>SJYX01008480.1:8160-29737 GCA_006410675.1 Oreotragus oreotragus | reverse complement strand
CCCCAGTTAGCCAGCTCCTGGGGAGACCATGCAGCTTCAGCAGCTGGCTCACCTGCTTTAACAGATGAAATGCAGGTCCACGGTGAAGTGGTTCCTGGCTTCCTTCCTGTTCACTGATGAGCCCTGTGAGCTGGCAGGAAAGCACCTGCCTCCCCAATTTGCCACCGTAAGTCACCCCAGTGACCCCTGAACTGTCAGGATGTTTGCTGGACATCACCAGCATCCAGAAAGCTGAGGCAGGGGCAGGCCCTCTCCTAGGACCTGGAGCAGTGGTACCCTGTGGTCTGGGCTCTACCCGCCCTCAAATAGCAACCCAGGTGAGTGGAGACCCGGCTCCCCTGCCTGGGGGCACTCAGCAGGTAAGCTCTGCCCCCAGCCCCTCTCCCCTCAGCCTGTGACCCAGGCCCTCCCTTTGCCTTCGGCTTGTAGATCAGGCTGGGATGCTGAGGTCCCTGCCCCAGGGTCAGACCGTCGGAGTCCTTGCTCCAGTGTGGACAGCAGCTACTCAGGGAGGCTGGCTCGGGAGAGGGTGGTTGTAGTCCACTCATCTCTGGAGAAGCCGGACCCAGGCCCTCAGCACCTGCAGTGGACCCACAAACCCGGAGCGCCCCGCGCCTGCCCACCCTCTCGTAAATGTGGGTTGTGGCCAGCTTAGAGAAAGGACTCCTGTCTGAACACAGTCCTGCCTCAAGTTTGATTCAGCCTGGGGAGTTGGGGTTTCCCAGCCTTTTATCACATAACACCTTTTAATGAAGTGGAATGGAAAATTACAAAGCCAGTAGACTTCAAAAGTGAAATAATAAGAATAAAGACAGTAATCTCGTTCATTTTCCAGGGGAACTGGGCTTGGTTATTAGAGTGTGTGAAAGTCCCTGTGTGTGAGCCATCTGTCTGTCTGTCTGCCTCTCTCTCTTTCTGTTGCCCTGTCCCTCTTTCTGTTTCCCTCTCCCTCTTTCTGTTCCCGTCTTTCTCCCTCTTTCTGTTCCCCTGCCCTTCTCCCTCTTTCTGTTTCCCTCCCCCTCTTTCTGTTTCCCTCTCCCTCTTTCTGTTCCCCTGCCCTTCTCCCTCTTTCTGTTCCCCTGTCCCTCTCTCTCTTTCTGTTTCTCTCTCCCTCTCCCTCTTTCTGTTCCCTGTCCCTCCCTCTTTCCTGTGAACTCAGAAGCCCCCACCTTGTCCGTCGATACTGGGCTCAGGCTTCCATTCACCCACTTTCCTCTTGGATCTGCTCCCATGGACGTTTTCTGTTGTTTTCTAACAGGTTTACTGGGATACTGTTGACATAAGTAGCCCACGTTTAAAGTGTGCAGCTTGTTAGCTTTTGACACACGTGCACTAGGGAACTTCACAACTAAGACAGTGAGCATCCTATCCCTCTCAACACCCCTGCCCCACCACCATCGCCAAGGCAGTGTGCGTGGAGGCTTAGGGTGAACTGCTGGCTCAGGGGTGGGCCGTGGCTGCCAGGACCCAGGAGGAAGCAGAGCCTTAGCGACTGGTACTGAGTCTTGTCAAAAACTCAGGTGACGATGTGGCCTTAGGACAGACGTGTTTTAGGATATGGCCAAGCCCCTGCTCCACCAAGAATTCCTTGTCATCCTGGCCAGGAGCAGACAGGTCTTATCAGCATTTGCAGGTTGAAATGATCTCATCTTACAAAGAAATATTTGGGGTCTAGCTTGGAATTACAAGAACAAGCAATCACCCAGAGAATTTAAGCAGCAGGTAGGGCTTTGTTTCTTGAATTCCACTTTTTTAAGAAGGGATGGAATTTTTCCACTCCAGGTTTTGGGGAGAGGTAGACAGAAGGGGACTTGGAACACTCTCCTTCCCCAGGATGGGTTTCCTGCCACATTCCTGCTGTGGGTTCTGCCTCTGGGGCATTGACAGACACGGGCCAAGGATCCGGATGCCAAAGGACCATGCAGAACACTCCAGCTTCCTTTGTGCAAGAGTCTGCACTGTACCCCAGTGGATGGCAACCATGACGCCCACAGGTGACACCCACAGGTGATGTCCACAGGTGAGGCTGCTGTGACTCAGCCACAAACGTGTGGGGTCACAGTGACCCTCAGGGACACAGGGGGAAGCTGCTCCGAAGTGCTCAGATCTCACCCTCGCCAGCAAGTCCTGAGTCCAGGGCTCCCTCCCACCCTGGATTAGATGGTGCTTGCTTCAGATTTTCAAAGGCCCCACGGGGAATCTGTCAGGAAAAGAGACGATTAGGATCGCGTCTCTCTTTGCAAGCCTGCTCAACAGAGGAAGCCTCCCCTTCCACGGAGGCTCCTTCCACAGCTAATACTGACTGTCAAACAGCAGGCTCCGGAAACGCAGCAGCGGCGGTCTCTGAAGAGCAGCCTGCGCCTTTCAGAGCAGGCAGACACAGCACCTGTCAGAGGACGGGCCAGTTTCGGGTGGAAAATGAGGAGGCGGAGGAGATGCCTGCTTGCCCAGGATGCAGACACTGTTCTGTATGTCCACGACGCTTCCACCAACACCTGGAAAAGCTCACTTTGTTTACATTAATTCAAACCACATGACATGGCTGATCTCAGCCATTTTCTACCTTCAAACAGGGTCGTTTCAAAACAGAAAGTGTGCACAGGTCTGGGGGGCCCTCCTCCTCCTCCGCGCCCCCCAGGCCCCGGCTTTGGAGAAGCGTCCGTTCAGGTTCTCTGCCCAATTTTTGCGGGTTGTTCAGTTTTTTGATGTCGCGCTTGCCTGAGCTGCTTGTGTGCCTTGGAGACGAATCCCTTTTCAGTCGCATCATTTGCAAATATTCTCCTCCACCCTGCTGTTTTCATTCTGTTTATGGTTTCCTTTGCTGTGCAGAAGCTTTTAAGTATAATTGGTCCCATTTATTGGTTTTTGTTTTTATTTTACTCTAGAAGGTGGATCCAAAGAGAATGAAATAATGCCATTTGCAGCAACATCAATGGACCTAGAGATTCTCATCTTAAATGAAGTCAAATAGAGAAAGACAAGTATGGTGTCACTTATATGTGGGATCTTTTAAAATGGTGCAGACGAATTTATTTACAAAAACAGCAACAGCTTCACAGACACAGAAAACAAACTTATGTAGATCAAAGGGGAGAGCTGGGAGGAGGGAGGATAAATTAGCAGATACCTTGTGCTAGTTACAACCTACCATAGAGCACAGGGAACTCTGCTCAGCATTCTGGTCTAACCTACATGGGAAAAGATCTGAGAAAGAATGGATATATGTATGTGCATAACTGAGTCACTTTGCTATACAGCAGAAACTACAAATAACTATCATAACTATAAATCAACTGTATTCCAATATAAAATAAAAGTGTCTAAAAAAAGAAAAATGCCCCTTATGCCTGGCTGCTTCACTAAGAGCTAATCCTGTACTGTTTGGAGACCTTTGCTCACACATTTTAGGATAAAGGGGGTTTGATGACAGCTGTTTCTTTTAAACCTCAGCCTCCAGGAGTCCCAGGAGCAGGCCACTGGAGGAGAAAGTGGTGCTAACGGGATCCCGGCAGGGGCCAGAGCGGGCACACTCCCCACTGCCCTCGTGGCCCATCGCGTCTCCAGACAGAAGGTGTCTCACCGGACGCAAGGCAGCTCGTCTTTCCCAGCGCTGAGCGAGCGCCAGGCCCCGGGTCACCGAGCCGGTATAAAAGGGAGGGGCAGACTCAGCCCGGGCGCTGGGGACACGGGAGGACATCCGCCCACAGAGGCAGCCTGAGCAGCCGGGGAGGACCACAGAGTAAGCTCTGGGTGATGTGGGTGAGCCCGCCGTAGGCACGCGTGGGAGCCGGGCCACACGCACGTCTTCTGGGGGTCTATTTACCTTCGTCTGCAGCCCTTCCCACTCAGAATTCTGGAGGCCGTCCCCAGCCTCCCTATCCCTGCTTCCCACCCCATGGACCAGCTGTGGTGGGTCTGTGTCCATCACCCACTGCTTTCTGGTGGCCCCTTCTGTCTGTCTGTCTGTCCGCTTGCATTCCTGCTCTGTGAGGACTTGGAGGGCTGCCCTGCTGCCCTGGGCTTCCCTGGAGTGAGCGCTCTGAGACCCTGTGTCTCTGGGAAGCCCCAGAGAGAGGAGCAGCTGAGCTCCCCTTAAAAAGCCAGGTTCCTCCCCCGTCTGAATGAGCCCAGCACCTACCTTGGTCCTCCTGGAGGAGAGGCCCTCCATGGAGTGGATGCCCCCCAAGCAGTCAGCACCCCCATGCCTTCCCATGCCGTCAGCCCAAGTTTTTGCCATTCAATCACCGGCTGCCCTGACTCTAGAGGACTCGGCCCTTAGGGACAAACTGCTCATCTCTAAGCCTCTTTGGTCTACAGGGCCCCCTACAAAGTGGTCATCCTCCCGCCCCCTCGGATCCAGCCCCTACGACCCTCACAGGCTGGCCTCGCCCATCTCCCGAGCTGGAGGTCACAGCAGCAGCAATAGCCTCGTGATGGCACAAGGAGCACTTAGAAGATGCTCCTGGTCCCTGTCCTTGGCTGCCTGGGCCTGGTTCCAGAACCTTCCGGAGCCCTTCAACAGGGTGATGCATCTTAGAGAGGGGCTGGGCAAAGGCTCACACTTGAAACTTCAAGGGCGTGGAGGGCTGTCCCAGGATGGGAGATGGCCCCCTTGTTTGCTCCCTGAGCCCCGGGACAGCCGGCAATCCCAGGGCAGCACAGGGCTCAGGCAGCTGCACACCGGGCGTGCCTGCGTCCAGAGACCAAGGGCCTTCACGGTGGAAGGCGGCTTCCTCCTCCTGCAGCCTCCTGGAGCCCAGGCCAGCCTCCACAGGGAGCGATTCCTCCACCAGGCCCACTCCTTCTGGACTCGGGTCAGCAGGCCGACGAGAGGAAAAGGTCGATGAAGTGGCCCTGCGCCCAGGCTCTGCTTCCTGTGGACGTGAGCATGCGGGAGTCACTGCTGCAGAGGCCCAAGGCCACGCTCGTGTGTGCCGGGGAGAGAGGCCCAGGGCCACGCTCATGTGTGCTGGGGAGAGAGGCCCAGGGCCTCGCTCGTGTGTGCCGGGGAGAGAGGCCCAGGGCCACGCTCGTGTGTGCGGGAGACTGAGGCCCAGGGCCGCGCTCATGTGTGCCGGGGAGAGAGGCCCAGGGCCGCGCTCGTGTGTGCGGGAGACAGAGGCCCAGGGCCACGCTCGTGTGTGCGGGAGACAGAGGCCCAGGGCCACGCTCATGTGTGCGGGAGACAGAGGCCCAGGGCCGCGCTCGTGTGTGCCGGGGAGAGAGGCCCAGGGCCGCGCTCGTGTGTGCGGGAGACAGAGGCCCAGGGCCACGCTCGTGTGTGCGGGAGACAGAGGCCCAGGGCCACGCTCATGTGTGCGGGAGACTGAGGCCCAGGGCCGCGCTCGTGTGTGCCGGGGAGAGAGGCCCAGGGCCGCGCTCGTGTGTGCGGGAGACAGAGGCCCAGGGCCACGCTCGTGTGTGCGGGGGAGAGAGGCCCAGGGCCGCGCTCGTGTGTGCGGGAGACAGAGGCCCAGGGCCACGCTCATGTGTGCGGGAGACAGAGGCCCAGGGCCATGCTCGTGTGTGCGGGAGACTGAGGCCCAGGGCCACGCTCATGTGTGCGGGAGACTGAGGCCCAGGGCCGCACTCATGTGTGCCAGGGAGAGAGGCCCAGGGCCGCGCTCGTGTGTGCGGGAGACAGAGGCCCAGGGCCACGCTCATGTGTGCGGGAGACAGAGGCCCAGGGCCATGCTCGTGTGTGCGGGAGACTGAGGCCCAGGGCCACGCTCATGTGTGCGGGAGACTGAGGCCCAGGGCCGCACTCATGTGTGCCAGGGAGAGAGGCCCAGGGCCGCGCTCGTGTGTGCGGGAGACAGAGGCCCAGGGCCACGCTCATGTGTGCGGGAGACAGAGGCCCAGGGCCATGCTCGTGTGTGCGGGAGACTGAGGCCCAGGGCCACGCTCATGTGTGCGGGAGACTGAGGCCCAGGGCCGCACTCATGTGTGCCAGGGAGAGAGGCCCAGGGCCGCGCTCGTGTGTGCGGGAGACAGAGGCCCAGGGCCACGCTCGTGTGTGCGGGAGAGAGAGGCCCAGGGCCGCGCTCGTGTGTGCGGGAGACAGAGGCCCAGGGCCGCGCTCGTGTGTGCCGGGGAGAGAGGCCCAGGGCCACGCTCATGTGTGCGGGAGACAGAGGCCCAGGGCCATGCTCGTGTGTGCGGGAGACTGAGGCCCAGGGCCACGCTCATGTGTGCGGGAGACTGAGGCCCAGGGCCGCACTCATGTGTGCCAGGGAGAGAGGCCCAGGGCCGCGCTCGTGTGTGCGGGAGACAGAGGCCCAGGGCCACGCTCGTGTGTGCGGGAGACAGAGGCCCAGGGCCGCGCTCGTGTGTGCGGGAGACAGAGGCCCAGGGCCGCGCTCGTGTGTGCCGGGGAGAGAGGCCCAAGGTCACGCTCGTGTGTGCGGCTGGGCTGTGATCAGGAGAGACTGAGGCCCCAGGGCGCTGGCGAGCAGGCGGGCTATGCAGTGGGCTGTGATCTCCTCGGGGTCCTCACCATTCACAGAGGGGATATAGACCCATTTCTTTTTGTGGGGTCTTTTTTGTATCAGGGTGAGGCTGACCTCATCATATTATGAATTAAGAAGCATCCCTGTCTCTTTAATCTTTTGGACTAGTTTGAGACATATAGGTGTCAACTCTTCTTTAATGTTTTGTAGAATTTATCTGTAAAGCCATCTGGCCCTGGACTTTCGTTTGTCAGCAGTTTTTGTCAGCCTGATCTAATTCTTCCTGATTCAGTCTTGGGAGATTGTATGTTATTAATACTGTGAATTTACCCACTTCTTCTAAGCTATCCATTTTATTGGTGCATAGCTATTCATAGTAATCTCCTCTGATCACTTATATCTCTATGGTGTCAGTTGTAACTTCTTTTTCATTTTTTATTTTATTTATTTGAATCCTCGCTTTTTCTTGATGAATCTGGATAAAGATTTGTCAATTTTGCTTATCTTTTCAAAAACCCAACTCATCGCTTCACTGATGCTTTTCCTGTCTCTGGGCAGCCTCTTTTCATTGACTCCCACTCTCTCTGACTCCCACTCTCTCTGACTCCCACTCTCTCTGACTCCCACGCTCTCTGACTCCCACGCTCTCTGACTCCCACTCTCTCTGATCCCCACTCTCTCTGATCCCCACTCTCTCTGACTCCCACTCTCTCTGATCCCCACTCTCTCTGACTCCCACTCTCTCTGATCCCCACTCTCTCTGACTCCCACTCTCTCTGATCCCCACTCTCTCTGACTCCCACTCTCTCTGATCCCCACTCTCTCTGACTCCCACTCTCTCTGACCCCCACTCTCTCTGACTCCCACTCTCTCTGATCCCCACTCTCTCTGACTCCCACTCTCTCTGACCCCCACTCTCTCTGACTCCCACTCTCTCTGACTCCCACTCTCTCTGACTCCCACTCTCTCTGACTCCCACTCTCTCTGACTCCCACTCTCTCTGACTCCCACTCTCTCTGACTCCCACTCTCTCTGACTCCCACTCTCTCTGACTCCCACTCTCTCTGACTCCCACTCTCTCTGACTCCCACTCTCTCTGACTCCCACTCTCTCTGACTCCCACTCTCTCTGACTCCCACTCTCTCTGACTCCCACTCTCTCTGACTCCCACTCTCTCTGACTCCCACTCTCTCTGACTCCCACTCTCTCTGACTCCCACTCTCTCTGACTCCCACTCTCTCTGACTCCCACTCTCTCTGACTCCCACTCTCTCTGACTCCCACTCTCTCTGACTCCCACTCTCTCTGACTCCCACTCTCTCTGACTCCCACTCTCTCTGACTCCCACTCTCTCTGACTCCCACTCTCTCTGACTCCCACTCTCTCTGACTCCCACTCTCTCTGACTCCCACTCTCTCTGACTCCCACTCTCTCTGACTCCCACTCTCTCTGACTCCCACTCTCTCTGACTCCCACTCTCTCTGACTCCCACTCTCTCTGACTCCCACTCTCTCTGACTCCCACTCTCTCTGACTCCCACTCTCTCTGACTCCCACTCTCTCTGACTCCCACTCTCTCTGACTCCCACTCTCTCTGACTCCCACTCTCTCTGACTCCCACTCTCTCTGACTCCCACTCTCTCTGACTCCCACTCTCTCTGACTCCCACTCTCTCTGACTCCCACTCTCTCTGACTCCCACTCTCTCTGACTCCCACTCTCTCTGACTCCCACTCTCTCTGACTCCCACTCTCTCTGACTCCCACTCTCTCTGACTCCCACTCTCTCTGACTCCCACTCTCTCTGACTCCCACTCTCTCTGACTCCCACTCTCTCTGACTCCCACTCTCTCTGACTCCCACTCTCTCTGACTCCCACTCTCTCTGACTCCCACTCTCTCTGACTCCCACTCTCTCTGACTCCCACTCTCTCTGACTCCCACTCTCTCTGACTCCCACTCTCTCTGACTCCCACTCTCTCTGACTCCCACTCTCTCTGACTCCCACTCTCTCTGACTCCCACTCTCTCTGACTCCCACTCTCTCTGACTCCCACTCTCTCTGACTCCCACTCTCTCTGACTCCCACTCTCTCTGACTCCCACTCTCTCTGACTCCCACTCTCTCTGACTCCCACTCTCTCTGACTCCCACTCTCTCTGACTCCCACTCTCTCTGATCCCCACTCTCTCTGACTCCCACTCTCTCTGATCCCCACTCTCTCTGACTCCCACTCTCTCTGACCCCCACTCTCTCTGACTCCCACTCTCTCTGACCCCCACTCTCTCTGACTCCCACTCTCTCTGACTCCCACTCTCTCTGACCCCCACTCTCTCTGACTCCCACTCTCTCTGACCCCCACTCTCTCTGACTCCCACTCTCTCTGACTCCCACTCTCTCTGACCCCCACTCTCTCTGACTCCCACTCTCTCTGACCCCCACTCTCTCTGACTCCCACTCTCTCTGACTCCCACTCTCTCTGACCCCCACTCTCTCTGACTCCCACTCTCTCTGACCCCCACTCTCTCTGACTCCCACTCTCTCTGACTCCCACTCTCTCTGACCCCCACTCTCTCTGACTCCCACTCTCTCTGACCCCCACTCTCTCTGACTCCCACTCTCTCTGACTCCCACTCTCTCTGACCCCCACTCTCTCTGACTCCCACTCTCTCTGACCCCCACTCTCTCTGACTCCCACTCTCTCTGACTCCCACTCTCTCTGACCCCCACTCTCTCTGACTCCCACTCTCTCTGACCCCCACTCTCTCTGACTCCCACTCTCTCTGACTCCCACTCTCTCTGACCCCCACTCTCTCTGACTCCCACTCTCTCTGACCCCCACTCTCTCTGACTCCCACTCTCTCTGACTCCCACTCTCTCTGACCCCCACTCTCTCTGACTCCCACTCTCTCTGACCCCCACTCTCTCTGACTCCCACTCTCTCTGACTCCCACTCTCTCTGACCCCCACTCTCTCTGACTCCCACTCTCTCTGACCCCCACTCTCTCTGACTCCCACTCTCTCTGACTCCCACTCTCTCTGACCCCCACTCTCTCTGACTCCCACTCTCTCTGACCCCCACTCTCTCTGACTCCCACTCTCTCTGACTCCCACTCTCTCTGACCCCCACTCTCTCTGACTCCCACTCTCTCTGACCCCCACTCTCTCTGACTCCCACTCTCTCTGACTCCCACTCTCTCTGACCCCCACTCTCTCTGACTCCCACTCTCTCTGACCCCCACTCTCTCTGACTCCCACTCTCTCTGACTCCCACTCTCTCTGACCCCCACTCTCTCTGACTCCCACTCTCTCTGACCCCCACTCTCTCTGACTCCCACTCTCTCTGACTCCCACTCTCTCTGACCCCCACTCTCTCTGACTCCCACTCTCTCTGACCCCCACTCTCTCTGACTCCCACTCTCTCTGACTCCCACTCTCTCTGACCCCCACTCTCTCTGACTCCCACTCTCTCTGACCCCCACTCTCTCTGACTCCCACTCTCTCTGACTCCCACTCTCTCTGACCCCCACTCTCTCTGACTCCCACTCTCTCTGACCCCCACTCTCTCTGACTCCCACTCTCTCTGACTCCCACTCTCTCTGACCCCCACTCTCTCTGACTCCCACTCTCTCTGACTCCCACTCTCTCTGACTCCCACTCTCTCTGACTCCCACTCTCTCTGACTCCCACTCTCTCTGACTCCCACTCTCTCTGACTCCCACTCTCTCTGACTCCCACTCTCTCTGACTCCCACTCTCTCTGACTCCCACTCTCTCTGACTCCCACTCTCTCTGACTCCCACTCTCTCTGACTCCCACTCTCTCTGACTCCCACTCTCTCTGACTCCCACTCTCTCTGACTCCCACTCTCTCTGACTCCCACTCTCTCTGACTCCCACTCTCTCTGACTCCCACTCTCTCTGACTCCCACTCTCTCTGACTCCCACTCTCTCTGACTCCCACTCTCTCTGACTCCCACTCTCTCTGACTCCCACTCTCTCTGACTCCCACTCTCTCTGACTCCCACTCTCTCTGACTCCCACTCTCTCTGACTCCCACTCTCTCTGACTCCCACTCTCTCTGACTCCCACTCTCTCTGACTCCCACTCTCTCTGACTCCCACTCTCTCTGACTCCCACTCTCTCTGACTCCCACTCTCTCTGACTCCCACTCTCTCTGACTCCCACTCTCTCTGACTCCCACTCTCTCTGACTCCCACTCTCTCTGACTCCCACTCTCTCTGACTCCCACTCTCTCTGACTCCCACTCTCTCTGACTCCCACTCTCTCTGACTCCCACTCTCTCTGACTCCCACTCTCTCTGACTCCCACTCTCTCTGACTCCCACTCTCTCTGACTCCCACTCTCTCTGACTCCCACTCTCTCTGACTCCCACTCTCTCTGACTCCCACTCTCTCTGACTCCCACTCTCTCTGACTCCCACTCTCTCTGACTCCCACTCTCTCTGACTCCCACTCTCTCTGACTCCCACTCTCTCTGACTCCCACTCTCTCTGACTCCCACTCTCTCTGACTCCCACTCTCTCTGACTCCCACTCTCTCTGACTCCCACTCTCTCTGACTCCCACTCTCTCTGACTCCCACTCTCTCTGACTCCCACTCTCTCTGACTCCCACTCTCTCTGACTCCCACTCTCTCTGACTCCCACTCTCTCTGACTCCCACTCTCTCTGACTCCCACTCTCTCTGACTCCCACTCTCTCTGACTCCCACTCTCTCTGACTCCCACTCTCTCTGACTCCCACTCTCTCTGACTCCCACTCTCTCTGACTCCCACTCTCTCTGACTCCCACTCTCTCTGACTCCCACTCTCTCTGACTCCCACTCTCTCTGACTCCCACTCTCTCTGACTCCCACTCTCTCTGACTCCCACTCTCTCTGACTCCCACTCTCTCTGACTCCCACTCTCTCTGACTCCCACTCTCTCTGACTCCCACTCTCTCTGACTCCCACTCTCTCTGACTCCCACTCTCTCTGACTCCCACTCTCTCTGACTCCCACTCTCTCTGACTCCCACTCTCTCTGACTCCCACTCTCTCTGACTCCCACTCTCTCTGACTCCCACTCTCTCTGACTCCCACTCTCTCTGACTCCCACTCTCTCTGACTCCCACTCTCTCTGACTCCCACTCTCTCTGACTCCCACTCTCTCTGACTCCCACTCTCTCTGACTCCCACTCTCTCTGACTCCCACTCTCTCTGACTCCCACTCTCTCTGACCCCCACTCTCTCTGACTCCCACTCTCTCTGACTCCCACTCTCTCTGACTCCCACTCTCTCTGACTCCCACTCTCTCTGACTCCCACTCTCTCTGACTCCCACTCTCTCTGACTCCCACTCTCTCTGACTCCCACTCTCTCTGACTCCCACTCTCTCTGACTCCCACTCTCTCTGACTCCCACTCTCTCTGACTCCCACTCTCTCTGACTCCCACTCTCTCTGACTCCCACTCTCTCTGACTCCCACTCTCTCTGACTCCCACTCTCTCTGACTCCCACTCTCTCTGACTCCCACTCTCTCTGACTCCCACTCTCTCTGACTCCCACTCTCTCTGACTCCCACTCTCTCTGACTCCCACTCTCTCTGACTCCCACTCTCTCTGACTCCCACTCTCTCTGACTCCCACTCTCTCTGACTCCCACTCTCTCTGACTCCCACTCTCTCTGACTCCCACTCTCTCTGACTCCCACTCTCTCTGACTCCCACTCTCTCTGACTCCCACTCTCTCTGACTCCCACTCTCTCTGACTCCCACTCTCTCTGACTCCCACTCTCTCTGACTCCCACTCTCTCTGACTCCCACTCTCTCTGACTCCCACTCTCTCTGACTCCCACTCTCTCTGACTCCCACTCTCTCTGACTCCCACTCTCTCTGACTCCCACTCTCTCTGACTCCCACTCTCTCTGACTCCCACTCTCTCTGACTCCCACTCTCTCTGACTCCCACTCTCTCTGACTCCCACTCTCTCTGACTCCCACTCTCTCTGACTCCCACTCTCTCTGACTCCCACTCTCTCTGACTCCCACTCTCTCTGACTCCCACTCTCTCTGACTCCCACTCTCTCTGACTCCCACTCTCTCTGACTCCCACTCTCTCTGACTCCCACTCTCTCTGACTCCCACTCTCTCTGACTCCCACTCTCTCTGACTCCCACTCTCTCTGACTCCCACTCTCTCTGACTCCCACTCTCTCTGACTCCCACTCTCTCTGACTCCCACTCTCTCTGACTCCCACTCTCTCTGACTCCCACTCTCTCTGACTCCCACTCTCTCTGACTCCCACTCTCTCTGACTCCCACTCTCTCTGACTCCCACTCTCTCTGACTCCCACTCTCTCTGACTCCCACTCTCTCTGACTCCCACTCTCTCTGACTCCCACTCTCTCTGACTCCCACTCTCTCTGACTCCCACTCTCTCTGACTCCCACTCTCTCTGACTCCCACTCTCTCTGACTCCCACTCTCTCTGACTCCCACTCTCTCTGACTCCCACTCTCTCTGACTCCCACTCTCTCTGACTCCCACTCTCTCTGACTCCCACTCTCTCTGACTCCCACTCTCTCTGACTCCCACTCTCTCTGACTCCCACTCTCTCTGACTCCCACTCTCTCTGACTCCCACTCTCTCTGACTCCCACTCTCTCTGACTCCCACTCTCTCTGACTCCCACTCTCTCTGACTCCCACTCTCTCTGACTCCCACTCTCTCTGACTCCCACTCTCTCTGACTCCCACTCTCTCTGACTCCCACTCTCTCTGACTCCCACTCTCTCTGACTCCCACTCTCTCTGACTCCCACTCTCTCTGACTCCCACTCTCTCTGACTCCCACTCTCTCTGACTCCCACTCTCTCTGACCCCCACTCTCTCTGACTCCCACTCTCTCTGACTCCCACTCTCTCTGATCCCCACTCTCTCTGACTCCCACTCTCTCTGATCCCCACTCTCTCTGACTCCCACTCTCTCTGATCCCCACTCTCTCTGACTCCCACTCTCTCTGATCCCCACTCTCTCTGACTCCCACTCTCTCTGATCCCCACTCTCTCTGACTCCCACTCTCTCTGACTCCCTCGCTCTCTGACTCCCACTCTCTCTGGTTGCTCGGCTTCTTTCCCTTCCAACAATCCTGCCTTCTCTCTCCTCTTCTTTCTCTAGGCCTGTAAGCATGAGGCTAGCTGGCTGTCTGAGGCTGTCCTTGTTTCCTGAGGCAGACTTGTGTCGCTGTGACCACATTGATTGTGGATTGCTGCGCTTCCATTTTTATTTGTCTCCAGATATTGCTTTTATTTCCTTTCTACTTCTTCTGTGATACATTGGTTGTTTTGGAGCATATTGTCTAGGCTTTATATGTTTGTTGATTTTGCAGTATTTTTTAATTGATTTCTAGTCTCATAATGTTGTATTCAGAAAAGATGGTTGATATGATTTCAATCTTCTTAAAATTATTGACATTTCTTTTGGAGAATGCTCCATGTGTACTTGAAAATAATGTGTATTCTGCTGCTTTTGGATAAAATATATATGTATGCATGTGTAAATATATGTGTAAGTTATTATTTTTCCAGTAGTCCTGTATGTATGTGAGAGTTGAACCATAAAGTAGGCTGAGCACCAAAGGATTTATGGTTTTGAACCGTGGTGTTGAAGAAGACTCTTGAGAGGCCCTTGGACTGCAAGGAGATCCAACCAGTCTGTCCTGGGTGTTCATTGGAAGGACTGAGGCTGAAGCTGAAACTCCAATACTTTGAGCACCTGATGTGATGAGCTGACTCATTAGAAAAGACCCTGAGGCTGGGAAAGATTGAGAGCAGGAGGAGAAGGGGACGGCAGGATGAGATGGTTGGCTGGCATCACCAACTCAATTGGACATGAGTTTGAGCAAGCTCTGAGTGATAGTGAGGGACAGGGGAGCCTGATGTGCTGCAGTCCATGAGGTCACAAAGAGGCGGACACAACTGAGCACTGGACAACAACATGCACGCACCTGTTAAGTCTACCTGGTTTAATGGGTAGTGTAAGGCCAGTGCTTTCTTATTGATTTTCTGTCTAGATGATCCATGCCTTTGACATCTTAGGTGTTCAAGTCTTCACTATTATTGTGTTACTGTCAATCAATTTCTCCCTTTATGGTTAATATTTACTTTATGTATTTAGGTGCTTCTATGTTGGGTGCATGGGGAAGGCAATGGCTCCCCACTCCAGTACTCTTGCCTGGAAAATCCCATGGACAGAGGAGCCTGGTGGGCTGCAGTCCATGGGGTCGCTAGGAGTTGGACACCGACTTCGTGACTTCATTTTCACTTTTCAGTTTTCACTTTCCACTTTCATGCATTGGAGAAGGAAACGGCAACCCCCTCCAGTGTTCCTGCCTGGAGAATCCCAGGGATGGCAGAGCCTGGTGGGCTGCCATCTCTGAGGTCGCACAGTCGGACACAATTGAAGCGACTTAGCACCAGCAGCAGCACGTTGGATGCAAACATATTTACAATTGTTATAACTGCTTACTGGATCAGCCCATTCATCGTGTAATATACTTCTTTATGTCTTGTTGCTGCTGCTGCTGCTGCTGAGTCGCTTCAGTCGTGTCCAACTCTGTGCGACCCCATAGATGGCAGCCCACCAGGCTCCGCCATCCCTGGGATTCTCTAGGCAAGAACACTGGAGGGGGCTGCCATTTCCTTCTCCAATGCATGAAAGTGAAAAGCGAAAGTGAAGTCTCTCAGTCGTGTCCAACTCCTAGCGACCCTGTGGACTGCAGCCCACCAGGCTTCTCCGTCCCTGGGATTCTCCAGGCAAGAGCACTGGAGGGGGTGCCGTCGCCTTCTCCATGCCTTGTTGCAGTTTTTGTTTTAAGGTCTATTTTTTCTGCTATAAGTAGATTTCCTTTCCTTTCTGTCTGCACGAAATACCTTTCCCCATCCCTTCACCTTTAGTCTGTGTGTGTCTTTATAGTGCAAGTGAGCATTTGGCAGGCAGCATACATGGGTATTATTTTTCCATGCATTCAGCCACTCTGTCTGGAGCATTTAGTTCATTGACATTTAAAGTGATTATTGATAGGTATGTGCTTATTGCCATTTTGTTTGTTAGTTGTCTTCCAATAGCTTTTACAGTTCTTTTTGCTTTTTCTTCTCTTGCTTCCTTCCCTTGTGACCTCATGACGGTTTAATGCCATGTTTGAATTCCTTTCTCTTCTTTGTGTGTCTGTTACAGGCTTTTGATTTGTGGTTATCATGAGGTTCATATATAACAACTTAAAAAAAGAAATACATGATTACTTAATTTGATGACCTCGAGTTCAAATGCATTCTAACAGCCCTACATTATTACCCCACACACATGTTTAGTTTGCTGATGTCACATTTTACACCTCAACCACTTATTATGGACATAGGTGATTTTAATGCTCTTGTCTTTAAACCTTCCTACTGGACTTACAAGCAGCTGCTCTATTACTTTTGCTCAATGTTTGCCTTTACCAGTGAGATGTTTTCTCTTTCATAGTTTTTATGGAGAAGTCCCTTTAACATTTCTTGTAAGGCCAGTTTAGCAGTGCTGAAATCTTTCGGCTTTTGTTCGCCTGTGAAGCTTTTCTGTCGTCTTCGAATCCGAGTGACGGCCTTGCCGGTTAGAGTCGTCTCGGTTGTAGGCTCCCTTTCATCCCTTAGTGTATACAGCACCCCTGCTTTCTTGCAAAGTTGCTGCTGAAAGGTCAGCTAATGCTCTCATGGGCATTTCCTTGTAAGCAACTAGCTGGCTTTCCTTGCTGCTTTTAAGATTCCGTCTTTGTCTTTAGTTTGGCCACTTTGATTATACGGTGTTGGCGCCGGCCTCTTTGCGCTGTCCCTGTTCCGGGCTCTCTGCTTCCTGGACCTGCCTGTCCTTTTCGTTTCCCAAGTCAGGGAAGTTTTCAGCAACTATTTCTTCAAAGACGCTATCTGCTCCTTTTCCCATCTTTTCTCATTCTGGGACCCCTGTGTGTGATGCTGTTATAGAAGTCTCTTAAACTGGCCTCGTTTTTTACTCTTTTTTTCCTTTTTCTGTTCAGCTCTGATGATTTCACCGCTCCGTCTTCCAGATCACAGACCCCTTCCTCTGCACAATCTGACCTACTGCTGATTCCTTCTGGTGTTGGTGTTTTCTTCAGCTCTGTTTGGTTCCTCTTTACATTCTCTCTCTGCTGAGATTCTCACTGCGTTTACCCTTCTTCTGTGTCCATGAGCATCTTTTTGAGCGTAGCCATGCACTCCTTCGTGGGCAGACTGCTCCTTACTTCCAGATCTTTCCCTGAGGGCCTCTGCGTCCTGCTTTTGCCTAGCTCTCTGTGTTTGTCTCTGTGTGTTGGGCTATTTGGTTACTCTTCCCAGTCTTGGATGAGAGGCCTTAGGTGAGAGAGGTGCTTGGGGGCCCACAGCATGCCCCTCTCCGGTCCCCAGAGCTCCATGCTGCAGCAGAGCCCCTCTGTGGGCCGCATGGGCCCTTCTGTCGTGGGGGGGCTGACTGCGGCAGACCCCCGAAGTGCAGGGCAGGCCTCCTGAGCAGTGAGCCGTGTGGTCCCGGTGGGGAGTGTGACAGCGGCCGGCCCACTGACAGCCAGGGCCAGCCCCCCATGTGCTGACCTGGGGGCACTCAGGATGGACCGAGAGCAGCCGCGTGTGGGGCCGGGGGGAGCCCCCAGGGCTGGGGCTGGCCCCTGGACTTGCTGTGGGCAGGGCTAGGTCCCTAAGCGCGTGGTGCCCAGCCAGTGGGGGGCGGGAGAGGACGGGCGCTGACAGCTCGCGCTGGCTAAGCTCTCTGATCCCCACTCTCTCTGACTCCCACTCTCTCTGACTCCCTCGCTCTCTGACTCCCACTCTCTCTGGTTGCTCGGCTTCTTTCCCTTCCAACAATCCTGCCTTCTCTCTCCTCTTCTTTCTCTAGGCCTGTAAGCATGAGGCTAGCTGGCTGTCTGAGGCTGTCCTTGTTTCCTGAGGCAGACTTGTGTCGCTGTGACCACATTGATTGTGGATTGCTGCGCTTCCATTTTTATTTGTCTCCAGATATTGCTTTTATTTCCTTTCTACTTCTTCTGTGATACATTGGTTGTTTTGGAGCATATTGTCTAGGCTTTATATGTTTGTTGATTTTGCAGTATTTTTTAATTGATTTCTAGTCTCATAATGTTGTATTCAGAAAAGATGGTTGATATGATTTCAATCTTCTTAAAATTATTGACATTTCTTTTGGAGAATGCTCCATGTGTACTTGAAAATAATGTGTATTCTGCTGCTTTTGGATAAAATATATATGTATGCATGTGTAAATATATGTGTAAGTTATTATTTTTCCAGTAGTCCTGTATGTATGTGAGAGTTGAACCATAAAGTAGGCTGAGCACCAAAGGATTTATGGTTTTGAACCGTGGTGTTGAAGAAGACTCTTGAGAGGCCCTTGGACTGCAAGGAGATCCAACCAGTCNCCCTTTCTGCCAGTTTTCTGGCCGCTCTCGTTGATGTTGCTCTGAGTGTCTGTGGGAGGAGGTGAGCTCAGGGTCCTCCTTCTCCACCATCTGGGCCCCCAGCACTGCTAGCTTCAGAGCTGTTACTGCCGCCTCCCAGGGAGCTCACACGTGGGCAGCCTCCGGCCTCCTGCAGGGACGCGGGGACCCCAGGGCGCTGCCAGGCGGTCAGGAGGGCTGTGGTCCTCACAGTGCAGACCTGATGGCAGAGCAAGGCTCACCCCTGGGGGCTCGGAAGGGGCCGCTCTCAGGCCAAGGCGGGTGAGTGAGGCTGCACAGAGTCCGTGAGTGAGGAGGGGTCTCCCCTGGGGCCCAGGGCATTCTGCAGCTTCATCATCACAGTGGGGCCTGGCCCGGGCTGGGCTGCTCTTGCCGCCCAAATCTAGCCT
This sequence comes from Oreotragus oreotragus, assembly GCA_006410675.1. Lineage (NCBI taxonomy): Eukaryota > Metazoa > Chordata > Mammalia > Artiodactyla > Bovidae > Oreotragus > Oreotragus oreotragus. The sequence continues at coordinate 11,399 of SJYX01008480.1, read as the reverse complement.
GTCCCCTACCCCGTCCCCAGCGGGTCGGGACGGCCGCCCTCCTGGCCCTCAACCCTGCCAGCTCCACCCCCTGCCCTTCTCGCCTGCGAATGTCTCCCTGCTCCTCCATCACACCCCAGCAGGTGCAGGCTTGGGCTCGGGGCACCAGGGTTAGTCACACGACCTGGCAAACCCCAATCCAGCAAGCCAGCAGCTCCAGAGACAAAGCTGTTTCTAGTGGGTCTGCTGCCAGCCTACAGCTTCTCCTTTAGTTTTCATAAGCCCCCTGTGCCCAAGCATGGAGGGCTGGTCTCCCGAGTGCTCTTGGACCCCAGTGCAGGCAGAGGGTCATTTCCCTCTCTTCTGGTTCCTGCGCCAGCACCCCGTGCCCCTGCCCTGTGCCCTGGTCCCCAAATCACAGGGAACTCAGCCCCTCCCTGCTTCCACAGGAAGATCTGCTGGCCCTGAGCCAGCCTCCCCTGGCTCCCGTTGTGCACCACGTCAGGCTCCCAGCTCCAGCTGCAGATGCTCACAGCTGTGCCCACAGCCAGCCCTGTGTCCCAAGGGTCAGCCAGTGTCCAGGCCCCAGAGGCGGCTCCCCGGCGCTCACACCCATGCACACACGTCACATACGCAGCGTGCAGCACACACAGGAGCTCCTTTCACACCTCAGGCTACCCGGGCATGCTGCTGAAGCCTGACCCTGTACTCTGAGGCCACTGGGGGCTCAGCGAGGCTCTTCTGCACAGGGGCTCTGCTCATCTCCACGCCCGTGGCCTCAGTCCCACACGTGGCCTGGCCCTTGGCCTCGAGGAGCTGAGCACTTACACAGCTCTGCTGAGCTGACCCCTTGCCCAGACACAGAGGCATGACCTGCCGGCCCGTAGGACCAGATGCACATCCTGTACCCACAGCTTCTAACAAAGGTCTCAGATTGTGCATCCCACCATCTTTTCACCAAACACAGATGCAGACTTCCTCTAAGCAAAGTCGCCTCTCCATCCTTTCAGACAAGAGCATCTGGCGTGTGGGTCTGAGCCTGGGGTGAGGGTTTCCTTCTGGCCCCTAGAGAAACCCCATGACAAACAGCAGCAGGTTCAGTGGGGTCAGGGTCCTACTGGGGGGGCGGATTCTCCCAGCCATGCCAACCACGGGAACCATACAACCCACACCACAAACGCCAGCTCAGGAAAAACCCCTGTGCTTGAGACTGAATTCTCAAAGTCAGTTCTAACCAGCTTAGAGGGTTTAAAAGCCCAAACGTGCCCTAAGAGTTGAGCTGGAGAGGCAGGCCACACTGGGCCCTTTCTTCATGCCGTGGTTAGAAGCCGCATGGATGGAGTAGCAGAGGGGCCACCACTGGGTTGGGGGGCTTCATCCACTGCTGCCCCTGACCCATTCCTCCTCTGCTGGGAGGGAGCCTGGTTGGTCCTGCAGTTCCCACGGTCGGAGGTTTAAACAACAGCCAGTTCCACATGAAAAACCTTGCTTTCTGTCCCCAGAATCTTACCTTGATCTCAGTTCCTAATTATGCCAGGGGTGCCTTTAGAATGACCTTACCTGGTCTTAGGGGTCCACGGGGGGTCTGGAATCTCCCATGAGGCTTCTTTGGGCCAGTGTCCACCTTGCACCCTGAAATGAGGGGCCTTGATAGGAAACATGTGCAGCAAGGCCAGCAGATGAGGCTGTGACTGCATTGGACAGTCTGTCCCTCATAGTCCCCAGAGGAGGGTGGCAGGGCAGAGGGAGCGTGGTTTCTGTGGGATGGCCCAGGGGAGGCAGGCAGAGGGTGGGCAGGCCTGTGGGATTCCATGGGTCCCAGGGTGCAGGGCCGTCCCTGGCTGTCTGGCACCCCGTCCTGAGTGAGGCGGGCAGGTGGATCATGGCTCAGAGCGTGGGTTCCCCCGAGGAGAGGGTGAGGGTCCTGGATTGCTCAGTGTGTATTTCAAAAGTGCACCAGGAGGCCCAGACCCAGCACCGGGCGTCAGAACAAGACGTGTAGGGGTGGGTGTGCAGGGCAGGCATCAGGACGCTAGAGACACGGTGAGGACAGTGACAAGCTGGGAGACACCACAGACTCGCAACAGAAGGTGCTGTGTGCCATCCTGGAGGCGAAACTCGAGTGTGGGCAGGGCGGCTTCCCTTGAGGCCTCACCCGTTGGCAGGTCCCCAGTCCTCACAGGGCATCCCTCTGCGATCTGTGTCCCGACTGCCTCCCTGTAAGGACACTGGTCCTCCGGGTCAGGGCCCCTGGTGACCTCACTTAGCCTTTGTCACTTCCATCGTGCTCCGCCATCCTGGGGTCAGACGCACAGCTCAGCCCAGAGCAGCTGCTCGGGGCTCAGCCAGGGCAGCCGCTGTGTGGGCACCACACACCCCCGGCCATCTCTGCCTCGTATCACCCACATGAGAAGCAGAGAAGAGTCGCTGTCACTCAAGTTTCCAAATGCCCAAGGTCCCCAAGTGGGATTTACCATCAGCTGCTACTTCCCCTAATCCAGGAAACCAGTCCAGAAGGTGGCAAGGCTGCTGGTCTGAATGTGCTGTGAGCCGCTGACAGGCCGACCCCCAGGAAGGTGCAAGGGGGCAAGGGAAACATCTGGGGCGGAGCCGCCTTCTTATCGGTAAGGGACTGGTTTCATGAGCTTTCAAACCAGCACAGCACAGCATGACAGGTCTGCACATTCTCCTTTATCCAGAATATGAGCAAAAGCTACACCATGAAATACCACAGAAGGGTAACCTACGATGCTGACGTGCTAAAGATGTTTTGGGAGAAAAAAATCGAGCTTCACACAGAACAACTGCAAAAGGAGGACATGAGGATCCGCAGGAGCGCCCTGGACAGGTGAGCTCGGTGCCAGCAACCTGAGGGCACAGAGACACACCTGTACTGGGGCTGCCAGCCTTCAAGATGCAGGAGTACAAACCCCACCACCACCCGCTTCCCACCCCCAGATCAGTGTTGCCTGAGGAGTGAGTCCGAACCACTGAACACCAACCATGCCAGCTCAGCTTCAGAATCACATCACTGTTCGGTAGTGGTAGAGAAGAAAACCCCACCCCTCCTTCACCCATCCCTCCATCACCCTTCCCTCCATCACCCCTTCCCTTCATCACCTTATCCCTCCATCACCCAACCTTCCATCACCCCATCCCTCCATCACCCCATCCCTCCATCACCTCATCCCTCCATCACCTTATCCCTCCATCACCTTATCCCTCCATCACCCATCCTTCCATCACCCCATCCCTCCACC
>SJYX01008479.1:0-11165 GCA_006410675.1 Oreotragus oreotragus | reverse complement strand
TGGCTGATTCATGTCAATGTATGGCAAAACCAATACAGTATTGTAAAGCAAAATAAAGTAAAAATAAAAATTAAAAAAATAAAAAATATATATGAATTACTATATTTATACATACATGCAGCTGTCTGAATTTCTAAAAATTATTAGTGCAACTTAACCACATAAATAAAACATTTTATCACAAAATCAAAGAAAAAAGAAAAGAAAAGAAAAAGAAGGGTGGGCTTGGAACCAAGAGTCAATAAATTAATAATTGAGACTCTGGTAGTCATCTAAACTTAGATATGGGAAGAAGGGATGTTAGACAAGAAGCAGGATAAGTTTGGAACTGCAAGTAGGAATCTTTGGCTATCAATCAAAGCCTGAGAAAACTCCATTAACCTCTTTTGAAATCAAGGAAATGAAAATTAAAATCACACTGGGATATCACTACAAACCCACCAGACTGGCAAAAAATTTTATTTGCAGTCTTTTAAAAGAATGCCAATTATACATCAATTAAAAGGGTTTTTTTTTTTTTTTAAGACTATCAGGTTTTGAGAATAATGTGGAGCATAGGAACTCTCAGAAACGGCTGGTGGGAGTATAAATTACTACAAATGCTTTAGAAGACAGTTTGACATTATCTAATAAGGTGGAAGATAAACACAGACTATGGCCCAGCCCAGCCGGTCTACTTCTATGTATATGCCCCAGAAAACTGGTGCATGCACATCATAAACACATAGACCTTTTTTTTTTTTTTTTTTTTTGGACTGTGCTGGGTCTTAGTTGTGGCATGTGGGATCTAGTTCCCTGACCAGGGATTGAGCCAGGGGCCCCTGCACTGGGAGCATGGGGCCTTAGCCACTGGATCAGGGAAGTCCCACAAATAAACTTTTAACAATGTTCATGGCAACATGATTTGTAGTAGCCCCCAAGTCCACCTATAGTAAACTGGGAATATATGTTGTAGCCAAAGAATTAATGTTTTGGAATTGTGCTGGAGAAGACTCCTGAGAGTCCCTTAGACTGCATGGAGATCAGATTAGTCAATCCTAAAGGAAATCAGCCCTGAACATTCATTGGAAAGACTGATGCTGAAGCTGAAACTCCAATATTTTGGCCACCTGATGTCAACAGCCAACTCATTGGAAAGGACCCTGATGCTGGGAAAGATCAAAGAAAAAGTAGGAAGGGGTGGCAGAGGATGAGATATTAGATAGCATCATCAACTCAATGGACATGAATTTGGGCAAACTCTGGGAGCTAGTGAAGGACACGGAAGCCTGGAGTGCTGCAGTCCATGGGGTCGCTAACAGTTGGACACGACTTAGTGACTGAACAACAGCAGCATATATTGTGGCATAATTACTCAACAGAATAAATATTCAAAAGCAATGAAAATACACAGTTACAAAACATAATGTTAGAAAAATAAAAAAGAAGAGATAGCAAGAGTGAGACGGAGAGAGAGAAAGAGAACCCAAATGTTATGATTCCATTCAGATAATACTTAATCCAACATTGTTGTTGCCAAGTCGTGTCCAACTATTTTGCATCGCCATGGACTGTAGCCCGCCAGGCTCGTCTGTCCCTGGAATTCTCCAGGCAAGAGTACTTGAGTGGGTTACCATATCCTTCTCCAGGATATCTTCCCGACTCTGGGATCAAACCCACATCTCCTGCTTGGCAGGTGGATTTTTTTTTTACCACTGAGCCACCTGGGAAGCCCAGGATGCATATCTACAGGTAAAACAAAACAAAGAAACTTGAAAAACAAGGACTTGTTTATCAGGACTTACCAGTTACTTCTGGGAAGGCTGAGGGTCATTGTCAACGAGGTTGCATGTGGAAAACCTCTGTTAGGATCTATTTTATTGACATAGGTGACAGTTACACTGTATTTGGTTTTGGCTTTAAAGTAAAAGTACATGTGCTTGACATACATTTTGCATGTTTATTACATGTCATAATTTTCAAAAAGAAAGCACAAAAAGGCAAGAAACATTATCTATAATCTACACATAGTTTATTTTTTAAATGGATTTCCCTCCTATTCTTTTGTCTCTTTTCCTAGACATAAATGCCCTTTTTGGTTTCAGCTATTTTTACAAAATTGAAATTATACTCCAAAACTTACAAAATCAAGATCAAAAGTGTTTTTTGTTCTCGTTATTAATATTTTGCCCTAATCTTATTGGAATTCTTTGGAAGACCAATGTCCTATAGTGGTAAAGGCCGAAGACATTGTGTAGAAGGTTGTCTGAGTGATGGGCAAGGTCCTGGAAAGCAGTTTACTTTGCTTTTTAAAGAAGCTTAGCACACCTGATGTCTTTTGGAATGAATGCAACCAACACGTTGTGTATATTTGGGTTAAATAGGACTTTGCATGCAGACCTAACCATCGATCCAACAAAATACGCTGAAACCTGATACATTTGGAGAACAGTAAATTGAGAGTGAAGCATTGGCTGTATAGAAAGTAGCAGAAACTTTGTCTGTAGTGGTAAATGGAGCCAGATTGTGAAGGACTTTCTAGTGTCAATGACACTGGATTTAGATTAATCCTATAAACGTGTAGCCAGGAGAGTAGTTTTTTCTTTTTGTTTAAAAAAATGTTAATGCATTTTAATTTTTAGTATACTTTCAGACCTACATAAAAGTTGTGACTATAGTGCAGAAAGTCTCCATATACCAAGTACCAGTTTTCCCTATTGTTTGATTTTTTAAAAATATTCTTTTATCCATTTGACTGTGCCAGGTCTTAGTTGAGGCTTGTGTGATCTTTAGTCACAGCATTCAAACTCTTAGTTGCACCATGTGGGATGGATCTAGTTCCCTGACCAGAGATGGAACCCAGGCCCCCTGCACTGAGAGTGCAGAGTCTTAGTCACTGGACCACCAAGAAAGTTTCCAGTAGGGGAGATAGGGGACCAAAAGATCAGATAAGCACTCTGGGGACAGGCTAGGCTAGAGACAAAGACCTAGATAAGAAAGTGGCCCTGGCAATAGAGAATAAGCTCCTAAGTATTTGTGGAGGAGGTGGGAGCAAAGAGATAAAATGCCAGGAGTGGAGGAAATGATGAGTCCATATTCATTTTGATTTGAGACGCCAAGGAAGAAGTATCAAGTAGCCTGAGAAAATTCTTAGTGAACAGCTTTGATCATAGATGAAATTAAAATGTTGGCAGTTATAAGCTGGCACCTAGAAGGTGAAGCCATGGGAAGAGCTGGGATCATCCAAGGAGAACACTTTGTTGAAGAAGAAAAGAGGAACAAATGAGGAAACTCTGGGGACACCAACTATGAGGAACAACATATGCCAAGTTCCAAATCAATAAATGAATAATTTTGGAGCATTCATTCATCGCTTGCACCAGTTCAAGAAATGGCTAACAATCAAGAACATATTTTGGTACTGCTTTCTATCTTTATGTAATTCAGAACGTTTCCTGTGGACTTTATAAAGGGACATAGTTCATCCAAAAATATATGAAACATGCCAGCGTAATTTTTGTATGCCAAGTACCCATTGCTTCTCAGCCTTTTGGCTAAGATCAAGTGTATGTTGAGTACTTGTTTAAAAAAAAATCAGGATTTGTGATTAGGGTTATTTTTCAGATTAAAACAAATACTATTGTTCAGAGCAGGAATTAAAATACAAAGTTAGAGATTAAAGAGTAGACTCTGCTTTTTAAACTAGCTTAATAAATTTTAAATTGTGCAATATTTAAAACATTCAAGAGTGATGAATTAGAAGTGGTAAGAATGACCATTTTTGACTTAGCATCAGTATCCATTGGAAGGACTGATGCTGAAGCTGAAGCTCCAATACTTTGGCCACCTGATGTGAAGAACTGAGTCACTGGAAAAGACCCTAATTCTGGGAAAGACTGAAGGCAGGAAGAGAAGGGGACAACAGAGGATGAGATAGTTGGATGGCATCACTGACTCAATGGGCATGAGTCTGAGTNTGATGCTGAAGCTGAAGCTCCAATACTTTGGCCACCTGATGTGAAGAACTGAGTCACTGGAAAAGACCCTAATTCTGGGAAAGACTGAAGGCAGGAAGAGAAGGGGACAACAGAGGATGAGATAGTTGGATGGCATCACTGACTCAATGGGCATGAGTCTGAGTAAGATCTGGGAGTTGGTGATAGACAGGGAGGCCTGGTGTGCTGCAGTTTATGGGGTCACAAAGAGTCAGACACGACTGAGTGACTGAACTGAACGGACTGAAGAATGAGCATTTTTGCCTTTTCCCCCATTTAAACAAAGTCTTCAGAGTTTCACATTAAGATGTTATTTGCTTTACATGTTTTGTAGTATAACTCAACTGAATCTCTGGAGAATGAAGATATTGTAGAAAAAGGGTCATATCATGGAAAAAAAGCATTAGACTGTTGTCAGAAAGCCAAAGATCCTCTTCTGATTCTCTTTCTAATTGGGCAATCATGCAGCACCTTGGCATTTCTGGGTCACAGTTTCCTCATTGATAAAAATGAGGTTGGGGGGATGCACCCTGCCCATCAAAAGAAAGCTGAAAGTCTGGAAACAAATGGAACTACTTAAGAAAATGTAAAACACTATGAAAAACAAGACATTAGTATTATTGAAAAATTCTGAGAGCATATTGCAGATGACACCACTTTTATGGCAGAAAATGAAGATGAACTAAAGAGCTTCTCGATGAAAGTGAAAGAGGAGAGTGAAAAAGTGGGCTTAAAGCTCAATATTCAGAAAACTAAGATCATGGCATCTGGTCCCATCACTTCATGGCAAATAGATGGGGAAACAGTGAAAACAGTGGCTGACTTTATTTTTTGGGCTCCAAAATCACTGCAGATGGTGATTGCAGCCATGAAATTAAAAGATGCTTACTCCTTGGGAGGAAAGTTATGGCCAACGTAGGCAGCATATTAAAAAGCAGAGACATCACTTTGTCAACAAAAGTCCATCTAGTCAAGGCTATGGTTTTTCCAGTGGTCATGTATGGATGTGAGAGTTGGACTATAAAGAAAGCTGAGCACCGAAGAATTGATGCTTTTGAACTGTGGTGTTGGAAAAGACTCTTGAGAATCCCTTGGACTGCAAGGAGATCCAACCACTCCATCCTAAAGGAGATTAGTCCTGGGTGTTCATTGGAAGGACTGATGTTGAAGCTGAAATTCCAATATTTTGGCCACTTGATGTGAAGAGCTGACTCTTTTGAAAAGACCCTGATGCTGGGAAAAATTGAGGGTGGGATGAGATGGTTGGATGGCATCACTGACTCAATGGACATGAGTCTGGGTAAACTCCGGGAGTTGGTGATGGACAGGGAGGCCTGGTGTGCTGCAATTCATGGGGTCGCAAAGAGTCAGACATAACTGAGCGACTGAACTGAACTGAGAGCATATTAAGGAAAAGAATAAGGACTGGAACATTGAGAAGAGAAAGATAAGTAAATCTCAACTTTTAATATTCCTTCATTCATTCCAATTACTGTACACAACTACTGTGGAAATATTGTTTGGTGCTGAGGATCTCAGTTTTGAAAGGATGATGAGCAAGTAAACTGATACTACAGAAGTAAGGAAGCTCTGCTATGAGAAAAGTGACTAATTCTGCCTGGGAAGATAAAAGTAGGCTTCTCAGCGGAGGTGGCATTTGAACTGGATTTCCATAGTTGAATTGGAGTTTGCAGGTGAGGAAATTTCAGGCAAGAGACAAAGAAGTCCCTAGAGCCTCTATAAAGGACAGAAGGGGGAAATGTACAAATATAACATGGGGTTTTGTAAGGGTGGGCAAGATGAGTTTGGGGGTTTGTGAGACATTCAGTGAACATGCAAATAACTTGTTCATCAACATGTAGATGAGCATTTGTTTGTTTTGAAAAGCTCTTTTTGTAAAAGGACTGAAGCCTAATTGCAACCAAGCAGGACCCTAAAGAGCCTTCCTGGGACCGGCCTTGCCCAGTATCCTCATATCCTTTGCCTTAGCTCCTCTCTGAAGAATCTGAGTGAAGGAAAGTTGCTCAGTCATGTCTAACTCTTTGCGACCCCATGGACTGTAGCCCGCTAGGCTCCTCTGTCCTTGGGATTCTCCAGGCAAGAATACTGAAGTGGGTTGCCTATCCCTTCTCCAGGGGATCTTCCCAACCCATGAATCAACCTATGAATCGAACCAGGGTCTCCTGCATTGCAGATGGATTCTTTACCAACTGGGCTACCAAGGAAGCCCCTGCTGCTGCTGCTGCTAAGTCACTTCAGTCGTGTCCAACTCTGCGTGACCCCATAGACGGCAGCCCACCAGGCTCCCCCGTCCCTGGGATTCTCCAGGCAAGCACACTGGAGTGGGCTGCCATTTCCTTCTCCAACTTGCATGGCTCTAAGGTTCTTCAAATTTGTCATCTTCTCACGCATTTCAGGTCCTCTCCAAAATTCTTTTTTCTCTGTTAAAATTACAATCTACCGTTTTTTTTTTTTTTTCAATTGGAATAGCCCTCCATGGTTTCCCACTATTCTTCAGATAAAGACAAAAGTCCTTACTGGGTTTTACAAGGTCCTCCATGAGCTGATCCCCTCCTCCCTCTCCAGGGCCATCTCACACCACAAGCCTTGCCTTCTGGAAACTAAGAATTCAGCTAGAGAATTGAGGGAGATATTTGGCGTCACAAAATTGATTTAATTTTGCATGACTCCCTATAGGAGTTTGTTATATTCTCTGTGGCCCTAAGGCACTCATTTCAGCAGCTACTGTTGAGTGTATGGTGGTGCCTGTTAATAGCGTCCAGTGGTTAGGCCACTCCAACGTGGCCAAATAAGAGGTGTATCAAAGTTATAATTCTACTTATACAATTTGAAAAACTAGAATTATTAAAAAAGAAAAAATGGAACAAAGGGACATCTTGAAGATCCTTCTTTGAAAAGTGTTTTGGGTCTATTCCATTGCCATCTGCCACTGCCCTAATCTAGGCCATCATTGTCTTGCTCCTAGCCTGGGGCAGCAGCCTCCCCATTAGTTTCTCAACCTTCGGTTTCTTCCCCTGTGATCCATTTTCTGTATGACAGAATGAATTTCTACAATGCAAATGTAATCTTGTCCCTGCTCTGCTTAAGCAGCTGCCTCATGCTTCCTGAAGAAATCCTGAACTTTGTAACAGGCTTGGAAAGCCCTTCAAAGCTTCACTCTCTCTCTCCAATCTCATCTTTCCCCATTTCCCCCTCCTCTTTCCCATCCTCCAACTCAAAGGCTCCAGATACACCAAACTTCTTCCAGTTCCTCAAAGAAGCTCTCTTTCCTCACCTGGGAGCCCTTGAACGTGCTTTTCACTCTACCTGGATGGTTTTTCCCACCACTTCACCTCATCCTTCTGTGGAGTCACTCCTCACTCATTCTTCAGTTGTCTGTTTAAATGTTGCTTTTTCTACTTGTCCTTGTGTTTTCAGTGAACTGAAAGTCGCTCAGTCGTGTCCGACTCTTTGAGACCCCGTGGACTATACAGTCCATGGAATTCTTCAGGCCAGAATACTGGAGTGGGTAGCCTTTCCCTTCTCCAGGAGATCTTCCCAACCCAGGGATCGAACCCAGGTCTCCCGCATTGCAGGCAGATTCTTTACCAGCTGAGCCACAAGGGAAGCCCAAGTGTTTTCACAGTATCCTCTATTTAGCATTTACTATGCTAGATTGTTGTTTCTCACTTAATTATTATAAGCTTCTCTAAGGCACAGTCCGTCTTGCTTCAACTGTATCCTTAGCATCTGGTGCAAAGCCTGGGGAGTAATAACAACTTGTTAAGTGTCTCTCAAATGAACGAATGAATGAAGTCTCTATGAAAACAGCCTGCTAGGTAGCTTACTTAATTCCATAGCTTACCTGATCCCACCTTCTTCTCTAATTCTTGTTAGACATATCTTTGTAAAACACCACTGTTATCATGCTAAAGCATTTAATTGCTCCTCATTTCTTACCCAGGTGGCTCAGATGGTAAAGTGTTTGCCTGAAATGCAGAAGACGGGGGTTCAATCCCTCGATCAGAAAGATCCCCTGGAGAAGAAAATGGCAACCAGCTCCAGTACTCTTGCCTGGAAAATTCCATGGATGGAAGAACCTGGTAGGCTACAGTCCATGGGGTCACGAAGAGTTGAAGACGACTTCACTCCCATTTTCATTTCTTACAGATTTAGAACAAAAGTTTTCAAGTGCCTCTGTATTTTTTTCTTGTGCTGTCTATCCAAATTTGCATTATGAGGAAGATTTTTTTTTTCCCCAGAAACGACATTTGTTTGTTTTTTTCAAGAAAAGAATTAAAACTCCCAGAGCTCCCCATCAGCTTTCATTTGCAGGGAGCGCAGTGACCAAGGTGAATATAGAATCCTCGGTCCTCCAGCTGTGCTAGAGCAACCCAGAGTAGTTTAAGTGGAGAGAGAGTAGGTCCTAGTGGACACTTTTTCCTGGGGTTGGGGGTGCAGTGAAAGAGAAGGTGAAAAACGAGTTGCTACTATAATGATTGAATACACAACTAAAACCTAGTTTCCATGGCTATGGTGGCCTCTTGCCATTCACCAGGCTGACTAGACCCCAGATTGTCTTCAGGATTGTGTGTGTCAGCGGAAACACTGAAGCAGCAAGTAGATGCCTTCCACTTCACTTCCACTGGGGAATGTAGTTTTTAGCTTTTTAGCCCCTGTGGTACAGTATCCAGATGAGAAGGAGGTTGAAATGCATGCCAAGTGCCAGTCAACCATACCAACCAAACAGATGGGAGAGAAATAAATGGCAAAAGCAGGAGCTTACAGTGACCACCGTGGCAGGACAGTGTCAATGACTTTGAACCTTCTTTGTACTTATGAAAGAAAGTATTCAAGTCTATGACAGTAGCCCAGTTGTCACAGAATAATGTATCTCATCATTGAAGCGCTTGATCCTCGGTTGCTAAAATGACATGATTAGACCATATTTCTATTACTTAAGAAATAATTAAACTAACAGTATATTCATTTAGAGAACAGCAGGAATATTTTGATCTAAAGCAAAACACATTTTCATGCTTTCAAGAATATATAGCATCTGTAATTGGACTAATGATACATTGCCCAGGAAACCAATTTTAGCAAGCAGATAAACATTTTTGTCATCAGCATACTGATTTAGTGCTTATATTTAGCATATCAAGTGTTTGCATGTTGTATGTAAATGGTTGCCTCTAAAGGGATTGAATAGAGCCTCTCCACTCAATGGTCTTGTCTGCCGTCTTAACTTATTTAACAGATTTTCATTTAGAAAATACAACAATATGCTTCAGCTCAACCACAAAGTCAGTGTTACTAGTATAGTTATTAAGGAAGTTTAATTGTAATTACTAGTTGTGGTAGCAGCCACAATGATCATTTGAGAAAATATTATGATACCACTGTACTTGACAACCTGCCTCCTTGTGTTGCCTCTGAATTTTCTAATGAATAGAGTTACATGAATAAATCTAGTCCCACCTCTTAGGCAAGCAACGTGGCATTAAGAAAGGATCTGGCTGGCTTCAGGGGTCTCCCTTTTTCCTACTACCCATCAAATCTCTGACCCTGAAATGTAATTTTATTTTCTCTAAGTGTAATTTTATTTTCAGTTTAGAACAAACTGAACACGAACCCAAAGCAGAGTCAGCTGCGGAAGATAAATAGCATGCATTTGGCCACAGATGAAAAGTCATACTAAAACTTCTTCAGCATATATGAAATAAAGCTATCAAGATCCAGATGATTCAAATATTGAAAATCATGGTGTATAATTTAATGTTTAGAAAGATCTCACATTCAGATCTCCTCATGACCGTGAGTCTTGGCCCAGCCACCTACCATGTATGGTGTCTATGTATTGGGCATATGGACTATAGTCCTCTCTCTTTTGCCTGCTGCTGTCCTGATAGGTTTGTGCCTCTCAAAACCACCTCCTTTGTCATTGTGTCACATGGTCATGACAGTTTTCAATTCAATTCAGTTCAGTCACTCAGTCGTGTCCGACTCTTTGCAACCCCATGAATCGCAGCACGCCAGGCCNTGCTGCTGTCCTGATAGGTTTGTGCCTCTCAAAACCACCTCCTTTGTCATTGTGTCACATGGTCATGACAGTTTTCAATTCAATTCAGTTCAGTCACTCAGTCGTGTCCGACTCTTTGCAACCCCATGAATCGCAGCACGCCAGGCCTCCCTGTTCACCACCATCTCCCGGAGTTCACTCAAACTCATGTCCATCGAGTCGGTGATGCCATCCAGCCATCTCATCCTCTGTCATCCCCTTCTCCTCCTGCCCCCAATCCCTCCCAGCATCAGGGTCTTCCAATGAGTCAACTCTTCGCATGAGGTGGCCAAAGTACTTAAAGGGGCTCAATTACTGTGAAATCAGGATTTTGAAGCCCTGGAAGTTTCAACATTTGATCCATCATTATGCCATTAGTGGGAAGCCACTAAAGAAGAAGTAACATCTGCTTCTATTTTTGGTATCCACACACAAGAGGTAAATTAGTGAGCAGCAGGAGCTCTTGTCTCTATGGCTGTACCATCCAAGTCTTTGTCTGGATAACACCCAGGCATCTGTGCCCTGCAGTTCTAACATACTTTGCCCTAGTACCCAGAATAGGGTAGTTTTGAAGCTGGCTTGGGAAGAACCAAGGTATTAGAGCTATAAATCCTCCACCAACAGAGGCAACATAGAAAGAGTCCCCCAGACATTATGCCTTTTAAAGCACAAATTCTAACTTTCTATGTTGTGGAATTCCCTGTAGGTACAAAACATACACATGATGCAGATACAAAGCAATGACTGCCAGGTTCACCCTAGGAATATCAAGGCATAAAGCATAGCAGGAGGACCACAAAGTAGAAAGCTTAATTAAATGTATTGTGTAATTAATATAACATTGAAATGGAATTCACAAAAGAGATTGGCCATCAGAGATCACATCTAGTGAGAATTCAAGCTTCTGTAGCTGATTTTAATTACGCTCCTGAAATAGAAGTCTGTAAAAAGAATTTCAATAGATGGCTTAGATAAGTCTTTGCTCCACTGACAAATTTTGCTAGCAATGTTCTCAGTCTACCAAAAGTTGAAGGTGATAAGTTGATAAAGAAGCATTCTAAAAAGAACTGTCAGAAAAGAGTTCCAAAACTAGTGTGTTCATGTGATTTCAAGCCTTTTTTTTTTTTTTT
>SJYX01008477.1:355037-365889 GCA_006410675.1 Oreotragus oreotragus | reverse complement strand
AATATAGTCTACTAATTTTTTAAAAAAGGGAAATGGTGCCTTTGAATAGCAAGGAAGCCTAATGATTTTAAAGGAACATAAGCCCCTCTAGTTTGAAGACGTTTGGTGTTTTGGCTTCAAGGTCAATGGTGATCTCGCCCCTTACTTCCTTCTTTGCTGGGGCACCACCATTCCCATGGCTCCTGGACTTGAACTTCAGTTTTCTTCCTCCCTCTCTCATCCTCCCGCCTCTGACCAGTTGTCACATCTGCCAGGTATCTTCCTGCAGTCCTCCTTCCCTCCCTATTTTCTACTTCTCTCCATGGCACTCTCGTTATCCCCGACCAGGATTTCCTGACAGCATCCTGGCTGAATCCACTTCCTGAATCCTGCGCTATGGTCATCCTGCACAGAGTGTCAGTGCAGGTCTAGACGCTAATGTTCCAGTTTATCTCACAGTCCCAATGTTGTCTTCTTGATGGAAGCAAAAGGAGAGTTCAGAGGATGACCTCAGGTGTCACAAGTGTGGCGCCAGCCCCATCTGTATTCCTGGGGCAGGGCCACCTGATCTCCAGCTCTGCAGTGAGTCAGAGAGGACCCCTCCACCCCAAATAGAGAGACTGGGAGATCGTGATTAAGAGCAAATGCTGCCGAGTTCTAGTAGACACAGGCAGTTTGTTAGTGTGTTAGTCACTCAGTCGTGTCCGACTCTTTGTGACCCCATGGACTGGAGCCCACCAGGCTCCTCTGTCCATAGGATTCTCCAAGCAAGAATATACTGGAGTGGACCATTCCCTTCTCCAGGGGATATTCCTGACTCAGGGATTGAACCCGGGGCTGCTGATTCTTTCTTGCAGGCAGATTCTTTACCATCTGAGCCACCAGGGGAGCAGGTAAGCATAGTCAGTCTACTTCTCTGGATAATTCAGAAAATCAGAATTGAGAAATGGAAGTGACAGGCAGGTCCCAGCCCCTCTACCACCCATCCAACCAAAGCGGAGCCTGGTTGATCCTGGGGCCGGGGTGAGAGAGGGAAGTACCCAGACAGCAGCTTGGCAGGAAGAAGATGCCAGGCCTGTGCAGGAAGCGGCCAGTCCCCAGGACAGCTGCCGCTGAGTGTGCTGTTTTATTTTTGTTGTGTATAAAAGCGTCACAGCCCCGGTCCAGAGCCACCACAATTTACAGTTTACAGGCTTGGAATTGGTTTTCTCCCATAACTTTGTGTTCTTGAGGAATCATTTACAAAACCTGCTTTTTCTCTGGGCTGTCAACTTTCAGGAAGACAGAACTAAAAAAAAAANAGCCCCGGTCCAGAGCCACCACAATTTACAGTTTACAGGCTTGGAATTGGTTTTCTCCCATAACTTTGTGTTCTTGAGGAATCATTTACAAAACCTGCTTTTTCTCTGGGCTGTCAACTTTCAGGAAGACAGAACTAAAAAAAAAAATCTTTTAACTTTTCCTGAGCAGAATCTTGCACAATCCAAACCTTATTAAAATAAACACCCGGATGTGGGATTTATCCTCCAGAGGACCTGTTTGGAGACTGTTCTCAGAGGACATTTAGTAACAGCACAGACATGCTTGGATGCCCAGAGCCTTTTCAGATGTGTGTGTGTGTTTGCCCTATTCTGTGCCCTTCCAAGGTGATCACCTTGGTACCAAATGCTGAGGCATTTTCTGGAACTCTTCTTTTGTGTAAGTATGTTTAAGCTTTCAGTAAGTTCCGGGTAACTCAGACCACAGGATCTGAGTTCTCGGTGTGTTTCCACAGCGCTGGTGGCTTCCCGCTCCTTTTAAGGAGCTTGCCTCATTGTTGTTCAGTCGCTAAGTCAGGTCTGACTCTTTCCAGCCCCATAGACTGCAGCACACCAGGCTTCCCTTCCTTCACTATCTTCTGGAGTTTCCTCAGACTCATGTCCATTGAATTGGTAATACCATCCAACCATCTCATCCACTGCTACCCCTTCTCCTCCTGCCTTCAATCTTTTCCAGCATCAGGGTCTTTTTCAGTGAGTCAGCTCAAGTGACCAAAGTATTGGAGCTTCAGCATCAGTCCTTCCAATGAATGTTCAGGGTTGATTTCCTTTAGGGTTGACTGGTTTGGTCTCCTTGTTGTCCAAGGGACTTTAAAGAATCTTCTCCAGCACCACAGTTTTATGACTTAAGAAATCATGAGAGTATTGCAGTACTTCCCGGGTGGCTCAGCAGTAAAGAATCCGCCTGCCAATGCCGGAGACTCAGGTTTGATCCCTAGGTCAGGAAGATACCCTGGAGAAGGGAATGGCAACCCACTCCAGTATTCTTGCTGGAGAATCCCATGGACAGAGGAGCCTGGTGGGCTACAGTCTNGCTCAGCAGTAAAGAATCCGCCTGCCAATGCCGGAGACTCAGGTTTGATCCCTAGGTCAGGAAGATACCCTGGAGAAGGGAATGGCAACCCACTCCAGTATTCTTGCTGGAGAATCCCATGGACAGAGGAGCCTGGTGGGCTACAGTCTGTGGGGTCACAAGCAGTCAGACACGACTGAGCGACTAACATTTTACTCTGCTTGTTTATGGCATTAAGATACTGTTTCCTGAGAAGAATGTCGCCAAAGGCTTTCGCGTTAATGCTCTGAGTGCGTTGGCAGGACGAGGGATGGAAACCCAGTGTTAAAAGGCAGTGTTGCTGGGACCATCGCAGTTCCCCAGCCAGGTCTATTTTAAGAAGCTGAGGCCTCACTGTTGCTGTTGAAACTGAGAGGCAGTCGTTCCAGTGGGCGGATGGGGGAAGGCCGGGAGCGAGCAGTGTGCTGATGCCTGTGTGGAGAAGGCGGATGCAGAAAGCTGGTTTTACCTTTCCTTTATTTCTATGTTTGACGTCACACAGCCCAGGCCGGGGCGGGGGCGGGGTGGCACGGTGGGGGTACACTGGGAGAGGTAGCCCCTCTGCCTGGTTGTAGCCTGCAGGTTGTATACATATGACGTCGGGGAGCAGGAGCAGGCCCCCATCTGCACAGGGGGTCAGCTGGGAACAAGAACTCACCCTTGGCCTCCCTTCCTTGCAGGCCGCCAGATTCCACCCCTGGACCCCCATGAAAACGGAAACAGTGGATCCATCAAACTGGGGAAGCCAAGCCCCCAGGCCGGCCGGCGGTGCTGCTGACCCGGGACAGGGTCCCCTGTACTTGAAGAGGCCGGAGCGCCCTCCCTAGGCACTTCCTCGGGGCCTCCCACCTCGGTAGTCTGGCCCTGGCTCAGAGCCCTGCAGAGAACAGGGCAGGAAATGTCCCTGGAAAAGGATTCTGGGAAACTCTGGGAAAACTTGCCACCCTGCCACAGAAGGGCCTTTGGTGTGTGAAATTCACTCAGAGGGAATGGATTTTAGGTAATAAGTATAGTTGAGTTTTTTTTTTTGTTAAAAGCCTTAAAATATTCTTAAATTTGTACAAAAGTCTTACCGGCTTATGTGTGTGAGATTCTAAAGTGGTGTTCCACTCTGATTTCCTGTGTTTCTAATCAAATGTCAGGAACTTCTTCAGTGCTATTGCCTTAGTTACTCCACCAACCTTTGGTGAAAGGTTCCCTTAATTTTCCTTTCAGTGAGGTGTAATTGGACCATCTACGGTAGAACTCGAGATTGTTATGAAAGTGGAGGAAGATGTATTAGGAACTGTTGTCTACATCTCTGACTTTAATTCCATGAACATTTTTCTAAGCCTTGGTCATATAAACCAACTGAACCCGACTACAGTATTTCACGCTGTGCTGGGAGTTGGAGGCCTGGTGTTGGAAATCATTTGGAGTCATTACCGTGTAAGCAGTGACAAATGCAGGATATAAATATTATTCCAGAGACCACCTGGTTTGCATGATCCGCAGGGTAATAAATCCCCACTCTCTTAGGGAAGTTTCTCACAGAGTGTTATTTTACTAAGAGAGTATGACATAGTGCCATATCCCGGGAACAAATTACCCAGATGATATTTGAATCTAAATTGTAGGGCAAACTTCTCATATTAAACAATATCAATGAATAATTGATTACAGGAAAGCCAGCCAGAAGTACTGGCACAGTAAGATTCTAGATGCCTGCCCCCTTGCCTGCCCCTCCTCCCTGCCCCGCCCAAAACTACGAAATTAGAGGGTCTTTAAGAAAAGACCAAGTTTGGTGGGGTGGGTATTAGGGTTGAATAGAAGTCTACCCCTGGAATGCCTATTAGCTGGAACGGACTCCGATGAACCTTCCCTTTTCAGACTCCCTGTCAGCTCAATGGATTTTGTGGTTAGTTGTATCTGACTCTTTGTGACCCCATGAACGGTAGCCTGCCAGGCTTCTCCGTCCTTGGGATTCTTCAGGCAAGAATACTGGAGTGGGTTGCCATTTCCTCCTCCAGGGGATCTTCCCAACCCAGNCAGCTCAATGGATTTTGTGGTTAGTTGTATCTGACTCTTTGTGACCCCATGAACGGTAGCCTGCCAGGCTTCTCCGTCCTTGGGATTCTTCAGGCAAGAATACTGGAGTGGGTTGCCATTTCCTCCTCCAGGGGATCTTCCCAACCCAGGGATCGAACCAGCGTCTCTTATGTCTCCTGCACTGGCAGGCGGATCCTTTACCACTGAGCCACCTGGGAATTCCACTGAATTAAAGATGTCTGAATCCAGTGGAAGGGAAGGGAAGAAAACTGCCCCTATTGAAAGTGCACATCCTGTTTTCTAATTTTCATAAAAACCTGGGATCGAGAAGCGGTTGTTTTCCTAGGAAGGCTCAGGATGGGAAGTGAACCTTGAAGGAGATTCAGATTGGTGCCTTTTGTGGGGTGAGATGTGGCTGACCAGGTAATGTGGTAACAGGGCCAGTTGGTACCTTCAAGGCTCAACAAACATTCATTGAAGACCTACAGTGTAAAAATCAAGAAAGAGATCATGAGCCGATGGAAGACCTTGAACTTTCTGTAACTTAGTGTGAGCCATTCTTGAGCCCTGCCATGCTGGTCCCACCAGCCCCTGATGGCTGGAGCTACTGAGTCTGCTGTCAAAAAAAGTGAGAGTCCTTGCGAGATCAGGGCCTCATTCACACTTCTTCACATGGGCTGCAATGAAGAAAACAGTTTGAAATCTCAGACTTAGGTTTTTTTCAACTTGAGAATATGTTGTCAATTTGATGCTCTTCCCACTTTTCTCAGCTTGCAAGAATCATTTGGCAATCTTAGGACACGGAAGCTGAAAACACTTATTTTTGGTTCAAGAGCTTAAGCTGCAGACAGGTTCCCCTAAAACTGTTGGCAAATTGGAACTTGGACACCTTGGTACACTTTGCAGGGTTTTAAGGATTTTGTGCATCTTGTCAACATTATGGGCTCCGTGATTCTGCTTGCAGGCTGAGCCATTATCTTGCCTCTTAACAAAGTTTAAAAAAATGTGGTTTGCACATTCAAGTGACCTCGTTCCAGGTGGCATGCAGGCTTATTTTGGAATCTTTCATCATCCGGCAGTCCCCAAGGACCAGAGCTTGTCTCTAGACACGGTTGCCTAGCTAAGGAGGTGCATGGCCTGGAGGAGTCTGCAACTTTGGGCTGGCTGTTCAGCGCTCCCATCTTGCATAAAAGAGCGGGTCTTAACCATGCAGAACAGGTTACCCACCTGTGAGCCTATGGCTTAGTTTCAGAAGCCCACATGGTTGGGAGCCACTCGTTTGCCTTTCTGTGCAGCCTTAACTTTTCAAGGCATTGGCCGGCCACGTGCCTGTAGTCACTCCTTGGAGCAGTTGTGGAAAGAGAAGACGGCCCTCGGGCACATAGACATTCGCAGGAATGTGGGGTCTTTTCTGAAGACGGAGGCTCAAGCCTTGTCCACAGGAGCCTTACTTATCTTCCTTTATTTTGCCTTGAGATTACTTTCTGACTGTTCTAATCTCTGAACCATAACCGTGTGATGTGATGTAAAGGCCTGGACGTTAGTGTTGTTCCCAGTTGTCCAGCAACGTCCTTCGCCCAGTTTCCCCGAATGCGCTCTTCTGTTTTCCTTCCTCTCCCGTGTGGTACGCATGCGCACGTGTGTAAATACAACTTCAGATTTGTTACAGCGACATGTGATCCATTCCCCTGGCTGAGTGTGGCTCGTGGCTCAATCGTGGAAAACCGGCATGGGCTCTCGGGGGGATTGTCTCTCCATGAGAATTCTCCCAGGTGGCAGTGGAATTGTGCCAACGCTGCATGCTCGTAATTGAGCTGCTGTCTTTATAGTGGGGAGCAGTGTGTCAGGGCACTTTCTTGCAGACCAGAGAAATCTGGAGAGCTGAAGCCAGCCTTTAGCCAAGCAAAGGGCTGGACCCCTTGGAGGACCCAGCGGGGCTCAGGTGACTGAGATGTGTCCCCTGAGGTTGAGGAACGTGACCTGTGATGGCCCAAGAGGCTCCCCTCATGGCCCTGCGTCTCTCTATTCTGTGACGCTCATCACAACTTGATTAACAAGTGAAAGGGCTCTGAGCCACATTCAGCCCCGTTAGGTTCTGGTTTAACCTTCGTTACTAAAACCAGACCCAGAGATCCGGTGTCAACACTTGACTGTGTACACTGCCCCCTCCCTCCTGTTTTCATAAGGGGCCTCTGTCTGGGCTGGACCCAGTTCTCACGTATAGAAGACGCCGCTGCAGACCTTAGGACATACCTGTCCACCTTGTATTCTGTAGTAAAGCACTGCCTTCCACGTTGTCCAATTGTATCTGTTATTTTTGGTTTAATGCACACTGATTCATACTAATAAATATTTTAAGTTTTATCAAGTTTGTCTTTTTCTTACTATAACGTTGAATTGAATAATTGCAATTTTTTAAGTCAGTTGCTGGCAATGGGAGGAGGGGTTGGAAGACCAATGTTTCTAAGCTTCAGTTTCCTCATATGTAAGATGCAGAGTGTAATTCAAGTGCACCCTTACCCACAATTCTGGAATCTCAAAAGCCTCAGAAGGGACTTTTTCTGAAGTTTGATACAGACTCCTCTGGCTGTAAAATCAGAGTTGAGCGGATGTGATGTTCTTTGTAGTTATTCATCCCACCAAGGAGAGGGGCAATGTCTGCACGTCCTGTTGCAGAAATCCTGCCGTTTGCTCATCGGTTGATCCTTGGCTCTGCTGTAGGCCCTGTGATAGATGCACCAGATTGCTGTCAGGAAACCCAAGCAAGATTCTGAGTTCCCAAAACCCCTGCCCCCAAGGTGTCACACAAGGTCTGATAGCCACCATATTCATGAGGAACTGTCCGTGGGGGCTCTGGGCAACCAGCGGAGCCATGTGTACACAGACTCCGCCACCCTAGGGGTCTCCTGGGTGGGCTGCACAGGTTTCACTCAACAGAGAACACCTCTTTCAGTCCTGGCACAGAGCTGATGCTCATAAACAAGATGCTCGAGTATAGCGACCTGCTTTGCCCCAGCTGCTGCACCAGGTGTTTTATATCACATGACCTGTTTGCACAGCCCCTTTATCAGGCAGATACCATGATTGCATCCATCCTACAAATGAGGAAACTGAGGCCCAGGAAGTTAGTAAGTCGCGTAAAACCATACACTAGGAAGAGCTGTTGTTTAGTCACTAAATTGTGTCTGACTCTTTTGTGACTCCTTGGATGTAGCTCACCAGGCTCCTCTGTCCATGGGACTTCCTAGGGCAAGAATACTGGAGTGGGCTGTCATTTCTTCTCCTGGGGATCTTCCTGGACCAGGGATCGAACCCACGTCTCCTGCATTGGCAGGCAGATTCTTTACCACTGAGCCACCAGGGAAGCCCAGACTAAGAGGAGACGAGGAGCCAAATGTCAGCTTCTGTTATGTTTTCCTCTTTCAATTAAGATGTTTTTTTAATGGATTTTTAAATTTTCAATTAAGATTAAAAAAAAATTTTTTTAATGGAGATATAATTAACACATTAGTTTCAAATGTACAACATAATGATTCTATATTTGTGTATCTTGTGAAATGATCAGCTGCTGCTGCTAAGTCACTTCAGTTGTGTCTGACTCTGTGTGACCCCATAGACAGCAGCCCACCAGGCTCCCCCTGTCCCTGGGATTCTCCAGGTAAGAACACTGGAGTGGGTTGCCGTTTCCTTCTCCAGTGCATGAAAGTGAAAAGTGAAAGTGAAGTCGCTCAGTTGTGTCCAACCCTCAGTGACACCATGGACTGCAGCCTTCTAGGCTCCTCCGTCCATGAGATTTTCCAGGCAGGAGTACTAGAGTGGTGTGCCATTGCCTTCTCCGGAAATGATCACCATATAAGTCTAATTAATATCCCTCACCACACATAGTTAAAATTTCTCTTTCTCGTGATGAGAACTTTTAAGATCTACTCTCTTAGCAATGTTCAAATATGCAGTGTGGTATTATTAATGATTAATTACATATTAATATATTGATTAATTATAGACACCATGCTCCTGGGGGATTTCAGCCTAAGGAACCTGGTTTTACTCTGGTGACAGCTCTGTCTTCGATTCCTGCCCTTTCTCTGGCTGGTTGTGGGTACACAGGGCTGTGGGGACCTGCTGTCCCTGAGCCCCCTGCCTCCTGCTGGTTCCCAGGTGAGGCGGTTGGTCTGGCCTGGTCCTGGAACTTGGAACTGTTAAGGATGGAGGCGGCTGTCTGGGGCTGGGGCCCTGCTGTCACCCACTGGTCGAGCCTGTGCCCCTGGTCCTTGCCTCTCACTGCAAATCCCCCTGCACTGCGGCTTATTTGTTCTTGAGCTGCTCCTGGTTAGAAGAACACAGCCCCTCTTGGAATGTGAGGACCTACCGGGCCCAGCAATCTGCCTGTGACCCCTGCTGCCATGGGCACATGGAGCCCACATGGCTGTGGCATTTCCTAGCCTTCCAGGTGGTGAGGGAGGCAGATGCTCCTTCGCTTCCAGCTCTCCTCTGAACACACCCAACCTGGGTCCTTGCTGGGGCTTCTGCCTGGAGAGGGGAGGCCAGAATTCTCTGTCACGTGGATGGGGAACCATGTTCTCTCTACTGCCTCTTCTCAGGGAACTCCTCCACGTCATAATCTCCCTTCCCAGCACCCAAACCGAACATCTGACCAGCAGGTAGGACTTTGCAGAAGAGGGCGATGCAGTTGAGAGGAAACCTTGTTGTTTAGTCATTCAGTTGTGTCCGAATCTTTTCGACCCCAACTGCAGCACAGCAGGCTTCCCTGTCCTTCACTATCTCCTGGAGTTTACTCAAAGTCATGTCCATTGAATGAGTGATGCCATCCAAACATCTTATCCTCTGTTGCCCCTTTCTTCTTCTGCATTCAATCTTTCCAAGCATCAGGGTCTTTTCCAATGAGTTGGCTCTTTGCATCAGGTGGCCAAAGTATTGGAGCTTCAGCTTCAGCATCTGTCCTTCCAGTGACTATTCAGGGTTGTTTTCCTTTTAGATTGACTATTTTGATCTCCTTGCAGTCCCAGGGACTCTCAAGAGTCTTCTCCAGCACCACAGTTCGAGGAGATCACAGAGGAGACCAGATGGTTGTGGTGGCCGAGTCATAAAGAGAAGGCTGTGGCTGGGGAGGACCTGGAGGAAGAGGGTAGGAATGGTGGTTTCAAGTCATCTCCCTGGATGGGGCACTCGGCAGGCAGCCCAGCCCAGTATCAGGAGTGTGGGCTCGGAACTTGCCCCACAGATGAGCTCTGTGACCTTGAGTTGGTCCCATAACTTCTCCAAGGCTGAGTTTTCTCACTTGTAAGGTGGAGATCACAATGGGACTTACCTCAGTGGTTTGTTGTAGGAAATAATGCCTGTGAATTCATTTCAGGGACTGGGCATGGCCCCACACATAGAGCAGCCCCAAAACCCAGAGTGTCATGAAACTCTCAAATGGGACACTTGTGAAAACAGAGAGGGCAGGCCGGCTGTAGGCTTCACCCCAGTACAGGTTGTTACTCGACATATGATGTTTAGTTGGAGAAGGTTGAAGGGGATGGCCTTGCTGGTGCCATGAAGCACCTGTGAAGTAGGAGTGGGTAGAGACCAGGAACTGGAAATGGAAAGTGATGAGGCTGGGGTCCTGGAGGAACCAGAAATGAAGTCAGACAACCAAGGAGAAACAAATGAAGGTGAGGATAAAGGTCAGGAGGAGGGAAGGGGGCTGCTTTGGGGACCTGTGTACTTAGAGGGTCAGCTGCAGTGTCAAGCTAAGCAGAGAAGTTTGTAGTTAAAGGGAAAAAAACCTAGGTGAAGATTACGCATAATCACATGCTGCTTGGTCTTGTGTGGAATATGAGTATGCAAATGAGTATATCAGTTAGAAGACTACTTTCCTGTGCTCTAAGAAGGATGCCTGCCCATCTTCCTTGGAGTAGATGATCAGAATGCTTTTGTTTCTTCTCTGATATTTTTATTTTTTTCTTTTTCTTCAGAAAGTCCGTTATTACAGGTTATGCCCAGCCATGTGACTCTCCAGGTCCCAGCACACCCCTTGGAGGCCTTTGTCCATGAGGCCAGCAATGTTCAACGTACACATGTGGGGGCATCCGAAGCCCTGCAGGCCGTGCACACACTCCCATCTGAGCAGAGTGGTGACACCCCCAGCTCTCCAGCCCAAGTTGTCCCACCTAAGCAAGGGGACTTTCTCAATTCCTGCACAAAAGCCGTCCCGTCCGAGCAGGCTGACACTCCCAGTTTTCCACAAAAGACCATCCTATCAAAAGAGAGGGAAATTCTCGATTCCCCCCAGAAGAACATCTTGCCCAAGCAGGCTGCCACCCCTAATTCCTCAACCCAAACCATTTCACCAAAGCAGGGTGACATTCCCAATTTCCCAGAAAAAAACATCCCACCAAAAGAGGGTGACATTCTCAATCCCCCCAGTAAAACCACCCTGCACAAGCAGGCCAACACCCCCAATTCTTCAGAA
>SJYX01008477.1:337612-349415 GCA_006410675.1 Oreotragus oreotragus | reverse complement strand
TCTCTTTCATGCATTGGAGAAGGAAATGGCAACCCCCTCCAATATTCTTGCCTGGAGAATCCCAGGGATGGGGGAGCCTGGTGGGCTGCCCTCTATGGGGTCACACAGAGTCGGACACGACTGAAGTGACTTAGCAGCAGCAGCAGCAGGGAGATGTAGGAGCTCACATCTGGACACTGCCAATCAGGGAAGGGGGTGTCCTAAGAAACTCTGCCTCAGGGCCCCACGGAGTCAGCCCAACAGTGCCAGCGGGGGCTTCTCCAAAGGTCCGGGAGGACCTGGTGCCAAGTGGTCTGTGGTCCCCCTGGAATGCAGGCCTTGAAGCACAGACCAAAAGACCAGGATGCTGAGGCCACAGGTGCAGTGAGGCCAGTCAGTGTCCATTGCTGCAGACGATTCCCCCACTTTGAGAGAAGCCTCGGGGGCTGGGAGGGCCCGTCACCAAGCTCCCATACCTCAGGGCGGAAGGCCTGCACTGACCTCTTACCCTCAAGCAGGCTGGCCAGGGGGAAGCCGTGTCAGATCCCCTTCTGCTCCTCCTGCAGGAGGGAGGGGAGTGAACTCAGGGTGGTCAGGACCAGGTTAAACCAGCATTTCTCAAACCACGGGTCATAAAACCACATGCAGAGCTGCTAAACACTCAGATGTCCAGGCATCTGTTCTTGAGAAATCAGATTCAGTTGTACATCCAATCGGATTTCCCCTGTAACTATAGGCCTTAAAAATAAATAAACTCTGTGCTTTATTCAAAAGACAAATTATAACACTTGAATTTCATGAAAGACAGCACAAGGAACACAAATCCAAAGAGTAGGAAATGCTTATGAGCTAGGCACCCAGAAGATGCAAAGGACACGAACAGGATGAGAGAGTTTGGGAGTCTGCTTTTCAAAGTGATGCTTTAGAAATGCATTTGTCTCCAAGTGTGAACAATTTAATTTCATGGTGGGGATCCACACAGAGGTTGAATTCATAGGGGATTCATCCTATTCCTTGGATGCTTAACATGTCTGTCTCTTTGAGGCAGAAATGTTCAAATGTTTCAGATAAATTATACTCAGTAAATACATAAAAGATGTTGGTAGATTGTTGCTTAGAAAATCCCATTGTGATTTGGGGCAGGTTTTTAAGATCTTGCAAAGTAATTATGAAATGGTACTTTCCGTGGAGATAGAAGTTGACTAAAAAACAAAATAAAAAGTACAAGGAGAAAGTGGCTGCAAATTCTAAAATAATAGTGGCACTTTAATCAGGAGCTCCTTTACACCCATGGTGAAAAAGAGTCAGCCACGGCAATCATGAATATAAGGATCAGTGTAGCAAGGAGCCAGGTAAAGCTTCACGGTTCAGGAAGATCAAGATTTTCAGATTTTAGAGCAGAAAAAAACGATTGATTCGAATATATGAAAACATAGAAAGTGGTGAACATGAGGTTAAGGTTGGTAAGGAGAGGCAGTGATTGAGATGAAAGAAGGTGAATTGTTAAAACCGGGAGAAAACGGGATTTTTCTGTTGCCTATCAGTAGGAATTTTGGTGCTTTTATGCTCAAATGTCGAGTCGGCTTCTTTTAGGTTAAGATGGTGATTTCAAGCAAGAGTGAGATGTGGCCTGGGAAGATGGGAGAGGAGCAGGGTCGCTCCGGCACTGAGTGTGTCCGTGGTCTTGATTGCTTTCACTAAACATCCAGGGGCCTCTGGCCTCCAGAGACCACTTATGGGTGGGGTTTGAGGAGGGTAGACAGGAGGGCAGCTTGAAAGGCAAAGCTAAATGCAGCTCTGATGACTCATAGATCAATATCTTTCACGGACATTAAGATGGCTTGGAGGAAGTCACCAGCCAGCTAACGATTCTCAGAAATGGCAGATGAAGCCAGTCACCTCCCAGAGAAGGTTTGAAGGAGATTTCCTTTAAATCATGCCAGTTAGGGAGGGCCAGGCTGTGGTGTGTTGTTACGCTCTCACGGACAGCCAAGTAACTGGAATCGGAGAAGCCTTAGTGAACCAATTCTACATCAGTGGCTTTTGGGACTCTACTTCCCATGTTCATCTCCTTAAATAATTTCATCTCTCCCTCTGAGCTCGAAATCACTCCTATGATAAAGGTGATTACTTTCAAATAAACTTTGTTTTTGTATCTGAGATTTTTTTAAAAAAAGCATTTACAAATCTGAACAATAAGCTCACTTCATTTTGGATTGCTACTTTCATATATGCATTTAGATGTAAAGATGCTAAAATAAAATCGGGAGTTTTGCACATTGGCTAACAGCTGCCATCACTTCTCCTCTTCAAGCCCCACCCATGGTACTAATTCTTTCCTTACAGGCTTTAAAAAAAAAAGGGCCAAGATTTATTATATATGGTTCAGTCACTACACATGTTTATTGTTGATATTCAGGTTGAAGGCAGAAAGATGGGTGCATATGTCAGACAGAAATGAGCTCTCTTCAGAGCCAGTCAAGAAACTGTTTTGAATACAGTGAATTCTTGGAAATCCTAGGTTCTCCTCTGGGAAAGCTGTTTATAGAGGTTCATAGGACACTGAAGATTCCTCTGTTTCCAATTAAAATCAATAAACTGATTTGTAATTCTTAGGACTTTTCTAAGCCTCATCGACTTAGTTAAATGTGACATCTTGGTAACCCTTGTTTATCTCCCGGATGGAGATTACAGGTCTTTGCAACACTTCAAGAGAAATACATCCGAACGTCTGCTCTGTAGGAGGGAAAAGTTGAGCTGACCAGCAGGGGCATGGAGATTTCCTGCAGGTCAAGGGTGAGTAAGGTCTCTCTCATTTCTGGCAGCAGAGGATGTCAACAAGAAGAAAATGAAGCCGCGAAGATGAGACCCAGGAACCTGGGAGGGGTCTGCAGAAGCTGCCAAAGCCACAGGGGTGATCTGTGGGTATAATATGGAACCTGGTTACTGGCTATGGGAATAAGACGAGCTCAGGGGAGATGACGAGGGAAAGGGTGAGAAGCAGAGGCAGTGGTTAAGCAGCGACAAGTGGGGCAGAGGCACAGTGCCGAGCTGGGTCATTCTGACTCCGAGGCCATAGTCAGAACGGACAGAACCTGATGCTGCTCTTTTAATACCTTTGTCGTGTAGGCGCTCAGTCATGTCTGACTCTTTGCTACTCCATGGACTGTAGCCCACCAGGCTCCTCTGTCCATGGGATTTCCCAGGCAAGGCTGCCATTTCCTCCTCTGGGGGATCTTCTCTACCCAGAGACTGAACCTGTGTCTCCTGCATTGCAGGCTGATCCTTTACAGCTGAGTCACCGAGGAAGCCCTGCAACACACTCATGATTTCTTAAATAAATCATTGGGCTACATGAGAAATCTAGACTTGTATTGCTTATGAAAATATGAGAAACTGGATGGCTGTAACTAGAGTGTATTTACCAATCTGACTCTAGGTAATAGCCTGGGTGGCCAAAAACTCCATCTGAAATACAGTATGTTTAATACTGTAATGGGGTTTGCCTGATGAAAGAAAATGCAAAGTTTGCTAATGTGTGAGGGAAGGAATGAGCTGGGTCTGAGGCGGCCTTGGGTATTCTGTGTACTTCAACTTCTGATAATTCTCAACCCTATTATTTTTTTTTCCTTTTAATTTTAATTTTTACTTTATTTTACTTTACAATACTGTATTGGTTTTGCCATACATTGACACGAATCCGCTACAGGTGTACATGAGTTCCCAGTCCTGAACCCCTCTCCCACCTCTTACCCCGTATCATCTCTCTGGATTGTCCCCATGCACCAGCCCCAAGCATCCTGTATCCTGTATCGAACATAGACTGGCGATTCGTTTCTTACATGATAGTATACATGTTTCAATGCCATTCTCCCAAATCATCCCACCCTCTCCCTCTCCCTCAGAGTCCAAAAGTCCGTTCTGTACATCTGTTCAACCCTCTTATTTAAAAAAGAGAGAGACACCTAGACTTGTTTGGTAATCACTGGCGAATTTACACATAACTTAGGTAAATGTTACTTTTCACAATGCNCAATGCCATTCTCCCAAATCATCCCACCCTCTCCCTCTCCCTCAGAGTCCAAAAGTCCGTTCTGTACATCTGTTCAACCCTCTTATTTAAAAAAGAGAGAGACACCTAGACTTGTTTGGTAATCACTGGCGAATTTACACATAACTTAGGTAAATGTTACTTTTCACAATGCCTCAGTTATTTTTATAAGAGAATTAGAAACAGGGAAATAATTTTCACATCATATAAAACAATCAGTTTATTAAATGTCTTTTATGTTTTCAATGAATAGTAATTATAGCTTTTCCTGTTATTATATTTCTCTATGTTGGGTTATTTGTCAAAGATGATTTTAACCAAATTCTGAAGTTGATGTGAAATTTGTTAGTATGCACAGCAGTGGACTAAACGGTGGCTCCAAAAGATATTAGAGCCTAACCCCAGGAGCCTGTAACTGTTACCTTATTTGGAAAAAGAGTCTTTGCAGATTGTGATTAAATTAAGGGTCTTGAAATGAGAAGATAATCCATAATTATCTGGGTGAATCTTAGAGGTCTTCAGAGTGGAGTTATCCAAGAGAGGCAGAAGGGGACTCAACACACACACTCACACAGAGACACACACACATGCACAGGAGAAGGCCATGTGAACTAGGGGGACCAGCTAAGGACTGCCAGCAACCACCAGAAGGAGAAATGATTAAAGAACAGATTCTTCTCTAGTATCTCCAGAGGGGTGGCAGCCCTGTTCACACCTTGACTTTGGACTTATGGCCTCCAGAGCTCTGGGAGAATAAGTATCTTGTTTTAAGCAACACTTAGTGGCTATTTGTTACAGAGGCCACAGGAAACTAATATGCTGCTGCCGTTAAGTTGCTTCAGTTGTGTCCACTCTGTGTGACCCCATAGACGGCAGCCCACCAGGCTCCTCCGTCCCTGGGATTCTCCAGGCAAGAATACTGGAGTGGGTTGCCATTTCCTTCTCTAGTGCATGCATGCATGCTAAGTCACTTCAGTCATGTCCGACTCTGTGTGACCCCATGGACAGCAGCCCATCAGGCTCCTCTGTCCATGGAATTCTCTAGACAAGAGTACTGAAGTGGGCTGCCATTTCCTTCTCCAGGTAACTAATATACTAATGAATAAAATAATTTTACTGTTTTGCAATAAGTGCATAAACATAAAACAGCAATGAGAAGTTGGTGTTAGGATACACTGAGGATCAATGTGTTCAGTTCAGTTCAGTCGCTCAGTCGTGTCCAACTCTTTGCGACTCCATGAATCGCAGCACACCAGGCCTCCCTGTCCATCACCAACTCCCAGAGTTCACTCAAACTCACGTCCATCAAGTCAGTGATGCCATCCAGCCATCTCATCCTCTGTCGTCCCCTTTTCTTCCTGCCCCCAATCCCTCTCAGCATGAGTGTTTTCCAATGAGTCAGCTCTTTGCATCAGGTGGCCAAAGTACTGGAGTTTCAGCTTCCTTTCAAGGAACACCCAGGGCTGATCTCCTATAGAATGGACTAGTTGGATCTCCTTGCAGTCCAAGGGACTCTCCAACACCATAGTTCAAAAGTATCAGTTCTTTGGTGCTCAGCTTTTTTCACAGTCCAACTCTCACATCCATACATGACCACTGGAAAAACCATAGCCTTGACTAGATGGACCTTTGTTGGCAAAGTAATGTCTCTGCTTTTGAATATGCTTTCTAGGTTGTCATAACTTTTCTTCCAAGGAGTAAGCGTCTTTTAATTTCATGGCTGCAATCACGATCTGCAGTGATTTTGGAGCCCCAGAAAATAAAGTCTGACACTTTTTCCACTGTTTCCCCATCTATTTCCCATGAAGTGTTGGGACCGGATGCCATGATCTTCGTTTTCTGAATGTTGAGCTTAGTTCCGCTTCACTTTCTGCCATAAGGGTGGTGTCATCTGCATATCTGAGGTTATTGATATTTCTCCCAGCAGTCTTGATTGCAGCTTGTGCTTCTTCCAGCCCAGCGTTTCTCATGATGTACTCTGCATATGTGTTACTGCACCTGAAATAAGCATTTCTAGCATGATGGTTTCTTTAATGATCTAAGAAGTCTGTATTCTGTCCAGTTATAAGAATATTATTCATACACATCTTTTAATTATTTTCGTTCATCATAGGGTCAGGTAGAATGGACATGTTGACTATTTTTTCATAACCCACAAACCATTGCATGCAAAATACAATTGTATGTTTTATTATATTTCTCTTTTTATTTTGCTCCTCTGCTAGTTTTCTGAACCAAGAGGATGGTCAGTATCACAGGTCCCACATGAAAGATGATCTATGACTATTTTTTTTGACAATAAGATTTTAATTGTTTAAAAAATTTAATTTTATTCAAGTTTGGTTGATTTCTCTATGTATGTATGTATATTCTTTTCCATGGTGGTTTAACATGGAATATTCAATATAGTTCCCTGTGCTGTATAGTAGGAACTGTTTAGCATAGTTTAGGAACTATGTATCCATCATATATATAATAATTTGCATCTACTAATTCCAGACTCCTAACCCACCCCTCCTCTAAACCCCCTCCTCCTTGGCAAACACCAGTCTGTTCTCTATGTCCATGATTCTTTTTTTTATTTCATAGGTAAGTTCATTTGTATCATATTTTAGATTCCACATAGAAGTGATATATGGTGTTGTCTTTCTCTCTCTGAACTTACTGTACTTAGTATGATAATCACTAGGTCCATCCATGTTGCTGCAAATGGCACTATCTTATTCTTTTCCATGGCCGAGTAGGGTTCCATTATATATATGTACCATATCTTTTTTATCCATTCAGGAAGATGACCTATGAATGTTAACACATTCATTGGAAGGCAAACAAAGCTATAGGAAAACAGTGGTGTTGGGGCAGGAGACATTTCTAGGCCTTACCCCTGGATGGGTGAAAGGGTATGCACTGGAACGGAGGAGCAGTTAGCCAACGAAGCTGCTGGTGCTCTGTCCAGGATCCACTGATGGAAGAGATGCCGAGTCCCCAGGAGGAAGGAAGGAGCACTGCAGTGATTCCCTCAGGACTGCCCCAGAGGGACCTCTGGCCGTTGACTCAGGCCACTGCATACGAGGGAGAAGGAAACACCCAGATTTTCCAGTGTTTGGGGCACAGTCTTAGCTAACATGTATACTGCAGATCAGAAATGCCACCAGACGTGTATCCCTCAGCCTGCCCCCTGCTATAGGGTGCTTTACCAGTGGCCCCCTTACTACCACACCTCCCACTTGATGGTCGTTTTCTTGGGCCCTGAGTGTAAAATGTGCATCGCAATGATTTCCTAAGAGAGAATGTACAGTCAGGGACCAAGTACCCTTTACTGCACTGCCAACATGCAGTAATTTATGTGTAAATATAAATTCTGGAACTTATATAATCATTTCCAAAATTGCACCATTACTAGGTTGTCTGGGCAGGCACGCTCTAATTTCAGCTTAATGTATTTCTTCTGAAACTGAACCACACTATAAGCTGGATCAGTGATAAACCCCACGCTCTCCAGGCTGGACTTTACATGGAGCTACAGACTCTTAAAGGACGAGCCATTCACTTTAAAATCCACTGCTAGCATCTGAATTGTGATTTCATTCCCACTCTTTAGCCTGACAATTCTTCAAAATTCATGTTTCTATTGATCTTTGGCCAGATTAAAAATAGGAATAATTATATCTTGGTTGCCACATGCTTGTTTTATTTCTTTGAGCTTGTCCACTCACCCTCCTGGGCAAGGACAAAGGGCAAGAAGCAGTCTGGCGGCTCAGCCTGCTGCTGACTCTGGTCAGGGCGCAGTGCGGGTGACGCAGGCCACCCCAGGGAAGGTGAAACTGGCCGGAGGAGGAATCGATGCTGCCGTGGAGCCTGGATGTGTGTGTCACTTGTCTTTCCCAGCAGGCTCCAGCCCTGGGCTCAGTCATTTAAAGAGAGCTGGGAGGTGGTAAATGGCATGTGAAAAAGATAGGCATGTGTGTGTGTTTTCAAGGGTTCCAGGCTTTTTTTTTTTAAATCACCCTTGTAAGGAAGTAAAACCTTGAAATCACTGAGGCTAGGATAAATTAAATTTCTATCTTTTTTAAAAAAATTGAAGTATAGCTGATTTACAATATTGTTTTAAATTGTGCTGTACAGCAAAGTGATTCAGTTATATGTATATAAAATATATTCTTTTTTTAAAAATATTCTTTTCCACTGTAGTTTATCATAGACTATTGAATATAGTAAAGAATCCACCTGCTAATGCAGGAGACATGGGTTCGATCCCTGGGTCAGGAAGGTCCCCTAGAGAAACAAATGGCAATCCACTCCAGTATTATTACCTGGAGAATCCCATGGACAGGGGAGACTGGTGGGCTACAGTCCATGGGGTTGCAAACAGTCTGACAGGACTGAGCATTAAGACCATTGAATATAGTTCCCTGTGCTATTCAGTAGGACCTTATTTATCCATTCTATATATAATAGTTTGCATCTATATATAATATTTGCATCTAAAAGCCCTTTAGTTCCAGGGAAGGTCCTCCATCTGAGGAAGCAGCTTGGTGAGTTTCTGTGACACAGCTGTGCGATTGTATTAGAATAAAATTAAATCTACATACTTGGCTTTGATTTCTATTAAACATATAACAAGTAGACAAGGGCTAAAGCCATTGTACCAAGTAAAATGCTGAGGATACAGTGTTAATGCTTCCTCTATCAACTCGATGTACTTCTTTCATCATACAAACCTGCCAGATGAGTTCATGGGGGGTCAGTAGGGTCTGGCCACACCTTCAGATCCACTCAAAAGATGGTTGACTCCAGGGTTCCTGCCTACCTCACAGGTGTTCTGGTGGTGGTGTATGAACTCATCCCATCCACGTTTAGAATGAACTTTCCAGGTTCCTGATTGTAGCTGCTCAGGCCCCATAAGGCTGGGTTTCTACATAACCCTGGGGTCATCCAGCCTTCACTTGGGTCACAGGCTTAACCCACATGAGTACAGGTCCTTACTTATCTCTGCACTGAAAAGTGACCTGCAAAGGCATTCTTATTCTTATTTTTTAATGTCATGGTTAAAAACTTACTTAATATGCTGACAAGATAAATCCAGACTTGGGCAACACACAGGGATCAACAGGACAGAATTTCTGGGCAGAATTTCTTTGGAAGTAACTATTTGTAAGAGTGTGCTGTTGAGTTTCCAGTGGGATCAGCTTCATTTTTAAAATTATTTTTTTCAGATACATTTATGATTCTAAGCAGATAATACAACTATATAACCTCTAAAAAGGAGCCAAAAATGAATGTTTACTCCACCTGAGAATGAGCAATTATGAAGTAAATAACAGCAATGGTGACATTTACTATCTTACAAGTGCCAGACATTGTATTCAAATGTTTATAAGGCTCTTCTCCTTTAATTTTTACAACAGTAAATAGTTGTATTATCCCCTTAGAAACTAAAAGGCCAGGAATTGAACCCAGATTGGAGTGAGCCTAGCTCAGATCCCCAGTATTGCTTTTAAAAGGCCAGGATAGTGATGTTAAAAAAAGCTATTGAGAAGGAAGGAGATGGCCAGGGCTCTGTTACAGAAGGACCTGATTAACTGTGTGCACTGAACAAAAGAAACGCTTTCATTCTTTAATTTTATTGTGATAAAATATCTCTGACACGAAATTTACCATTTTAACCATTTTTCCAGTGTGCAGTTCAGTGGCAGTTTGTCCCGAACAAAACTTGAAGCAACAATTGAAATCAATGAATACAAAAACAAAGAAACAAACAAACAAAAACAAAACACACCAAGGTTTTATTTTCAGAAAATCCTACAAAATTATCTTCTCTTTATGAAGTGTCTCATTAAGAAGACATTTGGTTGTGGATTTAAATGTCTAACAACTTATATATGTGTATGAATGATATTTCAAAGGAGATATCAAACTGTAGGATCTATCTTATAACAATCATTTATTAAAAGCTCAGTGTTTGCCAACTATCACACTGAGCACTTTGTACTCATCAGCAAAAGCAAACAAAAGTTGGAATGTTGCCATATTATAGATAAGGTAATGAGTATAACTGCACAAACAGGGCAAAAAGTGATGGAGCCTGGATTCTAGTATCAGTTCAGTTCAGTTCCGCCGTTCAGTCATGTCTGACCCTTTGCAACCCCATGGACCGTAGCATGCCAGGCTTCCCTGTCCATCACCATCTCCTGGAGCTTGGTCAAACTCATGTCCGTCGAGTTGGTGATGCCATCCAACCATTTCATCCTCTGTTGTCCCCTTCTCCTCCCTGAGAACCCCAAGAACAGTATGAAAAGGATTCCAGTATGCTGATTAGCAAATATGTACTGTCTGCCCTGGGTCCAGGTTTTGGAAGGCTCTGCAAAGAAGCCTATGTTCAGAGATTACAAGGAGTCAGATAACATCAAATGTGGATTTATTGTTCATAGGCATCTTTGGATTTCTTCTTGCTTGCTTTCCTTTATGAATAAGTGTATTTGGGGACTTCCCTGGTGGTCCAATGGTTAAGACTCTGTGCTTCCAATACAGGTGGCATGGGGTCAACTGCTGGCCAGATTGCTAAGATTTCACATGCTGCGTGGCGCAGCCAAAAACGATTTCTAAAAGGAATAAATGTATTTGTAGGAGAAAACACATTATTAACTGCAGCGAATATGGGCTTACAGGGCCTCTGGTCTTTGTAACCTAGAGAAATAAATGGAATGAACAGGAGAAGACAGATTCAATGGGAAAGGATGGATTGAGGAAAGTATACAATTTTGGAGGCCAAAACTACTGACCCAAGCAATCCAAGGAGACATATATATATGCCTCTTCTTTAGTCTCTGGTGTGGAGAGGGATCTAGCATTTGGTGAGGCTGGGGGCACTGGGGATGTGGGGAGATGGACGCTCTCCTAAGTCCCTGATTGGAAATGTGAACTGCTACAACCCTTTGGATGAAATGTGTGCTATATGTATCGAAATAGGAAATAGGCTTGATCCAGAGATTCCTATGACTGGGCTTCTCCCTGTGGAAATAAAAGCATCTCTGTGGAAATGAAAGCATCCTGTGGTAAGGACACATGTTTATTGCTGTGCTGTTTGTTGGGATAAAAGCGTACATCAGTTTATATGTTCATCAATAAGGGAACAAGTGGATTCAACTATTAAAAGACTGAGTTAGATCTTTGCCAACTGACCTGATTAGATATCCATACTAAACTGTCAGGTGAATAAAGCAACTGGATATGTTTTTATATATATTATAAGAATTCTTATTTAAAAAAACCCTAAACAAACTAGCCATATTTTTCTAAGTCTGGATAACTTTGGGGAGTGGCACACAATCCAGACAGTTACACTGGTCACCTGAAGTGGAGTGACAATTGCGAGATTCAAGAGGAAGCTTCTTATTCATATGCATCTTGAGTTGTGTCACTTGTTACAATAACCACATATTGCTTTTACAGAATAGAAGATTGAGAAAACATTCTTCAAATCGTTTCTCATAAACAGAGATTATTCCTTATAGTTTTAACGGCTTTCCATAGTCATACAAGGGGCTTCCCAGGTGGCACAGCGGCAAAGAATGCCTGCCAATGCAGGAGATGCAGGTTTGATCCCTGGGTGAGGAAGACCCCTGGAGGAAGAAACGGCAACCCACTCCAGTGTTCTTGCTGGAGAATTCCATGGAAAGAAGAGCCTGGCGGGCTATGCAGTCCATGGGGTCCCGAAGAGTTGGACATGGGTGAGTGACTGAAATGTATTCCGGGATACATTTTTTTTTTTTT
>SJYX01008477.1:288032-331701 GCA_006410675.1 Oreotragus oreotragus | reverse complement strand
ATAGATGGGGAAACAGTGGAAACAGTGTCAGATTTTATTTTTGGGGGCTCCAAAATCACTGCAGATGGTGACTGCAGCCATGAAATTAGAAGACGCTTACTCCTTGGAAGAAAAGTTACGACCAACCTAGATAGTATATTCAAAAGCAGAGACATTACTTTGCCGACTAAGGTCCATCTAGTCAAGGCTATAGTTTTTCCTGTGGTCATGTATGGATGTGAGAGTTGGACTGTGAAGAAGGCTGAGTGCCAAAGAATTGATGCTTTTGAACTGTAGTGTTGGAGAAGACTCTTGAGAGTCCCTTGGACTGCAAGGAGATCCAACCAGTCCATTCTGAAGGAGATCCACCCTGGGATTTTTTTGGAAGGAATGATGCTAAAGCTGAAACTCCAGTACTTTGGCCACCCAATGCAAAGAATTGACTCATTGGAAAAGACTCTGATGCTGGGAGGGATTGGAGGCAGGAGGAGAAGGGGACGACCGAGGATAAGATGGCTGTATGGCATCACGGATTCAATGGACGTGAGTCTGAGTGAACTCCGAGAGATGGTAATGAACGGGGAGGCCTGGCATGCTGCAATTCATAGGGTCGCAAAGAGTTGGACATGACTGAGCGACTGAGCTGAACTGATCATAAAAGTAACTGATATGTCCCCAAATAGTTGGAAATTTCTCAATCTTCTTCCAAAGAATCCATGAGGAATAGAACAAATTACAAACGAATTTGGAAAATATTTTTGAAAAACAATTCACTCAAAGCAGTACAAACAAAGTATGTGAGATGCAGCAAAACCACTGTTTCAAGGGAAATTTATCCATTAAGTGTCTGTTAGAAAATAAAATCTCAAATCAATGATCTAAGCTTCTACATTATAAAACTAGAAAACACAGCAAAAATAAATAAATAAATAAAATAAATAGAAATAGGCAAAAGGGAGAATATAAAGATAAGAAATAATGAAATAGAAAAAAAAAATAAAGTCCATCAATCAATGAAACAAATTTTTTCCTAATGAATCACATTTATAAAAGATTGATAAGATTAAACATTAATAAACCCCTAGCCTAATCGATTCCCTCAAAATAACCAATGTTGAGAGTGAAAGAGAGGAGGACATCATTATTGATCCTACTGATATTTTAGGAAAAATGAGGAAATGTTGCAAATAAATGTATGCCAATACACTTAGCATCTTAGATGATAAGGTTAAAATCCATGTTAGATACAAAATGCATTAAATAAGAAACAGAAAAAATTGAGTATAACTGTATGTATTAAATAGAGTTGCAGATAAAGAAGAAACTTCTAATAAAATAAAGAATTTAGAAAGAATTCTAAACTTCTCCAAACCTCTGAACACATACATTGAAAAAAATCCTTCATGATTCATGTTAAACCATGTAAAAAGATACACTAACACAACAGAAAAAAAATTTTGCTTTGAAAGTTAATAAGAAAATCAGTGAACTTAAAAATGTTTCTAAGAGGAGTAAAATTCATGCTAACACTAGGCTTGTCATCTGCTATACTAAATATCAGGATTATGTGAAATAATTTTTACGGAATTTTAAAAAGAAAATAGCTTAAGAATTCCAAGTAGAGCTGTGGCTCAGATTCCTCATTACACCACAATATCCATTTTTTCCTTCTAGGACAGTGTGTGTGCTCAGTTTCTATGTCATGTCTGACTCTTTTGTGATCCCATGAACAGCCAACAGGCTCCTCTGTCCATGGGATTTCCCAGGCAAGAATGCTTGAGTGGGTTGCCGTTTCCTCCTCCAGGGGATCTTCCCAGCCCAGGGATCAAACTCATGTTTCCTGTATTGATAGGTGGATTCTTTACCACTGAGCCAAGTGGGAAGCCCCTACTACAATGCATTATATTGCAAAAATAGCAAAGTATTCACCCCTCCCAAAGGCTTTGTTCTTTACAATGTTACTCTTTATTGCTCTCTGGCTCTTACTCTGGGGTCAGCCACGTGACTTGGGATTTTCCAACATTGTCCAAATAAGCCAGAACTATGTTTACATAGTCCTTTAAAAAAGAACTGTGGATATGGTTTTTTGGCTCATGGGACAAATTCAAGATAAATAGGATATTACAATACTTTTGAAATAGCTATAAAAGCAAAAGCATCATCAACTTGGACTGAAAGGAACTGAGACTATTACAAATATAAAAACACTCTTGCACTCCCAATTTTCTAAGAGCAGGGAGTAGACTTAGAAATCTGCTAAAGTGCCCACAGGAGTAATTTCTTCTGAAGTAGCTAAGAAGGGTGATAAAGAAAGAATTTATCAGAGGATATAGCCAAAAGCAATAGAGATAACAGATTGGGAAGACAAACCCAGGGAGAACTAGAGACTAACTGATAATGGTATAGCTTGGACTGCAAAGAGATCCAACCAGTCCATTCTGAAGGAGATCAGCCCTGGGATTTCTTTGGAAGGAATGATGCTAAAGCTGAAACTCCAGTATTTTGGCCACCTCATGCGAAGAGTTGACTCATTGGAAAAGACTCTGATGCTGGGAGGGATTGGGGGCAGGAGGAGAAGGGGACGACCGAGGATGAGATGGCTGGATGGCATCACGGACTCGATGGACGTGAGCCTGAGTGAACTCCGGGAGATGGTGATGGACAGGGAGGCCTGGCGTGCTGCGATTCATGGGGTCACAAAGAGTCGGACATGACTGAGCGACTGAACTGACTGACTGAACTGAATATTCTTGCTTTGAGAACCCCATTAACAGTATGAGAAGGAAAAATGATAGGATACTGAAAGAAGAATTCACCAGGTTGTAGGTGCCCAATATGCTACTGGAGATCAGTCAAGAAATAACTCCAGAAAGAATGAAGGGATAGAGCCTGTCTCTTATACAAATCTAGATGTGTATATACGTGAGTTTGAGTGAACTCCGGGAGTTGGTGATGGACAGGG
Organism: Oreotragus oreotragus; assembly: GCA_006410675.1. Lineage (NCBI taxonomy): Eukaryota > Metazoa > Chordata > Mammalia > Artiodactyla > Bovidae > Oreotragus > Oreotragus oreotragus. Next base: position 328,760 of record SJYX01008477.1, on the reverse strand, counting down.
AGGCCTGGCGTGCTGCGATTCATGGGGACACAAGGAGTCGGACACGACTGAGCGACTGAACTGACTGACTGACTGAAGGTAGCAGGCTTCCTTCCAAGGTGGAAAAAGATTTGGGAAGGGGAGTAACCATGGCAACCTGCCCAGTTTTATGGGCAAGGACAGTATGGGGCCCTAGGTACTTAGAAGGCTTTTTATTTCTAGTCTAGTTCCTCAGTTTAGTACAGGGGTCCCTCCCTTCCCCCTTCCTTCTGTTCCAGTGCTGACTTCTTGGGGAAGGACTGCTCCCCCTCTGCAGGGAGTCTGGGGGTGGGGGGAAAGACTGAAATGAGACCAGAGATCAGCTTGACCAAACCAAACTGCAGGCTCCAGGCAGAGAACAGAGAGGACCTCCCAGGTGGTTTAGTGTAAGCACAGCAAATTCCCTGGCTTTGTTCATATGAAGAGCTTAAGGGATTAACATTTTTCAGGTAGATGGGCGGTGTCCACCTTTGACAAAGATATTCCCCATTCTGCCTATAATTTTCAGTAAAGATATGTAATTCAGCAGTTCAGGAGGCAAAATGAAAACAAAACAACGGAATAAAGGAGTCTAAGCATATTAGATTAACAGTCTTCCCCGCAAAACTGTGGGTAGGTATTATTCTCTTCGGATAAGAAAGCTTAAGTACAGAGAAGTGATGCAATTTGCTCAAGGTCACACAGGCAGCAGTGCAGTCCCTGGGATTTGAACTGAGGCCATAGGACTGCAGAACCCACTTGCTCACCACTACCCCCTGGCTTAGCTAGGTGGGAGGCAGAAATGGCCTGTGGGCCAGCGCTTTGTGTTCACTCTCAGCATATTTGTTCCCCTCACAGGAAATCAGTGTGTTCTTTGTAGAAGAAGGGGTCTCCAAGGCCTGCTTTCCTTCTGAGTCACAGGATTAATCCGGTCAGGATGCATAACCATGAGTTAGGTTTCCCTTAAATACAGAGATCTGGGGTTACAGCTATTTCAGCTAAATGTGATTTTGGCCAACCTCTGTGCAATTCAGTGGCACAGCTTCAACTTCAGAATTACACAGCAGCACCAGAGAATTTTTAGACATCACATCCTGTTCCTCAGGTGTTTCATACTGCCAGTCCTCATTCTGGTTCTGCTTGGAGGGTGTGTGCATGCTCAGTCATGTCCAACTCTTGTGACCCCGTGGACTGTAGCCTGCCAGGCGCCTCTTGTCCATGGAGTTCTCCAGGCAAGAATACTGGAGTGGGTTGCCATTTCCTACTGCAAGGATCTTCCCAACCCAGGGATCGAAACTGTGTCTCCTGCACTGGCATGTAGATTCTTTACCACAGAGCCACCAGGGAAGCCCCTGGAGGGTAGAGAGCCCTAGAAAGTGAAAGAAAGAAAGTAAAGTCGCTCAGTCGTGTCCGACTCTTTGCAACCCCGTGGACTATAGCCTACCAGGCTCCTCCATCCATGAGATTCTCCAGGCAAGAATACTGGAGGGGGTTGCCATTTCCTTCTCCAGGGGATCTTCCCGACCCAGGNAGCCCTAGAAAGTGAAAGAAAGAAAGTAAAGTCGCTCAGTCGTGTCCGACTCTTTGCAACCCCGTGGACTATAGCCTACCAGGCTCCTCCATCCATGAGATTCTCCAGGCAAGAATACTGGAGGGGGTTGCCATTTCCTTCTCCAGGGGATCTTCCCGACCCAGGGATCAAACTTGGGTCTCCCTCATTTCAGGCAGACGCTTTACCCTCTGAGCCACCTTCCTGGGCCCTAGAGAGCCCTAGGCATTTGGTCAAATACCAAAACTTCCTCAACCAGAACACTTTCAAGTCTTTTCTCCTTAGGGCAACTTAGCGCCTGTCTTTGGTGGCCTTTTTAAGTATTTAAGTATCTTAGATTTGTCTCTAAGAAAAACACTGATTAAATCCTCAAGTTAGGAAAGACCGAGGAAGGGAAACATATGGAACCTTCAAAACTATGGCTTCCCTAGTGGGCTTCCCTGCTGGTCCAGTGGTGAAGAATCTGTCTACCAATGCAAGGGACACAGGTTCGATCCTTAGTCTGGGAAGATCCCACATGCCACAGAGCAATTAACCCCATGTGCCACAACTAACTGGGCCCACACTGGAGAGTCCCTGTTCCACAACAAGAGAAGCCACTGCAATGAGAAGCCAACACACCACAAAGAGTAAGTAGACCCCATTCTTCGAAACTAGAGAAAGGCTGCACACACAGCAACAAACACAATGCAGCCACAACAAAAACTACCCAGGTAAAAATATCCGTGGTAGCTAGCGTAGGTTTACAGACACGTGAGGGCAGGATGAGGAAACGGCACTTACTGGCTCTACCACCAAGAGTCCACGTCTCCACAAAGCCTCCTACTGACCAGGAGCCATGACCAAGGCCTCCGTCTTCCTCTCTGTAAACCCTCAGGTAACAGAGGCACAGCTGAGCAGGAAAACAAAGGTCACCTCAACCAGCGGGACAGCCGCTTCCTGGGGTCCCTTCATGCCAACAAGCGTCTCAAAAGCAATTCTGTTCAACCCAAACAAGGTGGTTGAAAGTCATTCGACCGTTCCGGCAAAGCAAGGAGAAAGCCTAAGGCATGGGAATTTGGACTTTTAGTTGAATCCACAACTATAAAAAGTCTTGAGTGGAAATGCAGATCCTAATTTCTGCCCTTAACAATGAGGCAAGGCCTTGAACAAGCAATGGGACCCCCTTCCCTCTCTCACATCTTCAGGAGAAAATCAGCTTGTGTCTAAGACCACCAGAATGGCAGCTACCTATGTGTCAGAGCTGGAAGCTGGGAGACAGTCCTCTACCTTCTATCTTGAAATGGAGGAGGGTAGAGCTTGAGAAGGACTGATTTCTAGGGCATCCATTTGGATAAGAAGGAAGAGAGCTGGGAGTGGGAAGGGAAAGGAAAATGAAGTTATTCATCATCAACAGGAAAAAGAATCCAGTCTGCCTTAGGAGGAGACTGATGAGGGATTTAGAAGTAATCTGTCCCAGAAAAACACACTGGAAAGAAAACCACCAGGCCTCCTTTGTGCTTTTCTGACAAGACTGCACATTATATTTGGTATAGCCACATACCTAGCACTTCAGCCAAAAGGGGCGAATTCTCAGGGCAACAAAGTTTCTTACAGTGTCATGGAGGCCCATCTCCCCGCAAAGAAGAAGAGACAGAACCTGGTGAGAGGTAGGGTGGGCACCGGGCCCGGAGAAGAGTGGCCTAAAAGGTCTGGCTGCTGGTTGAAGAAGCCAGGTGGAGGTGAGACCCAGAGCAAGGGAGACAAGCCATTTGGTAGCTGTCAAGCTCCACCATCCCCAGCTAGTTTTTCCCTCACCAATAGCCAGGAGACGCTCCTGTGTGGGGAGCCAACCTCAAGCCTGCAGGAAGATCAATTAAAATCCCATCAAAGCCATTTCGAGAGCCTTATCGGACATCTCGAAGGCATTTTTTTTTTGTAGCTGCTTTCTTTCCCTCAGCCATTCCTATTTGAGTTACTTCTGTCTCACCTCCTTCTACCCCACTCCCCTGCTTTGTCTAATTTGAGCCAGAAATTTTTTCATTAAGTCACTTTATAGTGCAATAACAACATTTACTATTCATGAAGTTGCCCCTCCAGAATTTTTAAGTCTTTCCATGTGTCTGGAAGCTGATTTCTGCTCTTCTCGTTTTACAGAGCGCCTCTCTTCCTTCCAAACACAAACAAAAAAAAAAAAAAAAAAAAAAAAAAAAAAGAGGATAAGGTGGAGGTGGAGATAACATCCAGATTCTTTAAGCATTTTTAATCCAGTTAGATTTCCCTTTGGACTCAAAGGGCTCCCTGCTAAAACTGACTGCGGACCTGAATTCCTTGCTAAGAATTAAGTCAAGAGGGAAGGAAGGCAGGAACAAATAACACAGTCAGCTCCATGCTATGAAACCCGCTATGCTGACTGGGGCTCCACGGTGTTAACCCATTCATTCTTTTCCTCCCTTGCCTAAAATTCATCCTTAATCTTTCTAGATTACAGCAAGCAGGCAAACACCTTTTAAATCCCCAGAGGATTTCAAGCAAGTTTGTTCAGTCTCTTGGGCAGATACTTTCTTAAGAATGCGGGTGTAAGACAAAGTTCACATTTTAACGCCACACGTTGTCAGTCACTGGGAAAAAGCTTCTCGTGGGTACAAATCAAGTCCCCAGCCTTTGTCACACGGCAAAAATAATTAGGCGGTCAGTAGCCACACCAGTGGGGCTTTTGAACAAGCAGACGGACAGACATGCACACACACAAGGGAGGCGCTTGTTACATGTCACTAGCTGGACATCTGGAGTCCGACCCCAAAGGTAAAGGCTTTCCGTGGAAGCATTCCTCGGATGTCAGGCCACAAAAGCGCCTGTCTGCCCAAGCACGCCGCCGTCTCCTTAATAAGACGCCCCAACAGTCCCAGTTTTGCATCTCAAGAGGGGAAAAGAGCACAGGAGGGAGGGAGGTCGCCAAAAATGGGGCCAAAGGGAAGAAGGAACCAGAGTTACTCACAGTCTAGCTAGCGCCTCTGCGATGCGAGCATGACGCCTCGGTGCCCGAGCCTCCTGGCTGCCGCGCTGCCCACACGGCTGCCGCGCTTAAATAGCCGCCGGCCCGGGAGCCTCGGAGCCGCGGGCCACTCCCGGCGAGATATGGTTCTAATCAGATGCTGGCAGCTTTGGACTCCCCAGGAATGCGCCGGGATGTTTTTGCTGCCTGGGTTGGGTAACTCCCCCTCAACGTGTCTGCTGAGTCTTCCAAACTTAACTGTTTATTAACTCGAGCTGGGGCCGCGCAAAGTAGCCGGCTCCGGGGAGCCGGGAGCCCCACCAGCGGGGGGCGATCGCCCCGAGCCCAGCGAGGGGGAGGAGTAGGGAGTCGGGGCGCCGTCCGCAGCCCAGGCTCGCGGGGCTGAGGCAAGGGACCCGGGAGAGTGCGCTTAAGGACAGGAAAGGGAAACCCCGCAGGAAAGGGGTGGGACTCAGCGACCTTCATCTCAGAAATTCCTTCTCTGGACTGCCGCTTCCAGTGATGTGGCGTCCCAGGTCATCCGAACCCGATGGGGCCCTTGGAACAAAGGGCTGCCTTTACTCCTGACTTTCCTGGCTAGAGGCAGTGGATGCTAGCTCAGAATCTGCTGTCTCTACAGTTGCACGTGTGATCGCACTCCCACCCGGTTAAAGGAATTCACGTCTCTTTCATGGCAGATGTGGGTAATCTGTGTGTATATGTAAATTGGTGGGTGATCTGTGTGTATATAAAAGACACACTATACTTATGTGTGAAATATAATCCTGTATATACACATAAAACAATTCTCTATGAAATTGATACAAACAAAAATGTGCAAGTCTATATAACTTATCTAAGGAAGCTATATATTTGATGTAAACAGTGATTATTTACTGGCTTCCCCCACAGAATGGGCATCCCTGTGTAGACACTTAATATGACTTCATCTGATTTCCATAGTGTTTCCTATACCACTAAGAAACATCTGAAATATGAGAAATAAAATATTTGAAAAGGGACTTCCCTGGAGGTCCAGTAGTTAAGACTCCACTTTGAATGCAGGGGTCACAGGTTAGGGACCTGTGGGGGAACTAAGATCCAGGAATCCCACATTCCTGGTTGGGGAGCTAAGATCTCACAAGCCTCCTGGCTTTGCCAAAAGAAAGAAAGGAAGAAAAAATAAAAGAATAGAAAAAAACTGAAAATACTGATATGCAGTACTCAGCAGTAGAAGGCATTCCATAGTTGTATCTTAGTGGACCTTAACAAGCTGGGGATTCATCTTTTCTATATTTTAAAATTATGAGCAATTGTAAAACATCCCCAGTAGCTTTGCTGCTTTTTAAGAATTATGAAATTGTCCTTGTGAAAATGTGTCTGTTTCCTTCCTTTTTTTAAAAGTCTGAGACAGTGTTTGGCATGCGTGCTCAGTTGTGTACAATTCTTTGCAACCCCATGGACTGTAGCCCACCGTGCTCCTCTGTCTGTGGGATCCTCCAGAAGAATACTGGAGTGGGTTGACATTTCTTTCTCCAGGGGATCATCCCCACCCAGGGACTGAACCGATATCTCTTGCATCTCCTGCATTGGCAGGAAGACTCTTTACCACTGGCGCCTCCAGTATGTAGTAAATGTGAAAATACTAAACTGTGACTTGGATGGGAGGGGGTAATTGATTTTATTGAGTAAGCAACACACTGGATTTGCATTTTATCTCTGGAAACTGGGGACTCAAATCGGGCTCATGGGACACCAAGGATGTATTTTGTGGTTCCAGCTTAGCCCCGACTGCAAAGCCACTGTGTAATTTGGGACAAATCTGTATGAGTGACAGTCCCTGCTCTCAAGTAGGTCATATTTGGAACAGCCCAGGAGCTAGGAGTGCAGAGCAGCAAAACCCGGTAACAATGAGAACACTACCTCTTTGGACCTTTACAAGTTTCTGCCACCTGTCTCACCCCCTCACATCTGGGAGGGTAGGGGAAGGGAGGGTGGTGCTGACAGCTTTCAATATTCCTCCGAGATAATTTACTATTATTAAAAAAATGATTTTGTGTGAATGACAAGAGGTATATAAAATTCAGTCTTGGGACTATTTATAACTTTTATGCAGAGAACTTTAATTCTGGTATATCTTAGGACCTGGTGCTTTATTTCTAAGATCCAAGAGTGCGAAAGTTTGGTTTCATTTCCCAAAACTAAGTAGTTAGAAAAATGACAGCTGATTTCAGGCACATACAGGCTTTGATAATTTGAGGGGAAAAAAAAGTTTCTCCCTTTTAACCTCACTATGTAACATTTTCTCAGAAGTGACCACCCGCATCTTTTTTTTTTTTTAATTGAAAGACTCTTATCAAGAAATATTGACTTATGTTTGCTCTACTCCACCAAATGGAAGGGATTTGTCTAAGAGGCCAGAGAAAATGATTTCATCTTCCATGTGTTGCAGTTTCAAGAGAAGATTTTGATGAAAACAATTCATTTTTGAGCAGTGGGCTCATACATACAGCTTCAAGTGGACAGCTCTATCATTTCATCCAGAAATCTTGAGTCGACAGTAGAGAACTCTGATTTGATTTGAAGTGTGTTTTTATATTTATAGGGCTCTGATATTGCTTCTGGCAGTAATTCAGTGTCCTTCTCACATTAAGAAAGAAAGAAAAAAAGAGAGAAGAATGAAAATAAACACAACCCTTTTTATCCCTGGTAGGACAGGGTCCCCTGTCCCATGGAAGCTGTTGGCTTTTCAGTGGATCTAAAATGAACACGCTCACAGCTGGAGAATCACACCCAAGCCCACCCAGATGGTAACCCTGCCTAAACCGTGGTCTTTTCTTATCACTCCTGAAATGAATGTTTGGAAAATTAAGGTGAGGAAACTTGAGTGCAGTGCTTGAAAAGCTGTGGTCCTTGCATGACTCTCCTTGCACAAAAGCTGCTTGGGAGGGAGAAGGAAGAAAAAAAAAAATAAAACCCTAAACTGACAACTGTTCCCAGCTGAGGAAAGGGGTAGTTAATCTCGTGATGGCTTGCTGAAGAATGCATGGTTTATTATTAAAGTAGTCTCTTAAGATTTTCCTGGAATGTGCTTCCACAGCAACTCTGCCTGTGTGAGCTATCCTGTGTGTATGTGTCTTTTCTTCCATAATTAAGCTGGCTTTTTCCCCGCCTTCAGCTCACAGACCTAAGGCTTTCTTTCTCCTTTCTCCTGGCCTTCTATCTCCTTCCTTATTGTCCTCATCTTCCTTAAGCATTCCATTTTGAGCCCTGCCATTTCCCACGAATTGTAAATGGTTCTTTAGACTTGGCCGTGGGTAAGCCATCTGTGCGTCTTGGTGCCTTGCTGGATGCTTCCAGATATTCTAATCAAACAAGGACTGGTTGCTGTCTGTGGCTCTAACAAGGTCACTTCTTTTCTTCCTCCCCTCCTCAGTGTTGTAAAAAAAAAAAAAAAAGGAAAGAATGGTTATTGTTCCCAGAAAATGTTCTTTGACCTTCACTTGCTCTGCAGCTTCATAGATGCAGATAAACTGGCCCTATCAGATTTGGCTGTTGGCAAGGCAGGGCAAATATTGGAGAGCTTTCCGTATCATCTCTCTCTTTATCTAAAATCCAAAATATGTGGAGGATAGTCTCACTGAAGGCAGGCTATTTCTGTTTTGCTTTGCTGGTTGCTTTTGTTTGTTTTCTTGGTTATACCTGTACATGTGTGGCGTGCATGTTCAGTCGTGTCCAACTCTGTGTGACCCCATGGACTGTAGCCCACCAGCCTCCTCTGTCCATGGAATTTTGCAGGCAAGGATACTGGAGTGGGTTGCCGTTTCCTGCTCCAGCACCTGCATAGCACCTCAGAACTCAATATTTGTTATTTGCTTCTGATGCGAAACACTAGTGAAATGCAGTTGTTCCTGGAAAGCTAGAACGATAACGTGAAGAACATTTAAAAATTCCATATGATAGATTTACATAGCTAGTTACATTTTGCTAATAATATAAATTTTTATAATGAAAAGTTGTAAAGGGAAAAAGAGTTCCGTGTGAATTATGCATTAAAATACTACCTTATTTGGAAAATGTTAGAAAGTTGTTCGAAATAAAAATATTTTTTTATTTTTAAAATGTAATCCTGAAAAATGCTAATATCAATTGTTATTGTAGCAAATGCTTATACAACTCTCTATCCTGTGAACAAGAATCCAGCCCCTAGAAGTAAAACCTGCAGTGTCCATAACAGCTGGAATCTAAGAAAAAATTACGTCTGTCAATAAGGCAATGAGTGAATAATTTATGATTCATCTGCACTCTGAAATCATATGCAACCATTTAAAAGAATACACTGGAGCTGAACCTTGTAATATGAGAGGATTTCTATTAGGCAGTATTGAGTGAGAATAGCAAATATAGAAAAAATGTAAAATATGTTTCTATTTTGGTAATACAAAAAGCAACATTCATCTATGTAGGTTTGAGTGTGTGTGTTTGTATGTGTCTCTATACATGGTTATCAGGGAGACCAGATACTGGACTGCAGTACAGATTACTGGGGACCCAATGAAGATGAGGATAAACAAGGAGAGGAGATAGGGAGAGCGCTGCTAAAAAGGAAAAATAAAAATAAAAAGAGTCTTTATGCAGGTATAGTTACAGATCACATTTGCACATTTAAGTGAAATGATATATGCATGGGATTCCCTGGTAGCTCAGACAGTAAAGAGTCTGCCCACAATGCAGGAGACCTGGGTTCGATCCCTGGCTCAGGAAGATCCCCTGGAGAAGGTAATGACAACCTACTCCAGTATTCTTGCCTAGAAAATCCCATGGACAGAGGAGCCTGGCAGGTTACACCCCATGGGGTTGCAAAGAGTCTAACATGACTGAGCGACTAACACACACAGTGGATATATGTGTAGATTTGCACAATTAAAAAACATGTACTCCCGGCGTGGACTTCCCTGTTGGCACCGTGGATAAGAATCTGCCTGTCAATGTAGGGGACACAAGTTTGATCCTTGGTCCCGGAAGATCCCACAAACAGTGGAGCAACTGGGCCCGCTCTGCCACAGCTATTGAGCCTGTGCTCTACAGCCTGCGAGCCACAACTCCTGAGTGCTTAGCCCAGGCGCCTGGAGCCTAGGCACCATAATGAGAAACTCTTGTACCACAACAAAGAGGATGTAGCCCTCGCTCACTGCAACTAGGGAAAGCCCCCGCAAAGCAAGGAGGACCCATCGAGGTTAAAAAAAAAAAAAAAAAGGTGAAAAAAAATACACCAAGTATTTTTCAGGTCAGGAAAGAGGAGAGTTGTAAAAGAAACCCTATCAAATAGGATTTCTCTGAGGTGTTTTCCTCAAGGTCTTTCAGAAGTGGGTTCTCATCAGTGTTTTCCTCATCTTTGGCCCCTAGAACAACAGTTCACAAACTTTAAGGTTTACCACCCGCCTCCTGGGGACTTGCTCCAGGGAAAATTCCTGGGCCCAGCCCCAGAGCCTGGAAAGGTGTGTGGGTGGGTTGGTGGGGGAGGCGAGGCATGCAGTACATGCGAATCTGCATGTTTAACCAGCTCTTCCTGGTCATTTGGAGGCTGTGGTCTTGGGGACCCTCTTGAGAAACACCGTTTTTCTCCTGTGGTCAAGAAGACACTCAGTTTGTTCCTCTCTGAGCCCTGAGAACTGTGTGTCAAGGGAAAACAGTGAGGGTGAGCGGAAGCCAGTGCTATTGGTCTTTTCATTTCAGTTCAGTCGCTCAGTTGTGTCCGACTCTTTGTAATCTGCATGTTTAACCAGCTCTTCCTGGTCATTTGGAGGCTGTGGTCTTGGGGACCCTCTTGAGAAACACCGTTTTTCTCCTGTGGTCAAGAAGACACTCAGTTTGTTCCTCTCTGAGCCCTGAGAACTGTGTGTCAAGGGAAAACAGTGAGGGTGAGAGGAAGCCAGTGCTATTGGTCTTTTCATTTCAGTTCAGTCGCTCAGTTGTGTCCGACTCTTTGTGACCCCATGGACTGCAGCATGCCAGGCTTCCCTGTCCATCACCAACTCCTGGAGCTTACTCAAACTCATGTCCACTGAGTTGGTGATGCCATCCAGCCATCTCATCCTCTGTTGTCCCCTTCTTCTCCCGCCTTCAATCTTTCCCAGCATCAGAATCTTTTCAAATGAGTCAGTTCTTCTCATCAGGTGGCCAAAGTATTGGAGTTTCAGCTTCAGCATCAGTCCTTCTAGTGAATATTCAGGCCTGATTTCCTTTAGGATGGACTGGTTGGATTAGATATGCCCTTTCTCGCTCCCCTTGATTCTCTGCATCCTCAGGTGGTATCCTGGTTCTGGTGGTGACTTCTCTCCCTGCTACCTCCTATCAAGACTTGTTTTCAGAGGAAGACCTGATATTAGCCATTCACATGCACCTATACCCAGGTATTTGTATTTCCAACACTGACACTGTGAAAGTGAAAGGCACTGGCCAGTGTTAAATAGATCTTAGGCATCCATTAATGAAGGACAGAATTTTTTCCCTTTTTTGAGCAAATGGAGGTAATTGTCAACTCTGCCTTGCACCCAGTTTAAGGTCATCCATAAAGAGAGAAGACTGTAGGACCTCTGACTCCTGGGATGGCCCTCTACTATCCCTGAAGTCATTTTACATCTTGCCGTCAAAGAGGCCGTTTGAAAATTAAAACTATATTTTATGTATACGGTTGTTTTTCTGATACAGCAAAGAAATATGGGATTTAAGATCAGATCTGGAGTAAAGTCCAGGCTCCATCTCCTACTAAACTGCAAATGTCGGTAAGTTTTCTAATTTCTAAAGGATTCAATTTGCTTATGTATAAAATGGGCATGTCCTGTTGTCCCTTCCCATTTTGGCTTTTGGCGGGAAGACAAAGAAGTTATGTACATTCCTGGGAGAAGAAGTTATATATATTCCTTTGGGTAGTTTGAGACTATATAAAAACTATGCATGCATGCTCAGTCACTAAATTGTGTCCGACTCTTTTGTGACCCCATGGACTGTAGCCGACCAGGCTCCTCCATCCATGGAATTTTTCAGGCAAAAATACTGGAGTAGCTTGCCTTTCTGGGGGACATAAAATTATGTAAAAATTATGTAAAAAATACATTATTTGAGGGGACAAGAAAGGTGCTTTTCTCCTAAATTTTTTCCACCACCAATATCAGAAATTCTATTACTAGTAAATCATGTGTTTAGATACTGATGCTCCTCTGACTGCAGTGAATTTTCCTAAGACTGACCCCTTGGCTAATCCTAGACCCTAATTTTCTAGCAAATTAGTGAGGATTACTTTAATGGATCAGTTTTATCCTCTCAGAGAGAGATGAGTGAATTTCTGCTGAAATGGAGATATTAAAGGGGAGAGGGGGAGGCAGAAAATATGAAAATGGGCACCAAACTCTTTTATTTTGGAGACCTGTAGACAATTAAATACAAACAGATTTCCACTCTGCTCCAACTATGGCCACATGTTGTGCTGGGGTTCCCGGGCTGGCTTAGTAACCTCAGTTCTAAACTGGAGCAACCACTTGGGAAAGAAGGGGGATACTATTTGTTATACTCATTTAATGTTCAGGTTCAATATCACCTCTTGATTAAAGAATGAAGAGAAACTCTGTCTGGACTCCAGGGTAATTTTTTCCCCTAATTATTCTGAAACTTAGGCATATGCATGTACCCATGCTTATGTGCATTTTCTGAGGAGGTGAACCATAGATTTCACCGGATAATCCAAGGACCCCATGGCATAAAAGAAAATTAAATTCTATTGCATTGTGGTTGTTTAGTCACATTCTTCCTATTCATTTTTATGAGTGTTTTGTACCAATCTGATGTGTGTTCTCACAACACCATTGTCAAACAAGTTAGGGCAAGCATTTCTTTTTCTAAAGGTTAGGAAATTTAAGCACAGAAACCTTGATTTACTTCTGTTTACAAAGTTGGAGACAGAGCTAGAACTATTACTCAACGTACTTGAATGATCTAGAACGTATGGATTATGTAGTCATGACCCAATCATAACAATAGTGGTTAGGACAACTCTTAGGGTTTACTTGGAGAAGGAAATGGCAACCCACTCCAGTATTCTTGCCTGGAAAATCCCTTGGACGGAGGAACCTGGTANTTACTCAACGTACTTGAATGATCTAGAACGTATGGATTATGTAGTCATGACCCAATCATAACAATAGTGGTTAGGACAACTCTTAGGGTTTACTTGGAGAAGGAAATGGCAACCCACTCCAGTATTCTTGCCTGGAAAATCCCTTGGACGGAGGAACCTGGTAGGCTTCAGTCCATAGGGTCGCAAAGAGTCTGACACAACTGAGCTACTTCATTTTCCTTTTTCTTTCCTTTAGGGTTTAACTGGATCCTGTATTGCTCTGTCCAATATCTGTTGTAGATATTCCTTCATGTGAAAGACATTGGCAAATGGAAGGGTGTCCAGAGTAGGGCTGCTTGGAGAGTGAGGGAATTTTCTTGGTGACTTAGAACTACTGGGTGCTCAGCCAGCATGGCCTCACTGTATTGGGCACATGTGGCCAGGGGTCAGGAGTGGAGATCTATGTATAGCAGAGCTCTTTCTGAGTATCAAAAGGCTCGCTCTGTGGAAAGTAGATTAGAGTCTTCTCTTTGGCCACGGATGATAGAGGGGAATCCTTTGCTGGGTTGTATAGTGTTCCCCCACATAAGATTCATGTCTACCCTGGAACTTCAGACTGGGTCTTATTTAGAAAGAGGGTCTATGTAAATGTAGTTAAGATGAGTAGTTAAGATGAGGTCATACTGGATTATATGAAGTCTCATCTCCTGCAATTAAGCTTTTTTACCTGCTTTGTGATACTTTTTGGTCAGAATTTCTTGGCTTTCTGTTTACCTCATTTTCATTTAGCACAACTCTNGGGTCTTATTTAGAAAGAGGGTCTATGTAAATGTAGTTAAGATGAGTAGTTAAGATGAGGTCATACTGGATTATATGAAGTCTCATCTCCTGCAATTAAGCTTTTTTACCTGCTTTGTGATACTTTTTGGTCAGAATTTCTTGGCTTTCTGTTTACCTCATTTTCATTTAGCACAACTCTGGAACTGGGGGCTTCCCTGATAGCTCAGCTGGTAAAAAATCTGCCTATGATGCAGGAGACCCCAGTTCAATTCCTGGGTTGAGAAGACCACTGGAGAAGGGATAGGCTACCCATTCCAGTATTATAGCCTGGAAAATTCCATGGATTGACCATGGGGTCAAAAAGAGTCAGACATGACTGGGTGACTTTCACTTACTTACTTACTGGAACTGGTGTATCTAGGTGTGAATCCAATTGTGAGATCTGAGAATTGCTGAACTTACCCTCAGTAAAGTTAGGGAAACAACATCCTACACAGTGTTGTTATAAGGATTAAAGGTGAATCTGTCAAAAGACTTGCAGTAATCGTTAGCACAAGTGTAGTGCTGATGATAACATGATTTTTGTCTAAATATCTTAAAAGAATAGTTTTTTGTTTTGTTTTTTTGACCTCAATGTGTGGTATGTGGGATCTTAGATCCCCTCAGTTCAGTTCAGTTCAGGTCAGTCGCTCAGTCGTGTCTGACTCTTTGCAACCCCATGAATTGCAGCATGCCAGGCCTCCCTGTCCAGCACCAACTCATGGAGTTCACCCAAGTGCACTCATGTGCATTGAGTTGGTGATGCCGTCCAACTGTCTCATCCTCTGTTGTCCCCTTCTCCTCCTGCTCCCAATCCCTCCCAGCATCATGGTCTTTCCAATGAGTCAATTCTTCGCATGAGGTGGCCAAAGTATTGGAGTTTCAGCCTCAGCATCAGTCCTTCCAATGAACACCCAGGACTGGTCTCCTTTAGGATGGACTGGTTAGATCTCCTTGCAGCCCAAGGGATGCTCAAGAGTCTTCTCCAGCACCACAGTTCAAAAGCATCGATTCTTTGGTGCTCAGCTTTAGCTCCACTACTAGGGCTCAAACCTTCCAGTGAAATCATGAAGTCTTAACCACTGAGTGCCAATAACCTTAAAAGAATAATTTATAAAATATCAAGCAAATTTGAAATAAGCTTACCTTAAACCTCAGAAATTTCACTTTTAAATCAGCTTAGAACTCTAACTCATTTGCTAAGAAATACGTCCAAGAATGCTTAGAATAGCAAGTAGTAGAACAACTTAAGTGACTACTGACAGGAGAGCAGATAAATAAATCATGATGCAGGCATCCATTGGGAATACTCTAACAATAATAGGAATGACTTGGATATATGACCCAGAACTGCTTATATCAACACAGATGAATTAAGTAAGCAGAACAAGGAACAGATAAATACATAAAGCACAAAGCCTTTACATACGGTTTAAAATATGAAAATAAAATTATGCATTACTAAGAGATACAACTGTTCATATAAATGAATATAAAAATGTTTCAGTTCAGTTGCTCAGTTGTGTCCGACTCTTTGCGATCCCGTGGACTGCAACATGCCAGACTTCCCTGTTCATCACCAACTCTGGGAGTTTACTCAAACTCATGTCCATTGAGGCGGTGATTCCATCCAACCGTATCATCCTCTGTCGACTCCCTCTCCTCAAGCCTTCAATCTTCCCAGCATCAGGGTCTTTTCTAATGAGTCAGTTCTTCACATCAGGTGGCCAAAGAATTGGAGTTCAAGATTCAGCATCAGTCCTTCTAATGAATATTCAGGACTGATTTCCTTTAGGATGGACTGGTTGGATATCCTTGCAGTCCAAGAGATTCTAAAGAGTCTTCTCCAACACCACAGTTCAAAAGCATCATTTCTTTGGTGCTCAGCTTTCTTCATAGTCCAACTCTCACATCCATACATGACTACTGGAAAAACCATATCTTTGACCAGATGGACCTTTGTTGGCAAAGTAATGTCTCTGCCTTTAAATATAATGTCTAGCTTGGTCATTGCTTTTCTTCCAAGGAGCAAGCGTCTTTTAATTTCATAACTGCAGTCACCATTTGGAGTGATTTTGGAGCCCAAGAAAATAAAGTCTCTCACTGTTTCCATAGTTTCCCCATCTATTTGCTGTGAAGTGATGGACCAGATGCCATGATCTTAGTTTTCTGAATGTTGAGTTTTAAGCCAACTTTTTCACTCTTCTCTTTTACGTTCATCAAGAGCTTCTTTAGTTTTTCTTCACATTCTGCCGTAAGGGTGGTATTATCTGCATATCTGAGGTTATTGATATTTCTCCTGGAAATCTTGATTCCAGCTTGTGCTTCATTCAGCCCCACATTTCCCATGATGTACTCTGCATATAAGTTAAATAATCAGGGTAACAATATATAGCTTTGACATCTTTCCTGATTTGGAACCAGTCTGTTGTTCCATATACAATTTTAACAGTTGCTTCTTGCATACAGATTTTTCAGGAGGCAGGGGCTTAGGGATGACGAATCTCAATTTCAAGATTGAGGTTTCTTTTGAGAGAAATAAGAGGAATAAATAAAAGAGAGCTCCAATCATGATAGTAATTTTTATTTCCT
Source organism: Oreotragus oreotragus (assembly GCA_006410675.1). NCBI lineage: Eukaryota > Metazoa > Chordata > Mammalia > Artiodactyla > Bovidae > Oreotragus > Oreotragus oreotragus. The sequence goes on along the minus strand of SJYX01008477.1, from coordinate 312,716 downwards.
GAGACTTGATGCAGGGTACATGCTGCTGCTGCTGCTGCTGTTGCTAAGTCACTTCAGTCGTGTCTGACTCTGTGTGACCCCATAGACGGCAGCCCACCAGGCTCCCCCATCCCTGGGAGTCTCCAGGCAAGAATACTGTAGTGGGTTGCCATTTCCTTCTCCAGTACATGAGAGTGAAAAGTGAAAGTGAAGTCGCTCAGTCTGTCCGACTGTTAGCGACCCCATGGACTGCAGCCCACCAGGCTACTCCGTCCATTGGATTTTCCAGGCAAGAGTACTGGGGTGGGGTGCCATTGCCTTCCCCGGCAGGGTACATGGGTATCTATTATTTTACTTTTTTGGCTTTTTCAATAGACTGTTTTCTAAAAACTTTATAGACATTAATTTACTTAATCCTTGTAATAATTCTGTGGGTTAGAACATGCGTTATTATCTCCTTTTTGCAGTTTAAGAAGTTGAAGCAACTGATTAACATCACAGAGCTAATAAATGGCAAAACCAGGCTTCAAAGCCAGGTAGTGCGGGTCCAGGGTCTGTGACTTAACTCCTATGCAGCCTTGACTTCCCATAGAATTTATGAAGAAATGAAAAAGCTGCCAGAAATGAAATGAAAAAGCTACTCTCCAGTAGGGCTCTGGAAGGCATGCCCGTTTCTTCCACCTCCTCATTCCTGGGTCTGCTCTGAGTCCTCTGCTTTCCAGACTTCCGGTCCTTCTGTGCTCCAGTCTGGGTTCATACCTCAGTTCACCTTGTTCTCTCCTTCTTGGATCTATGGTCTTACGTGGGTTCAATTTTCTGTCTTTGATCATGACCTTAGCATCCTTTCCAGGCCATCTCTAGTGTCTGGACGTTGACTATAAATGGAAAGTTCTGTCTTGACTTTAAGCCTGAGTCTGGCCCTTTTGGACAAGTGTTATGAGAGGGAGGAGAGAAGAGAAAAGCGGAGGTTTTGCTCTCCAGCTGAGGACTGCAGTGTCAAGGCCATGCAAGGAGTGTTCTGAGAAAGGTTTTAAGAGAGACTGGGTAGAAATAGAGGTAGTAGCAGATGTGTGTGTGTGTGTGTGTGTGTGTATGTTGGTTCAAGACGCAAGCTGCTGATTTCTAGAAGAAATACTGGTAGAAGAGACAAGATATGGGGATGATTCAAAAGAACCAGTAACCCTTAAACAATTTGTACCTGGCTTTCAGAAGTCATCGCCCCATCTGATTGGAGGTAATCTGATTTTTTTTCCATGGCAAGGAAAGCATACTTATTTTAGTTAACACTCAGGCTGATTGCTCTCCTCAATCTCTCCTTGGTGAAAGACATCCTTCCAGGCCAGCCAGGCAGTAGGCCAGCCTCTGCTATGGTTTTGATTTTCTGTGGAGGAAATGAGCCCACCAAGGTGAGCTTGCTGGAGAAGTCCCACCAGCCAAGGCTAGGCTAGGTGTGTCTGGGTGGAGGAGGAAAGCTGGTCTAGAACTCCGCAGCTGCAGCTGACTATGTCTAAATCTTAAAGTCATTTTGTTGAGGTGAACCGGGAAACGAGTAACCATAAACTTTAAATGTATTTATCTGTCAAGCGGACACTTTGTTATTTCATTTTAGACTAGTCAGTTTTTAAACTACTGTTAGACATTAACTCTACCTAACAATTTGATAACAATCTCTTCTCTCTCTCTCTCTCTGTGTCTCCCCCTCCATACTTAGTTGTGATTGGAGTCTGAGTTATAGGTAATAGTATATTGGTAAACCAGTTCTCTGAAAAAGAAAGCTTTGTTTTTATTTTGAATAGTAGATTTTCTTTTGTGACTTAAAGTTTTTCCTTTTTTACGTTGTATTTTGTATAGTTGATTAGGGTGTAGCTGATTAACAAACAATGTTGTGATGGTTTCAGATGAACAGTGAGGGGATTCAGCCATACATACATCTGTTTCCATTCTCCCCCAAACTCCTCTCCCATCCAGGCTGCCATGTAACCATTGAGCAGAGTTCCACCACTATTCAGCAGGTCCTGTCAGTTATCCATTTTAAACATATTAGTGTGTAAATGTCCATCCCAAACTCCCAACCATCCCTTTCCTCAATCCTTCCCCTGGCAACAATAAGTTCATTCTCTAAGTCTGTGAGTCTGTTTCTATTTTGTATTACTTTTTATATTATTTTATTTCACACTGAAGCATAGTTAATTTACAATGTGGTGTGAGTGTCAGGTGCATAGCACAGTGATTCAGGGGGAAGGAGTAGCTGGGGAGAAAGCTCTGCTTTCTTATGTGAGCTGATTTGCATGGAGTAGCTACCTCTCTGCTACCCCTTGGGTTGTACAGTCCATGGGATTCTCTAGGTGTGTAGTTACTGCACCAGTACAGATCCATTAAAACAAACAAGACCAAAAAGACAGTGTATATTTTGTTTAATTTAAGGATTGAATTTCTAGTAAGTCTATGATATGGGTGTGCTATACTTGGCATGTCGGAGAAGGAAATGGCAACCCATTCCAGTATTCTTGCCTGGAGAATCCCATGGACAGAAGAGCCTGGTGGGCTACAGTCCATGGGATCACAAAGAGTTGGACACGACTGAGTGACTTCACTTATACTTGGCATGTAGGCAGGCCAAATTGATTTCTGCCATTTGGTGCTTTTTCAAAGATTCCATGAGATGCTCTAGGAAGTGTTCAGCTAACTATGAAGTACATTTGAAGTAGACTGATTCTAAACAATCCTCTAGCTACATCTACCAGTTTAGGGAAGATATATACATAGGGGATCAAGTTAAATGATACCACTTGATGCAAAGAGCCGACTCATTGGAAATGACCCTGATTCTGGGAAAGATCGAAGGTAGGAGGAGAAAGAGACGACAGAGGATGAGATGATTGGATGGCATCACTGACTCAATGGACATGAGTTTGAGCAAACTCTGGGAGATGGTGAAGGACAGGGAAGCCTGGAGTGCTGCAGCCCATGGGGTCACAAAGAGGCAGACATGACTGAGCTTCTGAACAACAACAACAACCAGTCATGAGCCAAATCCAGAGTGTGACACATTCTAGTAAAAAGCCTGTTTTTTCCAACAAGTCAGCAGTATTAACAAAATGGAGGGGGATAGTGGAGAGGCCACAATAGATTTATGAAGGCAAGGAAAATGTGCTATTTTGTGAGTTTTGCATATATTCTGATTCTAGCAAACAAACGTTAAAAAGTATTTTTGAGACAGAAAAATTTGGATTTTAGAAGATATTAAGGTGTTACTAATTTTGTCAAGTTGTGTGCATGTATTGTCCTTATAAGTTAGAGATGTTAAGTGTTTATGGTAAAACAATGTGGTATCTTGGATTTTCTTTAAAATATTAATAATCTACTCCACTCCCCAAACTGAGGGAGAATAGACAAAACAAAATTCTTAAAGCAGAATGATGGGTATATGGGGGGGGGGGTTGGCGTCTGTCCACAATTCTCTCTGTTCCAGTTTATGTTTTTAAATTTCCATAATAAAAAAATTAAAAATGACTGCTACCATTAGGTATTCCATGGAGTTTATTCACTCAGTTTTTCCATGTTCTAGTTGCTGTGGGGTTACAAATGGGTGCTGTGGATAAACAAGGCTTAACTTACTCTTAAGATTTCCATGATTTAGCTCAGAGAGCTTTTCACCTGGAACTATTTCATAGGAAAATGAATATTCTGTCAGTGTTGAGCTCAGAAATCAGACTCTGGATATAATAGTACCCCTTGTCTGGAAGGGTGACTGTTTTACCCTAATTCCTCTCAGGAGGGGACCCAGACATCTTTGTGATGGAAGAGTGCCTTCTGGGATCAAGGATCAAGTTAATCATATGCATCATTCTCCACTCAATATTAGGCTTTATCAGCAGGCCCAGGCCTGGCCCCTTTTTGATGCCTCTGTGCTCCCAAGATTTTTTTCCTGTTGGTTACTGATTTCAAGCTGGAGTCAGATGATTTGGGAAATGACCTCTTCTGTCCTGTGGGCTTCACACCACAGGGGTGAAAACAAATAGGTACAAAGTCTGTTTGGCTTCTGAGCCCTAGAAAGAGGCCCATATTGCTGTCATGTGCTGGTCTGATAAGATGTTCCTGAGTTTGTTTCTTTCTTTTTTCTGACTGCATTAAGTCAGGAAATTACTCGACAGTGCTTCAAGTAGATCTGCTTTCAGGGGTGTCTTTGGTAGTTAGGATGCAGCTACCAAAGCATTTCTACATCATGAAGTTACTGCTGATATTTGGGGCAGGGAGAGGGGAGACTTTGCTTCGCTTCCTTATTATTCTGTTGCTCAAGAGTTGTGGCACTTCTACCAAGGGCAGAAAAGGAATGAGATAGAACTTGGAAATTAGTTTGACTTTGATGAAGATAATGCTGGTTATGCATTTTTATGCATGTAACTTTCTAATTTAGTAAACTTTCAAATATATTTTTATTTGATCCTAATAGCCATCTTGCAAATTAAACTGGTTTAATTGCCTTCATTTTAAAGATGATACAATTATATCTCAGAAAACTCAGGGAATGTCTTCAAGTGCAATTAGATTGCTTGTGAAGGTGCCAAGATTCAAATCAATCCTTCTAAGTCTTATTACTCCATCCAATGACCTTCAAATACTCTGTATGACCTCTTAAACATTTGATGAAAAACAAGGAAGAGGAATATAGATATTAGAGTTTTAAAATTATAATGTTTCCATAGCACAGATGCTATGAGAACTTAGCTATATTTTATCACTTTTTTTTCTAGATACATTCTCATTTTAATTTCCAAATCTATGGGTGTTTTAATGTAAACTCAGTTTTTATTTCACCTAAAATATTTTCATTGGATCAGAACATTATTTTGGTACTGTATATATGGCACAATTCAGGGCTGTCTTCAAAAAAGTTAATTTCTTGCTGCACAAAGGTGGGATACTTGTGGCTTATGCCTGCTATCAATACAGGAAAATTGTCCTTAGTTATCTGGATTAACGTTAAGTCTCAGAGTAAATGGTAAGTCAGCATACTTGTCCTTTATGAAGGAAGATTGCCCAGAGGACATGTGAGGGGAACATTAACTTCTCTTCATGGCCATCTGGTTCTTCTTAGGTGAGGAATGCTCGCTGATCATGGCAGTCCTAAGCAAAGCCCATAGAAAGAGACAAAGTCTTCCATCCAAGCAAGGAAAACAGCATGAGGTTGGCAGAGAGGTGTTAGTCACACAAAAAATAAAGCCTGAGATGAATCAGGTGGAAAACTTACAGGTTGAACTCATGTTTTTTAAGAATTTGTACTCTTTATTATTATTGAATAGTCTCCAAGCTAAACTATTAATAAGTCCAGACACAATAAAAATTCAAGGATTTTTTAAAAAAAGAAACAATAAAAGTACGATGTTAAGTAAAGAAGCAAGTTAAAATACTTGTTATTTATCTGAATAGGTCTTCTTAAACTATATTAGTAGACACTCCCAAGAACACGAATGGTAATGAGGACACGAAATCTTAGGATAGTTTACTTGTAACAAGGAAAGATGAAGTTTGAGATTTCTCAGTAGAAGAGATACACTTTTCAGATCAATAGAAGATACCTGGGCTGAGGTAGAGCTGATGTGGTGATTAATATTGACCCAATTGCTACTTTGTGTCCTATAGCAAATGATCCATCTCTATATGTGACATTCTTCAATTTGAAAAATACTTGTCTTGAATATCATGATAAAATAGATAAAATCAATCATGACAGAAATGTTATATAAAATTATTCTATTGTTATGCATTTTTGATGTGAAAGGAGAATTAAACATATCAAGTTTACTTTTGCTTTCAACCGATATATGTAAATCATCAAAATTTTAAATTGCAGATAATTTGAAAAAACTCTGAGTCTTGTAAGAGATCATCTTACTTTTTAGGGCAAGATTTTTGTTAAAGGTTAATCCTTTTCTCTGAATTACGAATGAAAGATCAGACAGAGGAAGATACTGGTATTGCACTGAATATGCAATATATCTACAGATTCTAAATAAATATACGTCCCAAAGCAACCAGCACAGTGAAATTGAAAGTGGATTGCATGCATGCTAAGTCTCTTTAATTGTGTCCAACTCTTTGCAATCCCATGGACTGTAGCCTGCCAGGCTCCTCTGTCCATGAGATTCTCCAGGCAAGAATACTAGAGTGAATTGCCATGCCCTCCTCCAAGGGATCTGCCTGACACAGGGATCAAACTCGAGTTTCCTGCAGCTCCTGCATTGGAGACAGATTCTTTACCACTGAGTCACAGGGAAGCCCTGAAATTATGGCTCTTTTAATAATGATATGAGATAATTCATATTTGTCTCCTAGCAACTAAATACTATGGATAGGTAAAGAGAAATTCTGAATACAACTTTAATCATCATGATTATTATCATAACAGATGTAAATAGAGTATTTAAAAATGTATACAAAATACCATCTCTTTTCAGTTATAAGCTTTAGGGCCTCCCTGGTGGCTCAGATGGTAAAGAATTTGCCTGCAATGCAGGAGACCCATCCCCGTTCTATCTCTGAATTGAGAAGATCTACTGGAGGAGGGAATGGCTCAGTTCAGTTTAGTTCAGTCGCTCAGTCGTGTCCGGCTCTTTGTGACCCCATGGACTGCAGCATGCTAGGCCTCCCTGTTCATCATCAACTCTCAGAGTTTACTCAAACTTTTGTCCTTTGAGTCAGTGATGCCATCCAACCATCTCATCCTCTGTCGTCCCCTTCTCCTCCCACCTCCAATCTTTCCCAGCATCAGAGTCTTTTCCAATAAGTCAGTTCTTTGCATCAGGTGGCCAAAGTATTGGAGTTTCAGCTTCAACATCAGTCCTTCCAATGAATATTCAGGACTGATTTCCTTTAGGATGGACTGATTGGATCTCTTTGCAGTCCAAGAGACTCTCAAGAGTCTTCTCCAACACCACAGTTCAAAAGCATCAATTATTCAGCGCTCACCTTTCTTTAGAGTCCAATTCTCACATCCATACATGACTACTGAAAAAACCATAGCCTTGACTAGATGGACCTTTGTTGGCAAAATAATGTCTCTGTTTTTTAATATGCCTGGAATTAATATGAGGGAATGATTACCCTCTCCAATATTCTTGCCTGGAGAATTCTATGGATGGGGGGCCTGGCAGACTATAGTCCATGAAGTTGCAAGGAGTCAGACATGACTAATGCAGACCCAGATACTGGATGTGTAGCAATGAAGTCAAGTATTCCAATTCATCCTTCTAGGAAGTAATCAAATTAAATAGATTCTTTTTATCTTAATAAGTCTACAGGCAGATATGAAATATTGAATAGACTTTTTAACTCTTCTCACAATTATAGGATTCTTTACAAAAAATTTTATTCTGCCTCAATTCCCAACTTTACTCTTTTATGCTTTCCTCTTTGTGTCAATAGAAATTAAAGTTTGTAATAACCAAAACCAGAGTTTCTCTTAAAATTGTTAGATTTTTATCATAAAACATGTATGATATAATCACACAACATGTTGTAATAGAATAAGAAACATTTTGCTACTTGTGGATACTTTTTGGAAGTTCAGTTCAGTTCAGTTCAGTCGCTCAGTCGTGTCCGACTCTTTTCGACCCCATGAATCGCAGCACGCCAGGCCTCCCTGTCCATCACCAACTCCTGGAGTTCACTCAGACTCACGTCCATCGAGTCAGTGATGCCATTCAGCCATCTCATCCTCGGTCGTCCCCTTCTCCTCCTGCCCCCAATCCCTCCCAGCATCAGAGTCTTTTCCAATGAGTCAACTCTTCACATGAGGTGGCCAAAGCACTGGAGTTTCAGCTTTAGCATCATTCCTTCCAAAGAAATCCCAGGGCTGATCTCCTTCAGAATGGACTGGTTGGATCTTCTTGCAGTCCAAGGGACTCTCAAGAGTCTTCTCCAACACCACAGTTCAAATTACCAAATACCAATCAGTGTGTCAGAAGTTTTTGATTTAAATTTCAGAATTTACTTCCTCTTCAACTTAAAGCTATTTGGGTGGTGGAATGGAGTGAAGTGGGGTGGGGAAGGAATATTTCTTTAAGAGTTTCTATAGCAATATGATTTATCTTTGAAACTGCAAATATTAACAAAGGCTTGGAAGGTGACACCTTACAGAAATATTTCAGTTATTTTGAATAAGACTGGAAACAACATTTCTACATTTAACTCTGGATGAAAGCAGGAGGCTTGGGCATACAAACAATGCTGCTTCTATTAGAAAGCAGCCTGAAAATGAGCTAAAAATCGTACTTTCAGTTCTCTCCCCCATTTTTTCTTGCTCTATCACTCAAAAGACAAAAGAAGAAGAAAAAGAAAAAAAAAAAAAGCAAAGAAAGAAAACCAAGCTGAATCAAACAAAAACTATCTGGACATTTTTGAGGAATGTTGCATGCATATGTGAGTGTGTTTATGATCGTGTGGGTAAGTGTAGGTTAGATTTCAGCTAGAGAGTATTTTCTACATCTCTGCAATTTCTACACCAGCTTGAAACCAAATAATATTTAATCACTTCCATAAAAATGCCAAAATAAGAAAAACATGCATGAAAAAGGCAGGATTAAGAAGAAGGCATGCTATATATGTTATAGCTGACCACAAACGTCATTCACAAAACAAGCAAGTGGCCTAACTAGGAATTTTCCAAATGCTTTTTTTGGGTGAAGTTAACTCCCATACAGAGAGCTTCAAAATAGAAGAGGAAAATGACAGGTTAGTGCAGACCCTTTTTACTGATTTACCCCTAAAATAAAGACCACATCTTGAATTAAAATGCCAGTCACCAGAGGGTGCTTATGAGAAAGCTTCATAAATACAAATAATAATTTAGCACGCCAGCCCTTTTCAAATAAATAAACCCTACTTCCGACTAGGAGGAGACCTCTGTGTAAGAGGCTGGGCCTGCTAGTCCAACCTGGCTCAGCCCTCCTGGTTTGGGAAGATTTTTACTTCTGTCTCTGTTCACATCTCCTTTTCGGTGTTTTAGTGAATGATAGAGTTTATCCAATAGGAAATATTGGAATAGTTTTTGCAGTACCTTTATTTCTCCACCATTGGCTTGAATAAGACTATCATATGGTGGTGTTGAACTTTGCTAAGAGAGCTATGAGGTATTAAATGTAAAATCAGTTTAACTTTAGCTACATTTGGGGAAAATTGAAATAGTCCGCAGAGTACCCAGAACCACAGATTTTCAGGATCTTAAAGAACCCCACCCAGTCCCATCTCCTATCTAAGTCTTATATTTCTTCTACCATTCTCTTCACCCCAAGAACTCACCCTAAAACAATCTCAGCAAAAAGGATTTCCTGAGGACTCTGTTGTGTGTATTCAGGTCAGTTCAGTCACTCAGTCATGTCTGACTCATTGTGATCTCATGGACTGTAACACGCCAGGCCTCCGTGTCCATCACCAACTCCTGGAGTTTACTCAAACTCCTGTCTATTGAGTCCGTAATGCCATCCAACCATCTCATCCTTTGTTGCTCCTTTCTCCTCCTGCCCTCAATCTTTCCCAGCATCAGGGTCTTTTCCAAGGAGTCAGTTCTTCCCATCAGGTGACCAGAATATTGGAGTTTCACCTTTAGCATTAGTCCTTCCAATGAATATTCAGGATTGATTTCCTTTAGGATGGACTGGTTGGATCTTCTTGCAGTCCCAGAGACTTTCAAGAATCTTCTCTAACAGCATCATTCATACTTAGCTTAAATACCTTTTCTGCTTGATCCTCAGCAAAAGCAGATACAATAGAAAATTCAGCCTCCTTTTGCAAGTTTGTTTGCCTTTTTTTTTTTAAAAGACTCAGAGACATTGCATAAAACCAACTCAGATGTCAGCTGATGTATTATGAACTTAGAGTGGTAACCTTGAGTTCTTTCCTAGCTCTCTGTGAATTCTGGAGGGGAGTTTATTTACAGTTTTCTTGGCTGACTTGGAGCTTGTGTTTCTGCCACTGGTTTTTTTTTTTTTTCCCAGTTCATGGTTCACACTGCTGTTCCTTGTCTGACATCTCTGTTTTGTACCACATCAAACTTGACATCCTTCCTTGATCAACTCACACTATACCATGTGAAACACACTTAAATAAAGATTTTTGTGAGTACAGTGGTCTTTTCTGAAGGTGTATGGAAATAAAATGGGATTTATTTTTTTAAAGGTTTTCTTTACTTTTTGTTCTCTTAATTGTATTGATATCTCATTGACATACAGGACTGTATAAGTTTAAATTGTACAGCAGAATGATTTTACTTGCACCATAAAATGATCATCACATACATTTGGTGAACATGCATTGTTTCATACAGATACAAAACTAAAGAATTAAAAAATTGTTTTCCTTATGATGAGAACTCAAGATTTACTCTGAACAACTTTAATATATAACATACATAAGACTTTCATACATAACAGTGTTAATTATATTTATTATGTTGTACATTACATCCCTAATGTAACTCATAACTGGAAATGCCTTCCTTTGACCACCTTCATCCAATTCTCCCTCCCTCTCCTCCCTGCCTCTGGGAACCACAAATTTGATTTTTTTTCTATGAGTTCTTTTGTTTGTTTTCAAAGTATAGTTTATCTGTAACACTATTTTAGTTCTTGTCATACAACAGAGTGATTTGATATTTCTGTATATTTCAAAATGATCACCACAATAAGTCTAATTATGATATGTCACCATACAAAAATATTGCATACTTACTGACTATGTTCTTCACACAGTACATTTCATGTCTGTGATTCATTTACTTTGTGGCCGGAAATTTGTACCTCTTAATCTCCCTTACTTATTTCTTTCCTCCCACCTCTCTCCCCTCTGGAAACCACTTGTTTATTCTATGTATCTATAACTCTGTTTCTGTTTTATTATGTTTGTTCAGTTGTTTCATTCTTTAGATTCTACATATAAGTGAAATCATACAAAATTTATCTTTCTCTGTTTGACTTATGTTGAAATATATATTTTATTTGACACACATATATTAATTAAATATGTATTATATACCTTGCATGTGTGCTAAGTCCCTTCAGTCGTGTCCAACTCTTGCAATCCTATGGACTATAGCCTGCCAAGCTCCTCTGTCATGGGATACTCAGGCAAGAATATTGGAGTGGGTTGCCGCTTCCTTCTCCAGATCTTTCCCACCCAGGAATTGAACCTGGGTCTCTTATATCTCCTACACTAGCTGTGGGGTTCTTTACCACTAGTGTCACCTGGGAAGCCCCATTATATACCTTAATAGATATTAAAATGCATATATATATTTTGACATATGTAAAACACAATGTATATTTGAATATTAGAATCCTTATTGTTGAAAGTCTTATTCATTGCTCCTTTGTAGAGTCATACTGTTTTTCTTAAGCCCAAATTCTTATTCTTTTCACATGAAGAGTATTCAGAAATCTTTTCTGTTTTCTTCCTAGAGTCTCTGCAACCATAAAACTAGAAGAGAGCACAGGCAGAACAATCTTTGACATAAATTGTGGCAGTATTTTTTTGGATCTGTCTTCTAAAGCAAAGGAAACAAAAGCAAAAATAAACAATTGGAATCAAATCAAACTGAAATATTTTGCACAGCAAAGGAAACCATACACAAAACAAAAAGAGAAGGTATTTGCAAGTGATATGACCAATAAGGAGGTAATATCTAAAATATATAAATAGCTTATATACAAAATATCAAAAAAAACCCCAAAAAATCCAATTAAAAAGTGAGCAGAAGACCTGAATAGAATTTTTTCCAAAGAAGACATACAGATGGCCAAAATGTATAGGAAAAGATGCTCAATATATTTAATCATCAGGAAAAGGTGAATCAATACCACAAGTGAGGGATCACCTCCTACCTGCAGAGTGGCTATCACCAAAAAGACCACACATAACAAATGCTGGTGAGGATGTGGGGAAAAGGGAACACTTGTAGGCTATGGGAGGGGATGTAAATCAGTACAGCCCCATGGAACGTAGCATGGAGTTTTCTCACAAAACTAAAAACAGAACTACCATACGATCCAGCAATTCTGTTCTTGGGTGTATATCTGAAGAAAATGAAAACACTAATTCGAAAATGTACATACAGCCTAATGGTCATAGCAGCATTATTTACAATAGCCAAGATTTAGGAGCAACTTAAGTGTGTCTTAACAGATGAATGGATAAAGAGAATGGAACACCATGTAGCCATAATAAAGAATAAAATTTTGCTATCTGCAAAACATGGAAAGATTTGGAAGGCATTATGCAAACTTCTAAATTCTTGTTAGTGACATGCTGATATTGCTTTATCTTTTACTTCAGACCTCTCCATGCTCTTAGGTTCTTTTCATCCATCCCAAAGGTTTATTAAGACATTTTAATCTATCCCCTAACTTCAGAGAATAAATATATTTATCTGAATTTTTTTTGGTGTCTGAGAATCTTTCCAGGTTTTGCTCCATTTAGAGTGCATTTATTCAAGTTACAAGGAAGGTGGAAAAATTCAAACAACTGAGCAAGCAAATAGTGAGTTCTGGATAAATTTGCTGAACGTACTACAAAATGCAGATTTTTAAGCCTTAGGTGTTGATTCAGTTGTGCTGTGCCATATATGGAAACGTAAAAAGATATATCCTTCTGAGCTAAGAGTGGGAAAGTTGGCCCTTATCTAGATGAAAAATACATCTAAATCTGAAATTGGATGTACTAATTCCTTGGAGTATTGGTGAAGCTACTCTGGAGGAAGAGAGTGAGAAAATTGAGATTGGGAGTGAGAGTTTCCTGGGTTCAAGTTTTTCTGATGAATTATTGTTCTATTTTGGCTTATGACTTTAGAAAATTTAATTAAGGCCATAAAATATGAAAATGAAGCATTTTCAATTGAAAATGTTAATTAGGAACCATGATTGTACACTTCTAATTTTTCAGGGTAGCTCTGATTTCAAATGTTCTACCATTCTGTCTCTCATAATGTTCTTATCATGCTTATTAATTTATGGTTCAGAAAATATGTTTATTCCATATGTAAGCTTAAGAAATTGAGTTAAAATATTGCAAATCTAAATTGCAAATATAGCATTCAGTTAAAGAAGACAAATTGAACTCACATGTTACTCTCCCAAATCCCCACTAAACTATTATTAAATGAGTAAAAGGCTATACATTAAAGAATCTGCCTGCCAGTGAAGGAGATGCAAGTTCACTCTCTGAGTTGGGAAGACCCCCTGGAGAAGGAAATGACAACCTACTGCCGTATTCTTGCCTGGGAAATCCCATGGACAGAGGAGCCTGGTGGGCTACAGTCCATGGCGTCACAAAAGGATGAGACACAACTTAGAGACTAAACAGCACTACCACCACCAAAAGGTGTAAACCCCAAAGGACAGAAAGAACAGGAGAAGGCTGCAGCAGGCAAGGTATCTGAACACACCACTGATTGGTAGATAGTGGGATGAAGGTGTAGATACTGATTTCTTAAGGCAGAAGTATCTAGACCTTATGTGTTGCAGGTAGCACAATAATCACAAAGCTGCAAGTGACGCTGCAGAACCCTGGAGAGACTTACCTCTTGGCAGTTGCTGGTAAGATATCTGGAGGGTAGAGGCATGGGACTGGGCCAGGGAAATAGATGATAAGATAATGTAAGTTGATTCTCTCTCCAGGGAATAGAACATGAACAATCAGGTCCTCCCAACTCTCTAATGCCCACCATGGACAGAACATGTCCATCATTATCATAAGACAGCAGGGACAGTGGAGGATGAGTGAAGGCGAAAAGTCATAGTTCAGCACAAGGAAACTAATCAAATCTACTCTCATAGGAAACTAATAGAATAGCTTTATCCCACCAGTCCCCTTTTCCTGCCTGTGCACACAATATCACAATCAGGAAGCTTTCCCCAAGAAAAGAGATTAGGTAGTCTCTAGAAAAACTGAAAAACCCCCTACAGGCTAGTGCTTAGGAAGCTCTAACGGAATGGCCAGCTGCCTACAAGATCTACCTGGAGGGAAATCAGCTAACTCTGGCCATGTGCACTGAACTTCCACTCAGGTCTTGAAGCTCCACTCTTAAATATGAATGAACAACCTTGGATCATCAGAACATAAAGAATTGCTATTATGTTTAAGGATGGAGAGAGAAAAACCAAAGTAAACAAGGTAAAAACAGAGTAAGAGAGGGAAATGGAGATAATGTAGGGGTAATACATAAGCTAAAACTCTTTAATTGTATTCTTGGGGAAATGTGGAAAGCTATTAAGTTTATAAATAATAACAGATTGTTGTAAAAAGAAAACCAAAAGCATTCTTAGAAATTAAAACTAGCATTATGCTATCTCTTCCATAAACAATGAGTGTTAGGACTGGAGGATAAATTCTAGGAAATGTTTCCTGAAGTAGAACCATAAGATGAAGAGAAGAAAAATTTGAATCAGATAAGAATCACAGAAAATCAATTTAGGGAATCAACAATAGAAATTTCAGAAAGAAATGTTATAGGAAGAAAATGATAAAGAATGAAAGGAAATTTATCAAAATGGATAGATAGGCATCTCCAGAAGGAGAAAACAAAACTGAGTATTCAATACAATCTCAGTGAAACTTCAGAAGCCAAGGATAGAAAGATTACCCACTTATTCATGATTAGTTTGATTCTTACCAAATACAAAGTGAAAGACAAAGTAAAATAAAAGGTTAAATTGATCTTGTTACTTTATGCTTAAGACCTTCATTGGCTTGCCAATGTCCTCTGAATCTATTTTCATCTCCTCTGCCCAATAGGCAAGGCCATTCACCAGCTGGTCCTAGATCACCTCAGTTATTCCTGTTGTATAGTTTTACAGACCCCTCTGCATTTGCCAGAACACAGTGTTAAATTTCTCTTGCTGCCTTGTCCTTTCAAATGGCTAACTCTTCTCATTCATCTTTGAGAGTGTGACCCAGAAGCTGCCTTGCTCCACTGCTCTCCATAAATTCTTTTTAAAAAATTATTATTATTATTTTTATTTTACTTTACAATTCTGAAAGGCTGAATAAGGTCCTTCCATTGTGTTCTCATAGAGTTCTATGCTTTTGGCTAGTATAGTGATAGTCACTCTATCATAATTTTCTAGCTGCTTTCTGTATCCATTTCCCAAACTAAAACTTCTTAAGCTCAAAGACTCTCTCTTATTTATTGCATACCCTCAGTATGTAGGTACTGAGGACATGCAATAATACATGGTAGGCACTTTTTTTTTTTTGGTTTGAGTAATATAAAAATCAATGAAGGAAGAGATCGGTAGGGCTGTAGACAATCAGTAAATCAAAATGAAAGACAGTAGTTCTACCTTTATAAGGTTATTTAAAGTTATTCCCTTTTTATCTTGCCTTAAATTACTATATATAGTTCATTGACCCCAAGACAATTTTTTTCATGTTTTAATATTTCTGGAGTTGGACTATGTCATGCATTTGATGGCTTGCATAGATTTTTAAATTGGTAGCTTTATCGATCTTTTTAGTGGTAGATAAAATGGTGTGTATTCCAATCAAGGAGTCATAGAGTTCATGAATCATGGCACATATAAGTTAAATATATGTATGTATGACATGTGTGGGGCTTCCCTGGTGGCTCAGATGGTAAAGAATCTGCCTGTCAAAGCAGGAGATAAGAGGTCTATCCCTGGGTTGGGAAGATCCCCTAGAGAAGGAAATG
This sequence comes from Oreotragus oreotragus, assembly GCA_006410675.1. Classification (NCBI taxonomy): domain Eukaryota; kingdom Metazoa; phylum Chordata; class Mammalia; order Artiodactyla; family Bovidae; genus Oreotragus; species Oreotragus oreotragus. The sequence goes on along the minus strand of SJYX01008477.1, from coordinate 297,037 downwards.
GCAACCCACTCCAGTATTCTTGCCTGGGAAATTCCATGGACATAGAAGCTAGGTGAGCTACAGTCCATGGGGTAGCAAAAGTCGGACACGACTAAGGGACTGAGTGCATATACACATGACATGTAAATGAAGTCTGGGAAGGAATAGAATGGGAGTCCTGAGTTGGACTTATGTAGCGTGAGGAATAAGGACTGTAAGAACTTGGAGCTATCAAAATTTCCTGGCTCAGAAGGAAAAGAGGAACCAGAGTCACAGAAGAAGAATGGGAGCAGTGTAGAGAAGTTCTGGGGGTTTCCTAAATAAAAAAGATATGTTACAGGTTGATAAAGCTCCTTACCTCAATGCAGTCATCTACATCTATGATAGAGTAAGTTGTAAAGCTTAGGTTGACTTATTGTTGAAATAGCAAGTTTTAACTACGTTTCACAGGCCACCCTCCCAGAAAGGAGAACAAGTTATTGAAAAGAAAAATAGGATTCTTGTTTCAGGATGCGTCATCAGTCAGTTAAGAAAACTTGGAAAGTGGAAACCCTCCATGTTCTTATAGGCCACAATGCCAAACCAAAACCCAAATTAGCCACTGTTGGGCAAAACCCCTGATTTTGCAAAACCTAGTCCCAAACCAATTCTGGCTGAGTACAATCAAGTGACAGACAATATTTAGAAAGTATTTTTTAGAATAGCAAAATGTTCAGTCCATGAGGAAAATACCCTACCATTGAAGCACTACTGAAATTTAGTTATGGCAGGTTGCAATATTAGATACTTGATTTAGGCTAAAAAATATATATTTTGGCAATTTGTGAGCAAATTAATAGTATATATTTCCAGATAAGCAGCACTTCCATCCGTAACCTTTGTCAGTGAACGATGTAGGACATATAGTAATCTATATTACTTAACGGGACATAATTTAATTGCTATTCTGACTGCTTTCACCATCATTTTATTAAGGTTTCTGATCTTTTACATTTTTTCTAGATTTTGTTTAGTTCTCGATGTACACCTATGAATAGTTCTAAAAAAAATAAATCATTGTTAAGTGGACAACAAAGAAGTAACCAACAAACACTTTGCAATCCATGAATCCTAGAACTTCCCTGGTAACACAGTGGATACGAATCTGGTTGCCAATGTAGGGGACACAGCTCAATTCCTGATCCAGAAAGATACCACGTGCCACAGAGCAGCTAAGCCCGTGTGTCACGACGACTGAGCCTGGCTCTAGAGCCCCAGCTCCCCAGTTACTGAGCCTGTGTGCTGCAACTGTTGAAGCCCATTCGCCTGACAGCCAGTGCTTTGCCAGCAAGAGAAAGCCATTCAATAAGGAGCCTTTGCACAGCAACCAACAGTAGCTTGCACTCGCCCTAACTAGAGAAAGCCTGTGCAATGCAACAAAGATCCAGTGCAGTAAAAAAGAAATAAATAAAATAAGTCAGTGTTAACAAGTGTTTTAAAAAATTGTGCATTCTAAAAGGGCTAAATAATATCTCTTTTTAATGTTGAGTACACTGATCTTTCACAATAAACAGCTCACCCCTAGGAACCGAATCAACTGTTCACTGGTAACAAAATTCTGTTAAAGTATAGCAGAAGAGGCCCATGACTGAGTGGTCCTTATCCAGTGGGATATATCATTAACATGCTCACAGATTGTACAACCATTAGCTTTTATCACAAGTCTGTCATAGATATCATAAAGGTAGAATATTTATCTTTTACGTGATACTTTTTTTTTTCCCCTACTGTGAAGTTATGATTCCAGACCTTAATTATCAGGGAATAGTTTCTTGAAATCACAGAGATAATGAAGAAATGGTATCCTTTAAAACTGATTAAAGAAAAAGGGTAAATTTAAACCCTCAATTTTCTGAGCTACCTCACTGTACAACTGGGTGGCAAAAATCCTTTGATACAGAACTTCATTTTTGCAGTACATTAGGTTTGATTTTCTGACAGTTTCTGAAAAGTCCAAGTGACTCAAGATTGCACTTTCCTATAGGATTTCTGAGAGTTCTGGGGACATTTCATATTTCCAAAAGAAGCATCTTTGTTGTTTCTGCCCAGGTATAAAGAGTTTTGTGTGAATTGGTGCTGCAAGCAAACAACGTGTATCTACAAATTGTCAGTGTTTCTCAGACAAAGATGATTTTTGTAGCCCATAACCAGTCTATTTATTTGAATGAAGGGACTATCCTGTGAAGGAATGACAAGCTAACATACATTTATTAACGCTTCTCATACTGTGTGACAAACTCTGGCAGAGTAACTGAATGGAACAATTTGTCATGATTTTATGGAATCCTTTCACACACAGAATTCATGCCTTTGTTCAAGCTGCCTAAAGTGTTTAAGATTTCTAAAACATTTCTTGGGCGAAATTCCCACAAAACTTCCCCTTTTATTTTCAAGGCTTTCAGCTCTTCCACATATACATGAGATAACTTTCCTGTTTTTAACATTCTCCCTAGGAGAATAGGTGTCTTTAGGAATACTTGGAAATAAGATGAGTCTTGAAAGAAAAGCTGTAGAACTTTTAAATTGGATGTTTTCTTAATCATGTTAATCAAATTACATGATGAGTCTTTTCTATGCACAAATGTATTTGAAAGGATCAATGGCAATAAGAATGTGACCACTTACTGTTTTTTAGATAGCTGATTGCTTGTGTAATCAAACACTTTCATTTTGGCATTTTTCCTTTATATGGTTACTACTTTTGTTATTTTGATATTTAACTCTAAGAAGTGGTTGCAACTGCCATTCAAATAAGACATGGGACGGAGCCCAAAGAGTCCCCTGATATATTGATAGTTGTAATATAAATGAATTTTTAATATATTTTAATACATTGTATACGATATATATTCACACACACATACATATACACATATTTGTACACACATGTACTTTAAAATATTGAATCTGCATGTAATTATGCAAAGCTTAGATGTCTGATCACAGACAGATTGATGAAAATTTTAGGAAGGCAAAATTTGGCTCAGTATCTGCTTTCTAACCATCAGGACTGCCATGGCACAGAAACGGCAGCTTAAGAGAGCAGTAGGTTTTTCATTCCTAGAGGTGTTCACGTAGAGACTGGGCTTTTTGCTGATACTGTCAAGCACTGCAGGCATACACAAAAGGATCTCTAAAGTCCCTTTCATTTCTGAAATTCCATGAAATAAAAATATTTTTTGAGGGAAATTGAGTTTAACTTCCTGTTCTTTTCAACCAAAAGGAAGCCTTCCAAATAGAGGAGAGAAGCATTGTTAAAATTAATCGAAAGTTGAATGCTGAGATTTGGACAATCAGTTTACATAGCATGGTATATGTTGTCCAAATGTTTATCTCAGAAGGGACAAGGACCATAAATAACACATCATCATCCTTGCATCACTGAATTAGTAGTCTTTCCTGATTAACAAATTTTTAGGTTTTACTCTAAGCACAGATGGCTATATCCTTCAGTTATGGGTTGAATTATGTCTCCTCAGAAAGATATGTTGAAGTCCTAATCCCCAACACCTCAGAATGTGATCTTATTTGAAAATAGGATTGCTGCAGATATTAAGTAAAATGAAGCCGTTCTGGATAACATGGATAACTCTAATACGATTATTATTCTTATAAAAGAAGACCACATGCAGACTTGAAGGCATGGGGAGAAAGTCATGTGATGACAGAGGTAGAAATGGGATTGAGACATTTAGAGACCAAGGAACACCAAGGACTGTCAGCCTTCAGAAGCTAGGAGAAGGGCATGGAAGAGATCCTCCTTTACAGAGGAATCTTCAGAAGAAATGAACTTGGCCAGCACCTTGATTTCTGACTTCTAGACTCCAGAACTTTGAGAGAATACATTTCTGTCACTTTTTAAGCCTCCCAGTTTGTTATAGCAAATCTTGTTATGGTACTTTGTTATAGGAAAGCTAATACATTTTCCTTATAGTCAACCACCTATAAAAGGCATATATTTATGTTCTTCCAGAAAATTCCTATGCATAAGCACACATAAATATCATTTTTTTTCTTTCCAGTATATGTTGGAAGCATATCATAACAGCTTTATACTTGGCCTTAGTTTTAAATTAACATAATCGAAGATTTTTCAAAATTAATACATGCAATGTTACTCTGGTCTATTGAGTGGCTGTGTACTAAGCCACTGCATGGATCTAATAACATATTTGACTTGTCCTTTACCTGATGGTCATTCCAACTCTTCAATTACAAACAATGCTGCAGTGGACATTCTTGGATAAATGCCTTTGTGAACTCATTCAAATACGTGTATATGATAAATTCCTGGAAGTGTTAAGTTGGTTTTTTAAAACATGACAGTTTTTGGCAAATTGTCTTCCAAAAAAGTAGTTCTAGTTAACATTTTAGCTACATATGACAGTGACTGTGTCTCACTGAATCCACACTTTTGATTTTTTTTCCCATCTTTAATGATGAGTGAAATTAAGAACGTTGTCATATGTTTTGGCTGTTTGCATTTTTTTCCTTTAAAATTGGCTATTTTTTTTTCTAATGGGCTATTCTTATTTATAAGAGTAGTGGCAGGATTAGGAGTTCCTTTAAAAATTTATTTCTTAGCCCTCTTATATTGGTATAAGGGATATAACACAGGTGGCAACTAATAAGTGTGAATATTTTTGTCTTGAAAAGAGTTTTTATATGTGAAGTGAAGTGAATTGAAAGTCAGTCAGTCATGTCCAACTCTTTGTGAACCCATGGACTGTAGTCTGCCTGGCCCCTCTGTCCATGGAATTCTCCAGGCCAGAATACTACAATGGGTTGCCGTTCCCTTCTCCAAGGGATCTTCCCAACCCAGGGACCAAACCCAGGTCTCCTGCATTGCAGGAGGATTCTTTACCATTTGAGTCATCAGGGAAACCCAAGAACATGGGAATGGGTAGCCTATCCCTTCTCCAGTGGATCTTCCTGACCCAGGAATCGAACCAGGGTCTCCTGCATTGCAGGTGGATTCTTTACCAGCTGAGCTACCAGGGAAGCCCTATTCAGAGATTCACCTTTGCTTAAAAATGTAGCATTTAATCTATTAAAGTTAAAAATCTGAAACCATACTTAAGCTTTTATTTTTTTAAATAGGGTTTTCTTTTTATATAATTGTATTTATTTGTTTTTGACTGTGCTGGGTCTTCTTTGTTCCTGTGTGGGATTTCTCTATTGCAAGTGAGTAGGGGCTATTCTCTAGTCAGGTTCTCTTGTTGCAGAACATGGGCTGTAGGCATGTGGGCTCAGTAGCTGGGGCTCTGGGGCTCTAGGACACAGGCTCAATAATTGTGGCACACAGACTTAGTTGGGCTTCCCTGGTAGCTCAGCTGGTAAAGAATCCTCCTGCAACGTGGGAAACCTGGGATCACTTCCTGGGTTGGGAAGATCTCCTGGAGGAGGGCATGGCAACCCACTCCAGTATTCTTGCTTAGAGAATTCTATGGACAGAAAAGCCTGGTGGGCTTTTCCATGGACTGGTAGGCCAGTCCATGGGGTGGCAAAGAGTCAGACACGATTGAGCAACTAAACACAGCACAGGCTTAGTTGCTCCATGGCATATGGGATCTTTCTGAGCCAGGGGTTGAACCTGTGTCTTCTACATTGGCAGGCAGATTCTTTACCACTGAGCCACCACCCCTTACTTAGACTTTTAAATTCAGTTTACAGACTTATTATTTTATTTGTAAATCTGGATAATTTTAGTAATGATTTTTAGGGAAATTTTAAATGTGTATAACCACATTTATGCACTTAGTTAACCAAATTCTTTCATATATTTAAAAGTTAATATTGTAAAGTTCATCTGCTTGACTTCCTTTTCAAGTATCTCAAATGTCTATTGAAAAAACTTCCCAAACACTTAATATTTAAAAAAAAAAAACTTAAAAAAATCCAAGCACATAAACATAGTGAAATTTAATTTTTTTCACACTCCAAAGTTTTTATATGTAGTATATGAGTTGAAATTGCAAGTCTAGATCAACAATTTCATTACACATTTAAAATTGCAACTGCCCACCTCATTTCTCATTTTAATATGTCAGATTCTTTCCAAACATGAATATATCACTTAATCAAAAACATTAATAAGATTGCTTTGGTCCTTTTAAATACTTCTATACTTAATTCAAAGTTTTTCAAGAGTTGAAAGATGCTTAGCTACTAAGGGAATTATGTCATCTAATATCACTTTTGGAGCTGATTTCTCAGCTTAACTGAGGTTGCTTAACAACCAGAAATTTAGGTCAGGACATTCACTGAATTCTGACAGAACATACTGAGTCCTGTTTAAGAGTTCATAACAGGGATTTCATAATTTGAAGGCTGATATTTTAATCCTACCTGTGTAGCAGAGATCTATGGTCTGTTGAAAGGATTCCTTATCTCTCATCCACTTGATAACTTGAGAAATTTAGCCATTTTTTTGGAGTTTTAAGATAGAAACTAATGGAAATAGTGAGAGACTTTAATTTGGGGGCTCCAAAATTACTGCAGATGGTGACTGCAGCCATGAAATTAAGACGCTTGCTCTTTGGAAGAAAAGCTATGACCAACCTAGACAGCATATTAAAAAGCAAAGAAATTACTTTGCCAACAAAGGTCCATCTTGTCAAAGCTACGGTTTTTCCAGTAGTCATGTATGGATGTGAGAGTTGGACTATAAAGAAGGTTGAGCGCCGAAGAATTGATGCTTTTGAACTGTGGTGTTGGAAAAAACTCTTGAGAGTTCCTTGGACTGCAAGGAGATCCAACCAGTCTATTCTAAAGGAAATCAGTCCTGAATATTCATTGTAAGGACTGATGCTGAAGCTGAAGTTCCAATACTTTGGCCACCTGATGTGAAGAATTGCCTCCCTGGAAAAGACCCTGATGCTGGGAAAGATTGAAGGCAGGAAGAGAAAGGGACATCAGAGGATGAGATGGTTGGATGACATTACGGACTTGATGGACATGAGTTTGAGTAAGCTCTGGGAGTTGGTGATGGACAGGGAAGCCTGGCGTGCTGCAGTCCATGGGGTTACAAAGAGTTGGACCTGACTGAACAACTGAACTGAACTGATTTTTCCTACCTAATTATATTAGAGTTATTTTATAACTCTATAGGTTATAAAACTTGGTGGGAGCCTACATTATTTATATATACTTCCAAGTATAACTCTTTTATATATTAAAATAATATCAACTGAACCTTCTCAACCTCAAAAGACAATCTGCTGAAAAGAAGGCTGAGTATTGGTTTAAACCCATCCAAATCTTAATTACCTTTGTTTAATTACTTATGATTTGATTGAAAAACCTCATATATCTTGATAATACGGTCACCAAATGAAGGTCATATATGTGTCATATATACATATTCAAATGTATCCACAAAAACACACATCTAAAAATGTGGATGGCAGTATTGTTTTATGAAAAGGATTGGCATCAATCCAAAGGGCCACTGATGGAGGATAAGTTCTGCTGCTGCTGCTGCTGCTAAGTCACTTCAGTCATGTCCGACTCTGTGTGACCACATAGATGACAGCCCAGCAGCCCCCCATCCCTGGGATTCTCCAGGCAAGAACACTGGAGTGGGTTGCCATTTCCTTCTTCAATGCATGAAAGTGAAAAGTGAAAGTGAAGTCGCTCAGTCATGTCTGACTCTTAGTGACCCCATGGACTGCTGCCTACCAGGCTCCTCCGTCCATGGAATTTTCCAGGCAAGAGTACTGGAGTGGGTTGCCATTGCCTTCTCCAGGATAGGTTCTACCACCTATTAAAAGGCACTTAGAATTCTGCTGCACATTTCAGGACTAAAGATGACATATTATTTGGCTTAAATGCTTTAATTTCTGGCAAGCTCAGCACCAAACCCTCCTGACTTCAAGATTCTTGGCTTGCAGGAAAAGAGTCTGAACGGCTGATATCATAGTACAGAGAAGTATGGAATGTATTTGGATGGAAAGAGTGATCCTGATAATTATGGCACCACTACTAGTATATTCATCTGATATACTTTTCTGCAATGTGGTGTTTGTGATGAAAGAATACATGGTATTTGGAAAGCAGTAAACCTGAATATCTTTTACCCACAATGGGCAATGTTCTGGGCCTATAAACAGGAAAGTCTGTTTTTCTGAGTATATACTTCAAGTGTTTTTAAAAAATTTTATTCTTTTCCTCTAGGATTTGTGTTTTTATTTTTTTAATATTTTAAAAATATTTATTTATTTATTATTTTTGGCTGTGTTGGGTCTTCATTGCAGTGCATGGGCTTTCTCTAGTTGAGGCAAATAGGGGCTACTCTCTAGATGCGGTGCGTGGGCTTCTCATCTCAATGGTTTCCCTTGTTGCAGAGCACAGGTTCTAGGCGTGTGGGTTCAGTTGTTATGGCCCACGGGCTTAGTTGCTCTGAGGCATGCACGATCTTCCCAGACGAGGGATTAAACCCATGTCCCCTGCACTGGCAGGCAGACTCTTAACACTGGACTTCTAAGGAAGTCCATCTGCATATATATTTTAAAAATAGGGACTATCGAGGCACTAAGCACAACTTTGACTTCAGAAATTTCTGATCAGAAGGAAGCATGTTTATCTATTCTGATAAAATTTTATATTATGAGAAATAAAAGGTTAAAGCCAGAAGAAATCATAAACTTTCTCTTTGCATGAATAAGATAGAACCCAGAGAGCCTAAATGAGTTCTCCAGGTTCCACCAGTGGAGGCAGTACTCTGAGGGCACTCAAGAACCATGCGACATGAGTGAAAATAATCCATTCTGAGTACTCTGAGGGCACTCATGGGACATGAGTGAAAATAATCCATTCTGAGGATGGTGTAGACTGAGGATGAAGAGAAAGTCCAATTTTTTCTGAACCATAGGTCTGAATCCAACCAATCCAACCAATAGTGACTGAATCCAAACAGAGATAGTTGGGGGAAAAAAAAAAAAGAAATCTAGACCCTATAGCAAAAAGATAAAGAAAAGCAAGGGCTT
>SJYX01008477.1:203134-281662 GCA_006410675.1 Oreotragus oreotragus | reverse complement strand
AACATTCTGAAGGAGATCAACCCTGGGATTTCTTTGGAAGGAATGATGCTAAAGCTGAAACTCCAGTACTTTGGCCACCTCATGGGAAGAGTTGACTCATTGGAAAAGACTCTGATGCTGGGAGGGATTGGGGGCAGGAGGAGAAGGAGACGACCAAGGATGAGATGGCTGGATGGCATCACGGGCTCAATGAATGTGAGTCTGAGTGAACTCCGGGAGATGGTGAGGGACAGGGAGGCCTGGCGTGCTGCGATTCATGGGGTCGCAAAGAGTCGGACACGACTGAGCGACTGAACTGAACTGAGCCTTTAGATTCTTAGAATATGTTGAAACAGACAAAATGTTTCTCTTTGTTCTTTAAAAAGTCTATTTTTTAAAACATGGTCATGTCAACTGACTTTTTTTTCTCTTCAAGATCCCGTGTTTAGAACAATCACTGATGGCTTGCAATAAATCATTTCCAACTTCCCTCTCTTCTTAGGCAACGTTATCCAAACCTGTGGTTTAAAAAACCATTTATATACCAACAGCTCCTAAAGTTATTTTCCATCTCTAATCTCTCTCCTGAACTCCAGACTCAAACACCTGCCTCCTCTTATATGTCTCTACTGGGAGGTCTAAGAGGCATCACACTCTAACAGGACCAAAGCAGAATTCCTAATTCTTTCTGTTTCTCCTTCTTCAACTTGCTTCTTCCTAATTTTTCTCAATTGATAATGCCAGGATCCACTTGGTTGCTCAAAAATTTACAGTCATTTTTGGTTCTTCTTTTTTTCTCTCATTCTTAATATTGACACTACTAATGCTTTGAGTTTACTCTATCTAAACATTCTTTGTGACTCTTTCCAATTTTCTTCATCTCCTTAGCTGTTATTTTGGACAATCTTCCCTTCCAGTACTGAATCCAGAGTAACTGCAGCCAGAGTAATCTTTGAGTCATATTTGTTCAAATCAAATCAAATTATATCTGTTTATCTCTCTCACGCTTAGAATAAAAGCCTATGTGAACCTGCATCCATTTGTCTCTCTGGCTTTAACTGATCATTGTCCATGCTTACCTGATGCTACACTGGATTGTGCTATGGTTCTTAGAAAGTCCAAGGTTATTCATTCTTCATGGACTTGCATGTTTATCAGCCTGGACTGTCCTCTTTCTAGAGCATCATATGTCTGGATCCTTTTAGCTTTCCAGTTCTTATCTTAAATCTTGCTTCTTCAGTTTAGTCTTACCTGATCCTCTGTCACAGTCAGAGTCTCCCCAGGAAAATGAAACTACTCTTAAATATTTTAAAACAGGACTTTTACACACAGTATTGTTTACATATACTGTAAACAATACGTGATAGAAGAGCTGAGAAAACAAATAAAAGATGGAAAAGCAACCCCGAGCTTGGCAACATCAGAAAGCTATTACCAACCCTAGGTTGGAGGGACAAAAAGAGCAGGTAGTTTACTGACGTCCGGGAGCACAGAAGAGGCTAGAACACATGACTGACAAGAGCCAGGGAGGAGATGTAGTCTCTGATGAAGACATAGCCTGAGGCAGGGAGAGAGGGACAAAACACCCTGGTTTCTCGTTTCTTGCAATGCTCCAATCTCAGTGATTCCATTGACTAAACCTAGCCATACGTTAGCTGACATAGGGACCTATAGAATGTAACCTGTAAGGTCAGTTCTACTCGGGTACTGAGCAAAGTGAAACAGAGGGGAGAAATTAATCTGAATGGAATCAGGTGAGAGATGGTTATACCACCCATCTTAAAGTAGTCACCTTTCCCCAGACACATCCTAACCCATCATTCTTTTTTTCATCAGAGCATATACTCATTCTCAAAAATTTCTTATTTGTTCATTTTCTGTCATTTGTCTTTCTTTAGTTCACATCCAACCCAGCATCTGGCATATTTTATGTGCTCAAAAATGAATACAGGGAGGAGGAATATTTCTCTATAAGTTTGCAAAAGGAAAGTTACATAAGGAAGTCCTCTAGTAACTTTCCAAATTTGTGCACAGTGTAACTAGAAATCAAAGCTGGGTTTTTCATTAAATCAGTAGTAGATACACATTCCTTATGGATTTTCTATCTAAACAGTGAAGGATGGTGCTATATATTTTGGGAGAGATAATTATAATGCTTTCAAAAATAAATATTTGTTGATTCATTCTTAGAGTTTAGTTTATATCAGCTTTCTTCTTTAAGGAAAACTATATGGTATAATATACTTTTAAAATACTGTAGAATGTTTTTCAGTTCAGTTCAGTTGCTCAGTCATGTCCAACTCTTTGCAACCCCATGAATCACAGCCCTTCAGGCCTCCCTGTCCATCACCAACTCCCGGAGTTCACTCAAGCTCAGGTCCATCAAGTCGGTGATGCCATCCAGCCATCTCATCCTGTCGTCCCCTTCTCCTCCTGCTCCCAATCCCTCCCAGCATCAGAGTCTTTTCCAATGAGTCAACTCTTCGCATGAGGTGGCCAAAGTACTGGAGTTTCGGCTTTAGCATCAGTCCTTCCAATGAACACCCAGGACTGATCTCCTTTAGGATGGACTGGTTGGACCTCCTTGCAGTCCAAGGGACTCTCAAGAGTCTTCTCCAACACCACAGTTTGAAAGCACCAATTCTTTGGTGCTCAGCCTTCTTCACAGTCCAACTCCCACATCCATACATGACCACAGGAAAAACCATAGCCTTGACTAGACGGACCTTAGTCAGCAAAGTAATGTCTTTGCTTTTGAATATTCTATCTAGGTTGGTCATAACTTTCCTTCCAAGGAGTAAGGGTCTTTTAATTTCATGGCTGCAATCACCATCTGCAGTGATTTTGGAGCCCCCCAAAATAAAATCTGATACTCTTTCCACTGTTTCCCCATCTATTTCCCATGAAGTAATGGGACCAGATGCCATGATCTTAGTTTTCTGAATGTTGAGTTTTAAGCCAACTTTTTCACTCTCCTCTTTCACTTTCATCAAAAGGCTTTTTAGTTCTTCTTCACTTTCTGCCATAAGGGTGGTGTCATCTGCATATCTGAGGTTATTGATATTTCTCTCGACAATCTTGATTCCAGCTTGTGCTTCCTCCAGCCCAGCATTTCTCATGATGTACTCTGCATATAAGTTAAATAAGCAGGGTGACAATATGCAGCCTTGACGTACTCCTTTTCTTATTTGGAACCAGTCTGTTGTTCCATGTGCAGTTCTAACTGTTGCTTCCTGACCTGCATATAGGTTTCTCAAGAGGCAGGTCAGGTGGTCTGGTATTCCCATCTCTTTCAGAATTTTCCAGTTTCTTGTAATCCACACAGTCAAAGGCTTTGGCATAGTCAATAAAGCAGAAACAGATGTTTTTCTGGAACTCTCTTGCTTTTTCGATGATCCAGAGGATGTTGGCAATTTGATCTCTGGTTCCTCTGCCTTTTCTAAAACCAGCTTGAGAATGTTTTTGGTTATAGGTAAATATTTATAAAATCAAGAAACTGTAAGACTTAAAAATATAAAAATTCTTGAGTTCCTCCTTTTTCTTCAAATTATCGATTCCTCTAGTCAGTTCAATCACTCAATTGTGTCTGACTCTTTGTGATCCCATGGACTGCAGCACGCCAGGCTTTCCTTTGCATCACTAACTCCAGGAGTCTGCTCAAACTCATGTCCATTAAGTCGGTGATGCAATCCAGCCATCTCATCCTCTGTCGCCCCCTTCTCCTTCCACCTCCAATCTTTCCCAGCATTAGGGTCTTTTTCAATGAGTCAGTTCTTCGCATGAGGTGGCCAAAATATTGAAGTTTCAGCTTCAGCATCAGTCCTTCCAATGAATATTTAGGATTGATTTCCTTTAGGATAGACTGGTTGAATCTCCTTGCAGTCCAAGTGGCTCTCAAGAGTCTTCTCCAACACCACAGTTCAAAAGCATCAATTCTTCAGCACTCAGGTTTCTTTACAGTTCAGCTCTCACATTCATACATTACTACTGCAAAAGCCATAGCTTTGACTAGATGGACCTTTGCTGGCAAACTAATATCTCTGCTTTTGAATATGCTATCTAAGTTTGTCATAGCTTTTTTTCCAAGGAGCAAATGTCTTTTGATTTTATGCCTGTAGTCACCACCTGCAGTGATTTTTGAGCCCCCCAAAATAAAGTCTCTCACTGTTTCCATTGTTTATTCATCTATTTGCCATAAAGTGATGGAACTAGGTGCTATGAACTTAGTTTTCTGAATGTTGAGTTTTAAGTCAACTTTTTCACTCTCCTCTTTCACGTTCATCAAGAAGCTGTTTAGTTCTTCTTCACTTTCTGCCATAAGGGTGGTGTCATCTGCATATCTGAGGTTATTGATATTTCTCCCAGCAATCTTGATTCCAGCTTGTGCTTCATCCAGCCTGGCATTTCTCCTGGTGTACTGTGCATATAAGCCTATTTCTTCAGTTTATAATACATACGTACATCCATGCTCCTTATAACACCTTCAGCTCAAAGATCGCAGAGCGACTGCAGACACAAAGTTGCTGCTCTCTTATTTTTCATTGAGAAACATGATATTTAGGGATATCAAGCCGTTTTTCTCAGAATTACAACATCAGAGGACCAAAGGACCCTTACCAAGATAATCAAATCCATTCTCTTTGCTTCTAAAGTATGCATTGAATTATTGAGCTAAAACAGGATTATATCTAAATCCTCATTGGTTACAAGGGCTCTTGGGGAAGGAGATCGTAAATGACCCCATTTTAGTAGCATTTACTGTGCATAAATGTTCCCTGATATTTATTCTATATCCTTCACACTATAATTTAAGCCTATTTGGTCTCACTCCTTCCTCACCTCCCAGAATACTCTCAATTTTGAATGGCTTTTAAACTTTTTCACACACAAAAATCTCGTCTCTATAACAAGATCATCAAAACAATTACTTTGCTTGACATTGGTTCAGTTTGCCCCAGAGTGCAGGTTCAAGGATGTGTCAGCTAGCTAATGGACTGCAGTGTTAGAATCTATTTCGAGTAGAGAAAGTGAGTGATTGAGTGATGCTCACATGATATTGGGGCATAAGGAGATGTAATAATAACAATAATAACAACATGAAGAAGAAGCAGAAGAAGAAAAGTTAATCTCTACTGAGTTCTTGTTATGTGTCAAACAATCTTCTAAGCCCTTTTACATATTTTAACTTGGTTAATTTTCACAATGACTCTGTGGGTTGGCATTATTATTAGCCTATCCTAAAAAAAGAAAGCTGATGTACAGAAATGTTAAATGTCCAGGAACATGTGTCAATAAGTTGCAGTGCTGACGTTCAAATCCTGGAACCCATGTTCCTAACCTCTAAACTACAGCTTCTGTTGGGGAGGGGACAGGGACTTTAATAGGAAGTGTCCAGGAAATGGCATATGGTGGTTCTGGTTTCAGTTCTCACTGCAAGAAGAAGTGACTGTTGCTTGCGACAGCAAACAGAAGACCACTGCTCTCCCAAAGGAAACACAGCTGCCAGGGAGAAGACACATACAGACACAGAATATAGTGCACCAAAGCCATGGTCAGCATTGGAGGGTGAGCAGAACTTTATGAAGAATTTCATCAATAAAGAGTAGCTGTGGCATGAATAGTGACCTTGACTAAGAAATAAGGACCCGGCAGAAGAAAGGAATGGACGTTCCAGCCCAAACCAGACACCACATTGTGCAAATAAATGCATACACACAGAAAAGCATCAGACAAGATCAGATCTGTTTCCATAGCCCTTGGCCATGTAGACAAGTCTTATGACTAGTTGCTTAGTAGAACACGTTGACTGACTTCTATACATCATCATTTATAACCAAAAAACTAAAGTCCATAAGATTCTTATTTAAGAGTGTGTGTGCTTTCATTTTAGGTAAATTTTTTTCATCATCTAACAAAAGCTCCAAGTCAAAAGAGTAATTCTTTATTTTGCTAGATATGAGTTCATCATTGGAAGAGTAGAATGAACATACGTTCTAACTGCAGAATTCTTTTATTGTTAATAAGGTTTCCAAGCTACCTGCTACAGATACACAATATATGTTAGTATTATCACCTGGTGTTAAGCTTGAAATGGAAGTTTCAACAATTTCCCCAACTAACTAAATAAACATGCATGTACATACACACATATAACCACACACACATATATACAACCATACATACATACAACCATACACTATATAGCCATACATTTTCCTCCAACACACTGACCTCTCTCATTCTTATCTCCTTAGTTGATTGTCAGACTCTTCCCATGGTCCTGTCCCACTATAATGAATAGATACTATTTTACAATTTTTCCATTGTTTTCTGCAGATGCAAAATGATGCTAAGTCATCCGCACCCCTTCAGCTTGCTCTTGTTGCTTTGGCCAGGAATGACCTTCCAATTTCCAGGTTTATGCAAATCCAGTTATTCTTTAAGTCAAAATTTCTCCAGTGATGTTCTCTATAAACGCCAATCATTCCCATCTCTGACCTCCTTTGGTATCTCTTGTGAGTGACACTTATCGGTCAAATGGCAGTCTGCACATTGCTCTGTTTCATGTATGTAAGACTTGTCTGACAAATCAATCATATACTTATTAGACCTAGCAACTGACTCTTAAACTTCTTGCCCTTGCACATGTCCTGGGACAAGGCAGATACATAGCTGACTCTCAATGCACAATTGTTGGAGATAAAATGAATTGAAAGTACTAAATTGTTCTTTTTCAGACTAACTGACGTCAATAAGTAAAGTATTTTTGAAGGACTGTTTCCCCACTGTGTTCCAGAAGGACCTGTGGGGCATGCTATATATCAAAAAGAGTCAGAATTCCCTTTAAATGCACTGAATGTTCAATGAGATCAACTGAGTATGTCCTCTTCTTTCCACATGCTTTTTAATCGGGGTAATTTATGCACCTATAATGTTGGACAAAAAAGCACTTCACTGGAAAAGAAATAGAGGGGGACAGTCTGATTATTATAGAAGCATGCAATCATTTGAAAATAAACATATTTTTATGACATTTCTATAGCTGAATATTCCCACATGGAGTTAATGGTTAAATCATGAAAGTTTGAGTCTGCTATGTTCAGAAACTGGTGCAATTCTGTTTTATTGGCATTGGTATTTGTGCAGGCAGCCTGAATGGATTAATGAGAAATAATGAGCATAAAATATAAGATCTACCCATGGGTTAAACTCAGTGATCCTAGGCCACAATGGTATTTCCCAACCTCAAACATGCTAATCCACTTTGAGAACTGCAATACCTGTGAGTCCATCAACTATGCAGTTACCTAAAACATTTTTCAACTAATGTGTTCTTTTTGTTTCCTAAATCACCTCCTGATATGATAAGTTTAGTAACACGAATATCACCAGCAGATAACATTTAGGAAATACAATAGACCTATAATTATCTCTGTTAAAATCCTTACAACAACCCTGTGTAGAGGGTACTATTACTACTCTCTATTAGTCATTCTTTGGACTTTATCTTTTCTTTCTTCAGTTTTCAGTATTTTGAGTGAACTTTTAGATGATTTCTAACCCTCAGCGATACATTATTTCATTTGCATGTCTATGGTTACTTTTCAGTCCTTTATGTGCTTCTTAAAAAGGCAGGCTAAAAGGAGAATGATGTTAAAATCACATTTAGAGAGAGATGTTGTTTATCATTGTATGGAAAAGTATAAGGACTCAAAACTATTTTTCACATGTTCAACACTGTGTTGGCTCCTTCAACCTCTAGTTTTATTGAGATAAAATTGAAATAACTTTGTATTAGTTTAAGACATACAACGTAATTATTTGACATATGTACATATTGTGACATGATCACCACAGTAAGTTTAGTTAACATCAATCACTACACATAGTTACACACTGATTTTTTTCTTGTGGCTTTTTAAAAAATTCAGGGACACACACTTACCACTGACCTTAAGCAGCAATGACTACCACAACCTAGTCTAAAATAAGTGCTCACTAATTATATGTGAAACAAGAAAGAATGAGGTAAATAAATATTTTCTGTTTCCTTTGCTTGAGCCCTCCATTAGTCATTCACAACCATTCATTCCATAATTGTAACTGAACCGTGAGACTCTACCCCTCAGGCCTCACATTATTTCTGAACTCAGTGAATGACACACCATCTTTTCAGTTTTTCAGACCAGAAATCCAGGGGCCTTCCTTGATACCTCTCCTTTCTTTGTCTCTCTGTCCTTCTATCGTTTTGCCTTTTAGATTTCTCTTGAATCATTCCACTTACCCACAAACCAGCTTCCCAGATAGCCCGCCCACATCTCCTCCTTCTTCTTCCTCCCCATCCCAATTCAACAGGTAGAATATCTATTTTAAAAACAAATCTGATTGTGTTACCCTTCCCACTGGCTTAAAGTACTCAGTAGTTTCTGTTTGACCTTAAGATAAAAGTGAAACCTCTCAGTTGGTCTTAGAACTCCCTGCCTTGCTTAGGTTCCTATCCCATCTTGCATGGATGACTCTATTCTCTCTTTATGACAACCACCCCAGCCTGCTTGCCTTTCTTCCTATGTGTCCTGCTTCCTCCCTTGCACATGAATTTCCTGCACAGTCTTCCCTCCTTTCTTCACTCAAAGAGCATCCTTCAGAAGTTAGTTTTATTTAAGGTCCTCTTCCTTGACAACTCTGACTATGTCATATCCTCCTACATTCATTCATTCATTCATTCAAATAATTCAAGAAATATCTATCGAGCAACTTCTTTGTGCCAGGCTCTGTGCCAAGGGCTGCAATACAACAGGAAGCAAGGCACGTGTGGTTCTTAATCTTGCTGTCCAAATAGAAATCAGAGCGCGAGTCTGTCTTCTTTCACAGGACTTATTGCAAGCACAATTTAATGTCTATTTTTATTATTAGGCTTGCATCTGTTTCCTGTATAGACTGTAGTCTCCATGCTGGCAAGAATTTTTCCCCACTGTTTTGTTTCTAGAATCCAGCATCCTACTTGAAATATAATATGCACTCAATGAATATATGTTGGTTGAAATAATTTTAGAAATGTAAATCTAAATACTCACATTAAAATGTATCTAACACATATACACTTCCTAAATCTTAAAATATTTATTTTTTCTTAGTCTTGTCATTTCATAAATTGTGGTTTTATGTCAGTCACATTTTTGTTAATTTATTTTTGTTTATTTCATTAATTTAATTTTGTATTAATTTAGTTTAGAATGATTATCACTTACTGATCAAAGCTAAGTCATTTCTATCTATAATCTCCCCAGACATTAAATGATAATATCTTTGGGGAAAGAGAGTGGAAGTATCTGGGAACTTTATTTCCAGGGTAGCAGTACCCATTGGGAACTTCCCTGGTGGCTCAGATGGTAAAGNTAAACATGCATGTACATACACACATATAACCACACACACATATATACAACCATACATACATACAACCATACACTATATAGCCATACATTTTCCTCCAACACACTGACCTCTCTCATTCTTATCTCCTTAGTTGATTGTCAGACTCTTCCCATGGTCCTGTCCCACTATAATGAATAGATACTATTTTACAATTTTTCCATTGTTTTCTGCAGATGCAAAATGATGCTAAGTCATCCGCACCCCTTCAGCTTGCTCTTGTTGCTTTGGCCAGGAATGACCTTCCAATTTCCAGGTTTATGCAAATCCAGTTATTCTTTAAGTCAAAATTTCTCCAGTGATGTTCTCTATAAACGCCAATCATTCCCATCTCTGACCTCCTTTGGTATCTCTTGTGAGTGACACTTATCGGTCAAATGGCAGTCTGCACATTGCTCTGTTTCATGTATGTAAGACTTGTCTGACAAATCAATCATATACTTATTAGACCTAGCAACTGACTCTTAAACTTCTTGCCCTTGCACATGTCCTGGGACAAGGCAGATACATAGCTGACTCTCAATGCACAATTGTTGGAGATAAAATGAATTGAAAGTACTAAATTGTTCTTTTTCAGACTAACTGACGTCAATAAGTAAAGTATTTTTGAAGGACTGTTTCCCCACTGTGTTCCAGAAGGACCTGTGGGGCATGCTATATATCAAAAAGAGTCAGAATTCCCTTTAAATGCACTGAATGTTCAATGAGATCAACTGAGTATGTCCTCTTCTTTCCACATGCTTTTTAATCGGGGTAATTTATGCACCTATAATGTTGGACAAAAAAGCACTTCACTGGAAAAGAAATAGAGGGGGACAGTCTGATTATTATAGAAGCATGCAATCATTTGAAAATAAACATATTTTTATGACATTTCTATAGCTGAATATTCCCACATGGAGTTAATGGTTAAATCATGAAAGTTTGAGTCTGCTATGTTCAGAAACTGGTGCAATTCTGTTTTATTGGCATTGGTATTTGTGCAGGCAGCCTGAATGGATTAATGAGAAATAATGAGCATAAAATATAAGATCTACCCATGGGTTAAACTCAGTGATCCTAGGCCACAATGGTATTTCCCAACCTCAAACATGCTAATCCACTTTGAGAACTGCAATACCTGTGAGTCCATCAACTATGCAGTTACCTAAAACATTTTTCAACTAATGTGTTCTTTTTGTTTCCTAAATCACCTCCTGATATGATAAGTTTAGTAACACGAATATCACCAGCAGATAACATTTAGGAAATACAATAGACCTATAATTATCTCTGTTAAAATCCTTACAACAACCCTGTGTAGAGGGTACTATTACTACTCTCTATTAGTCATTCTTTGGACTTTATCTTTTCTTTCTTCAGTTTTCAGTATTTTGAGTGAACTTTTAGATGATTTCTAACCCTCAGCGATACATTATTTCATTTGCATGTCTATGGTTACTTTTCAGTCCTTTATGTGCTTCTTAAAAAGGCAGGCTAAAAGGAGAATGATGTTAAAATCACATTTAGAGAGAGATGTTGTTTATCATTGTATGGAAAAGTATAAGGACTCAAAACTATTTTTCACATGTTCAACACTGTGTTGGCTCCTTCAACCTCTAGTTTTATTGAGATAAAATTGAAATAACTTTGTATTAGTTTAAGACATACAACGTAATTATTTGACATATGTACATATTGTGACATGATCACCACAGTAAGTTTAGTTAACATCAATCACTACACATAGTTACACACTGATTTTTTTCTTGTGGCTTTTTAAAAAATTCAGGGACACACACTTACCACTGACCTTAAGCAGCAATGACTACCACAACCTAGTCTAAAATAAGTGCTCACTAATTATATGTGAAACAAGAAAGAATGAGGTAAATAAATATTTTCTGTTTCCTTTGCTTGAGCCCTCCATTAGTCATTCACAACCATTCATTCCATAATTGTAACTGAACCGTGAGACTCTACCCCTCAGGCCTCACATTATTTCTGAACTCAGTGAATGACACACCATCTTTTCAGTTTTTCAGACCAGAAATCCAGGGGCCTTCCTTGATACCTCTCCTTTCTTTGTCTCTCCGTCCTTCTATCGTTTTGCCTTTTAGATTTCTCTTGAATCATTCCACTTACCCACAAACCAGCTTCCCAGATAGCCCGCCCACATCTCCTCCTTCTTCTTCCTCCCCATCCCAATTCAACAGGTAGAATATCTATTTTAAAAACAAATCTGATTGTGTTACCCTTCCCACTGGCTTAAAGTACTCAGTAGTTTCTGTTTGACCTTAAGATAAAAGTGAAACCTCTCAGTTGGTCTTAGAACTCCCTGCCTTGCTTAGGTTCCTATCCCATCTTGCATGGATGACTCTATTCTCTCTTTATGACAACCACCCCAGCCTGCTTGCCTTTCTTCCTATGTGTCCTGCTTCCTCCCTTGCACATGAATTTCCTGCACAGTCTTCCCTCCTTTCTTCACTCAAAGAGCATCCTTCAGAAGTTAGTTTTATTTAAGGTCCTCTTCCTTGACAACTCTGACTATGTCATATCCTCCTACATTCATTCATTCATTCATTCAAATAATTCAAGAAATATCTATCGAGCAACTTCTTTGTGCCAGGCTCTGTGCCAAGGGCTGCAATACAACAGGAAGCAAGGCACGTGTGGTTCTTAATCTTGCTGTCCAAATAGAAATCAGAGCGCGAGTCTGTCTTCTTTCACAGGACTTATTGCAAGCACAATTTAATGTCTATTTTTATTATTAGGCTTGCATCTGTTTCCTGTATAGACTGTAGTCTCCATGCTGGCAAGAATTTTTCCCCACTGTTTTGTTTCTAGAATCCAGCATCCTACTTGAAATATAATATGCACTCAATGAATATATGTTGGTTGAAATAATTTTAGAAATGTAAATCTAAATACTCACATTAAAATGTATCTAACACATATACACTTCCTAAATCTTAAAATATTTATTTTTTCTTAGTCTTGTCATTTCATAAATTGTGGTTTTATGTCAGTCACATTTTTGTTAATTTATTTTTGTTTATTTCATTAATTTAATTTTGTATTAATTTAGTTTAGAATGATTATCACTTACTGATCAAAGCTAAGTCATTTCTATCTATAATCTCCCCAGACATTAAATGATAATATCTTTGGGGAAAGAGAGTGGAAGTATCTGGGAACTTTATTTCCAGGGTAGCAGTACCCATTGGGAACTTCCCTGGTGGCTCAGATGGTAAAGTATCTATCTGCAATGCAGGAGACTCAGATTCAATTCCTGGTTTGGGAAGATGCCCTGGAGAAGAGAATGGCTACGCACTCCAATATTCTTGCCTGGAAAATCCCATGGACAGAGGAGCCTGGTAGGCTACAGCCCATGGGGTTGCAAAGAGTCGGACATAAATGAATGACTAACACTGCTATGCGTACCCACTGAGTTTTCTATTTTTAAGCCTTATTTAGAATTTCTTATTCATATCTAAACACTGCTTCCAATTTCATACTGACTGAAATTCTAAAACAAATTTTACAATGACTTTCAAAATCTAAAGATATTATATATACTTGTTACTTCCTTTCATTCCTTGCAAAAACAGTATTTCTCAATTTGTGTTCTAAGGGTGCCATGGTCAAATACTACTGGCTTAAACACAGCAGAACACTGCAGCATTTTATAGAGTCCTAGACCAGTTATTTTGCACTGTAAATTCCCAAATGTGCATGTGTGGCAAGGGCTGGAGGGAGTGTAGTATTACATATTCAGAACACCAGCTTTTTCAAAAACATTTGAGAACTGGACTCCTCTTTCCAAGAGCTCTTGTTCAAACACTTTGGGAAATGCTACTTTTAATTCAGCATGATTCTAGATGTGGGATAAATGTTGGCAGATCACTCTTTTGATTATCATTAAAATAAATGTACTTTTGCAGTTTCCTCTTGAAGTCAACTGACTTGTGAAAGAACATGTGTCCAGTTCCACCCACCAAATGGTTACTGAACATCTTTTGTCTGATCATTTAGTACCGGCAGTTCTCTTGACCAAGAAGACCACAGTGACATGCCTGCTTCTCTGGATGCAGAGGAGAATATTTGGGGGACTGAGTCCCTACTATGTTACAGCCTGCTGCAATGCCAACACCTAGCACTCCTACATGTGGAAGTTCTTATTCTCTGTGAGAGAGCTGAAAATCAAACCAAGGCCTCCTTGCTTCTGAGCCTGGTGGTCTCTCTTTCTTGGCCATAGCATCCTGACTTATGTACAATTTTGTATGAGAAGTTCACTAAAAATAACGTGAATACTGTATAAATAAATGAGTCCTAAGGAAAACATCAAGGCTGTTTTCCTGTTTCCAACAGATGGTATTCTTCCCCTTCCTTAGACTGTTTTTGCCCAGAATTTGAAGAGTGTTTTGAAGAAATATGTTGCTAGCAAACATCTCCACTGCTCTGTCTCCTTTAAGTAAATTGTGAAATTTCCATTAATGCAGAAGTAGAACTACTTCTCAGCAGAAATTCTTAGCTTGTGTTTGTGGTTTAGGTTGGTGGCAGATGTGATTTCCTTCATAAAATCTTAGAGCTGGAAGGAAGTGAAAAGATTGTCATAAGGTCCCACTCGTGTACAACCAGAACAGTTGAAACCTGGAAAGAGTTAATGATTTGTCCAGAATCACATAGGAAATAATAATACAAGTAAACATTAATGAAGATGCCAGGATCATTACTTTTGTATATTGAGAATCTACCATGATAAGATATGTATTATATAGTATATATTACCCCTATTTTCAGATGGGATATCTGAGGCTCAGATAGGTTACATGACTTATCCAAGGACATGCAGTTAATAGGTGGTAGAACCTCGGCTGAAACTGTTGTCTGACTCTAAGGATGAGGGCCTTTCTGCCACACTGCTCCCAGTCTCTGCACTGAGGGTTCATCAAGATAAGCAATAAGGAGTGATTCAGTCTAATCTCACTCAACCTCAAATCAAATGAAAAATCTGAAGGGCCTAAGAGCCTTAAAATCACATCATTTACATGAGGTGTAACTGAAGAAAAATGGACCTGGATTTTTAAAAAAATGATGTCAGAGGTCGTTGATCCAAAGAAGGGCATTTGCTTTCCATACTCATCATTAATTGGATGGATTCATTTCAGCAGTAGTGCCACAGCCTGAAACCATTTTGATCTTTCCTTTTATGCAGTTATTGTTGTAACCTGCTGTATGTTTTTGTTTTTTTTTTTTGCATAACCTCATTAGAGGTTTGAGAGCAGGTTGAATTTTTCTCATTTTCCTTGAGAGCAGGTTTAATTTTTTCCAATGTTTAACTCAACTTTGTGAATAAGTGATAATGGTCAATATCATATGATGAGACCAGTTTTCTTGAGTGACTTGATCTACAGACTCAGAAGGTTTTAACTAAAATTAAGCTTGATCCTTTGAATCAACAGCAATGCCAGTGGAATTCAAGACTCAGATCTGCATGGACTCAGAGAGTTTATAGACTCAGCTTATATGTGCTGTATGAAAACAAAATAATTGAAATCAGGTACATATAAATAAGCAAATTCTTTATTATTTTTTATTTCAAGTAAATGTAAGATTATGATGATTACTTTTTTTGTTTAATATTTTGTTTGTTTGTTTAATTGGTTTCTTCTTTTGAAATTTTACCTGTGTTTGAAAAGCCCAGCTGTATCCTATGTCTTGGTTCAAGACAACACCCTACCAAGAAGAACCTCTGAACCATTACCACATTTGCTCTCTGTTCTAATTTCTTAGAATCGAGTCAAATACTACACGGCATTTTTATATCACCTTTCATGGTGTCTGTCTTACCTTCCTACAAGGACTATATTATTAATACTTTTTAAGAAAATAAGCAATTCAATTTTTAAAGTTCTTTTGTTTTCTTATTTTGTTTTGATTTGCCCTATGGTAGGTGCATGGTAAAATGAATGCTTTTAAGATGCATCACTTCCTTGTTTTTGTGTGTCTGCTCTCTGGGTATAAACCGAATTCCTGGGAGATTATCCATGTTCAATATCTTCTTCCCTTTGATCTTTCTCACTCTGATTTCAGTTTTCCCTGAAAAGTTCCATTTGCTAACATTTCTTTCTTTTTTTGAATGTGAGGAAACTGGAATGACTATGGTTATATTCAGTGGTTGACTGAAGCATAAAGCTGAGCTATGTTCAAGTGTTTTTGGTCAATGGACACAGACTTCATCACTAATTTAAGCCCAATCTTCTACAGAAAGTCTGCATATTCAAACCTGGAAAGTTTTCTGGGATAAACAATACTTCTTTTCTACTGGATTAAGAGGCAAGCCTTTCTTGAATTTGTGGCCTCAGGACCACACGGTCTGTTTTTGCTGTTTGATTAAGACAGAGGTCAAATCAAAGGTATTTGTTGAAGTGTGTTTATAAAACGCCTACTTTCTGCCCAGCACTTGTAGGTATTCTCTTTTCAGCAGTACTAGGCTGACTCATAGTTATAATTCCATTCTGAGAGAGCCTCAGAACAGAGCCAGGCAGCATGAGTGAGCATCCAGATCCCAGCATTTAAAATCCATCAGCTCCAGGGAGAGGGAGTCGGCAGTGAGAGGGAAGTGGACTTTTCTGCCAGTGGATAAGCCGTCTCACTGCAAAGGAAGTGTGCTTGGTTATAGAAGACTGGGGGAAAATGCTGAGAGGATGTCTTTCTACTTTTTCCTTAATAGATTAAAAAGTAAATTGAGAGGCCTAGGACACCACAAATAATAAACTATTGCTGGGCAGTGGCAATAGACACATTTGAAAATCAGTAAGCCAACCTTCTGTTCCAGCAGCGGTGTCAGTGAAGGACTCCCCAGCACTGGAAGTCCTTTGGGAGCACAGGGAAGTCTGTAATGTTTGCTAATAGGAAACCTTCTGAAGAGTCAGTCCCGGGGGAGAGACTAGAAAAGTGAGGTGATATATTATAGTAGAGATCTATAATGAAACTCAGTTTTTAGAAACCTGATATCTTTGTTTTTCTTCCTGGTTCACCATAAAAACATGCTTGAGTGTTCACAGAATATATCTAGCAAGGAATTCCAAAAAGCCAACACACAGATTTATAAGATCAGTCTTTATCAAAGCAGGCTTACTACCTCGTAAAAAGTTGACAGAGAAAAACCATCTGGAAAGTTAAACTGGAGTTGTGTTGTATCAAGCAAAGTCACCCCTCCATGGATCATAGCCTTGTTGTGGTGGAGGGGCTTGCGTAACTCAATGGAGCTCTGAGCCATGCCATGCAGGGCCGCCCAAGACAGATGGGTCACAGTGGAGCATTCTGTCAAAAGGTAGTCCACTGGAAGAGGGAATGGGAAACCACTCCAGTATTCTTGCTGAGAGAACTCCATGAACAGAATGAAAAGGAAAAAGATATGACACCAGAAGACAAGTCCCCCAGGTAGGAAGGTGTCCAATAGGCTACTGCAGAAAAGAGAGCAATTACTAATAGCTGCAGAAAGAATGAACTAAAGAGACTCTTGATGAGAGTGAAAGAGGAGAGTGAAAAAGTTGTCTTAAAACTCAACATTAAAAAAAAAAAAAAGATTGGGCTTTCCCAAGGGCTCAGTGGTAAAGAATCCACCTGCCAATGCAAGAGACATGGGTTTGATCCCCAATCTAGGAAGATCCCAAATTCCACGGAGAAACTAAGCCCATTCACCACAGCTATTAGGACCAACGTTCTAGGGCCTGGAAGCCTCAACTAGAGAGCCCATGTGCTGCAACTCCTGAAGGCCATGTGCCTACAGCCCATGCTCCACAACAAAAGAAGCCACTGCAGGGAGAAACCTGTGCACTTCAACTAGAGGGTAGTCCCCTCTTGCTGCAGCTAGAGAGAAGTCTGCATAGCAAAAAAGACCCAGAATAGTCAAAAATAAATTCAAAAATAAAGGGCAATTATTAAACAAACAAACAAAACTAAGATCATGGCATTTGGTCCATCAGTTCATGGCAAACAGACTGGGGAAAAGTGGAAGCAGTGACAGACTTTATTTTGGGGGGCTCCAAAATCACTGCATAGCCAAGAAATTAAAAGACACTTGCTCCTTGGAAGAAAAGCTATGATAAACCTAGACAGCGTATTAAAAAGCAGAGACATTGCTGACAAAAGTCCTTCTAGTCAAAGCTATGGCTTTTCCAGTAGTCACGTACAGATGTGAGAGTTGGACAATAAGGAAGACTGAGTACCGAAGAATTGATGCTTTCAAACTGTGGTGCTGGAGAAGACTCTTGGACAGCAAGGAGATCAAACCAGTCAATTCTGAAGGAAATCAGCCCTGAATATTCTATTGGAAGGACTGATGCTGAAGCTGAAGCTCCAATACTTTGGCTACCTGATTTGAAGCGTCAGCTCTTTGGAAAAGACCCTGATGCTAGGATAGATTGGAGGTAAAAGGAGAAGGGGGCAGCAGAGGATGAGATGGTTAGGTAACATCAGCAATTCAATGGACATGAATCTGAGCAAACTCCTGGAGATAGAGAAGGACAGGGAAGCCTGGTGCGCTGCAGTCCATGGGGTCCAAAAGAGTCCGACGTGACCTAGTGACTAACCAACAGCAACTACAAAGTGAAGGCGATATTCTCAATAAGATTGAAAATAGTCTGACCCAAATGGCACAACTCAGTAGAGGATTTATTTTAGCAAATCAAAGCATGAAGCATCAGAATTGTTCCAGAGTTTGGATGGTACAGTGAAGAGATTTCCCATGAAGTATCCTTAAAATACAGACTTCTGCCCCTTATCACCACATCACCAAACCCCTCCTTCACCAACGCCTGTCCTTAAAGTCTCTGATTCAATCCTTCTGTATTTAGGAATCTGTTTTCAAAAGCATTTAAACCGCCATGTTTGGGAACTACTGGTCATGGCAACAAACCAATCAGGATAATTTCTGCTGGTGGGATTCCATTCTGAATGCATGTTGAGCTACTTGGGGGCACTTTTTATGATACCAATGTTGGAGATTTCTCTCCCAGAGATTCTGGTTTAACTTATCTGAAGAGAACATTTCTTGAAGCCCTTCAGTTAATCCTAAAATACATAGCCAGGGTGGTGAACCACTGACTTAAGCCAAATCAGACCCCAAACTTCCGAGTTTGAGACTTTCTGACCAACATTCATTTTATTTTTAAAATAGTGACATCGATTTAAATAATTTTCATACATTATTGAGATTTTGATCAAAATCTCAAACTAATATAAAGCATGCATTTATCTTTTAGCTTTAAAATTAATTTTGGTATTAGTGACTTTTCTTGGGATTTTGCTTTGTTGCAGTGGCAGCAGGAGAGGGAGTGTCTGTGACACAGGAGTTTCCCCCCTAAATGTTTAAATCTCTCCTGCAAATTCCATGTACTTTTGTTCAGAGAATGCACCTGCCAAAAGATAGACAAGGAGAGGAGACCTATTCAGAATAGACAGAAGATCCCCTGCACCCAAAAGGCTGGCCAGGAATAGGAAGACTGAACAGGAATGGCTCAGGCAACAGAGACTTCTGGAGCGGCAGTACAGGTCTTGCCTGGAGCTGTTGAGCTCCTCCAAGCCAGGCTCTGCTTCTTGACTCATTTGACTGAAATCCACTGTGCTGCTCCATACATTATCCAAGACATCACAGCCCAGTTAAATCTGCATTTAACTTAATCTGCAGTTAGAGTATTTGCATCTTCTGTACTACATCTGAGTCCTGGAATCCTGGGTTCTGCCAACAACTTGACTACCCAACTTCTTATCATTCTATTCTAACATCTGTTAGATATTATGGAAAAACCCTAATGAATGTCCTGGCCAACCCAAATTTAACTTATCTGATTTTATGCTGACTACCTGAAGAGTATAACCTCCTCCTACACCAATGGCCAGTGGAATAAGACCCAATATAGTAAAATGGATGTTCTGTACTGTCCCTAGATGGTTTTACCATTCTCTTTAGTTTTTATTTGACTTGTCTAGGTCATGGTAATGACTGGATGGGAGTTTGAAAATGTTAACCGTTACATGGTAAAGCCTTTGTGGTTCTGAACTATTTTAGGGTTCAAGAAGAAATCATTGTCAGAAGCTTGTAAAATGCATGTTGTGAATGAAGTAGTTGGAATAAACTTTTTTTGACAAACAAAACCTCAAAAAGTGTTTTAGGAAAGGGAGGGTATGGGAAGGGAAGACAATATTCAACCATCCCAAAATAGCTGGTTTATTATTACAGGAAAAAGATAAGGCGAAGGCAGATTAGTCATATTTCCTTATTTGTTATTGTACCAAAATTATCCAGTGAATTGCAACATAATTTTATATTACTATTGAGACTTCTTAAATGCATCAGATCACCCAGAATTGAGTGGAAGAAAAAGAATTACTTAAAGCATAACTTTTTAAAACAGTGAGTGACTCAGGTTGGTAATTTGTAATCCCCCCCTCCTTTTTTTTTTTTTTGGCAACAAGTCCAGCCTTGTTATTTTAAGATATCTGGCTCACTCCAAAGCTGCAGAGCTGACAATGAAACCAACGTTTGGCCATCTTAGCTTGCTTTCATCTTCTTTGCTATTCTCATATATATACAGATTTGTTTTGGATCTTCTTGGCCTATAAGTGGGATCCTCACTTATTAATATATTCATTCAACATGTATTTATTAATCATCTACCTTGTGCCATGTGACGTCCTGTGATTTTTCATCTATGATGACATCATCTTCTGCCATAGAAGTGACTCATATACAATGGTGATGTCTCCAGCTTCCATTTTGGTTCTCTATATGTCTATTAAAAGATACTCCTTGGAAGGAAAGCTATGACCAACCTAGATGGCATATTCAAAAGCAGAGACATTACTTTGCCAACAAAGGTCCATCTAGTCAAGGCTATGGTTTTTCCAGTAGTCATGTATGGATTTGAAAGTTGGACTGTGAAGAAAGCTGAGCACTGAAGAATTGATGCTTTTCAACTATGGTGTTGGAGAAGACTCTTGAGAGTCCCTTGGCCTGCAAGAAGAGCCAACCAGTCCATTCTAAAGGAGATCAGTCCTGGGTGTTCTTTTGAAGGAATGATGCTAAAGCTGAAACTCCAGTACTTCAGCCACCTCATGCGAAGAGTTGACTCACTGGAAAAGACCCTGATGCTGGGAGGGATTAGGGGCACAAGGAGAAGCAGATGACAGAGCATGAGGTGGCTGGATGGCATTACCGACTCGATGCACATGAGTTTGGGTGAACGCCGGGAGTTGGTGATGGACAAGGAGGCCTGGCGTGCTGCGATTCATGGGGTCCCAAAGAGTCGGACACAACAGCCACTGAACTGAACTGAACACTCTATGGCATTGACTTGTGCAAGGCACAGTTCCAAGTGCTTTACACATGTCAATTTCTTGATCCTCCTGAGAACCCCATGAAAAAGACTTCATTTTTATCTCTATTTTCCAGTTTGTTGTTGTTCACGTGCCAAGTTGTGTCTGATTCTTTGTGACCCCATGGACTGCAGCACACCAGGCTTCCTTGTCCTTCACCATCTCCTGGAGTTTGCCCAAGTTCGTGTCCATTGAGTCAGTGTTGCCATCCAACCATCTCATCCTCTGTCACCCCCTTCTCCTGCCTTCAGTCTTTCTCAGCATAAGGGTCTTTTATAATGAGTCACCTCTTCATATCAGGTGGCCAAAGTATTGGAGCTTCAGCTTCAGCATCAATCCTTCCAATGAATATTCAGGATTGATTTTCTTTAGGATTGATTGGTTTGATCTCCTTGCAGTCCAAGGGACTCTCAAGAGTCTTCTCCAGCACCACAATTCAAAAGCATCAATTCTTTGGTGCCCAGCCTTCTTTGTGGTTCAACTCTCACATCTGTACATGACTACTGGAAAACCATAGCTTTGACTAGATGGATATTTCTCAACAAAGTGATGTCTCTGCTTTTTAATACACTGTCTAGGTTTCTTATAACTTTTCTTCCAAGGAGCAGGCATCTTTTAATTTCATGGTGCAGTCCCTGTCTGCAGTGATTTTGGAACCCAAGAAAATAAAGTGTGTCACCATTTCCACTTTTTCCCCATCTATTTGCCATGAAGTAATGGGACTGGATACCATAATCTTAGATTTTTGAATGTTGGGTTTTAAGCCAGCTTTTCACTTTTCTCTTTCACCTTCTTCAATAAGCTAGATGTTAAATAATTTAAAAATATATTCGAGGATAGCACAGCTAGTAAGTGATACAGTTTGGTTTTGAACCTGGGCAGTCCAGCATTAGACTGTATTTTTAACCACTTTGGAATCTCTGACTTCATCTACAAAGCTCTCATTAGTGGAATATCTCTGCTTTGACTTAACCCTTCATGGAAGGGCTGCCACTTGACTCATTCCACTCTGAAGCAGAGCTCAGAAAGAACATTTTAAATGGAAGTCCTGCCCATTGCATACTTTTAGCCTTAGCTACAAAAGCAGTTCTGGTAAATATAGTAATTTTTTTTTTTTCTAAGCTAGTTTTTTTTTTTTTCAAAGTGTTAATTAGAACATTCGCTTTTTTTCCAAGAGGCTGTATTTTCTGCCTATTAAGATATTGTATGTCCTCATTCCAATTAATTCTAAGATGATTTGTTTCTCTAGTGTCAAATGTTTCTTAAATATGAGGTCTTTCTGTGTATTTAATTTTTCTTGGCTAGTGTTCAGCATAATCACACATTAAAAGAAGTGAAAGTTTTAATTCAAGGTCAAAGCCTTTGGCACACATTACATTGAGACACCCCCATTTGTGGCAGAAAGGATGTTGTTTAGCTCATAATCCAAAGATGGCACACAGGCCAGTACCAAGAGGCTCATGAGCCATTTGTCATAACCACTCATTTCTTTCCCAATACTTCTTTGACTTCCATGGATCTTCTCTTAGAGTCCCCAAGATTCCTCATCTTCCACTCGTGAAATTATCCTGATTCACAGTCTCTGTTTTCTATTTTTTATTTTGGGATTTATTGGGATATAAAAGAATGATTGAAAGAGTCTAAATTTTAAAAAGTATACTAAATAGAGAAAGAGTCCCTTTTAACATTTCATAGCAACAAATAGTTTCACAATATCCAGAAAATGGCACTTAAATCATCTATAATGAGAAAGAAAACAAAGACTTTAAACTTAATGAAGGTAACAATGATTGCTTTTGTGGTGTGTGTTTTGGTAGAGAATGTATTTGAAGACAGTAAAATTCCTGAGATCTTGTTGGGAAATAACAGGATAGCAGGAATTAGGATCTCCCAGATAGCACCCTCACCCCATTACACTCTCATTTTTGATTCTCCATGAGTTGCCAGGGTAATCCTACACACACACACACATATCATACACCACGTATGTATGCTTCAACTCTTTTTTCCCTTTCTTTCAGCAAGGTACACCACCTCCTTTCTTTCCAAAGTAGGCAGAGGAGTAGGCATTTAATTTCAAATGTCAGTCATACTAAAGATATCCCTTTATGTGCTAATTTTTAAAAATATCTTCACTTGAAAATATATTGTGGTCCAGATAGGAAATCAGGAGGTGACATTGTAATCTCACCCTCAATTCATTGATCTCTGGAGACAAATATGTTGAATAATTCAAAATGGAAAAAAAAAAATATCACTCTGAGAGCTGAGTTATGCAGTTTGTATCATTGATCCAATTAACTGGACAGATGCCAAATTGCCATTTTATTTTTTGCTGTGAATGCCTTTTTAGTCGGTATATCTTGTGAAAGTACTTTGTGGTTCCTAGGATAAAGTCACTCTGTGGTACTATCAGCAGTTTTTCTTTTTCTGACTTGTTAGGATAATAACTTTTGTTTTTACAGTCAACACTTAGAAATTCATGCCAAATTGCCATTTTATTTTTTGCTGTGAATGCCTTTTTAGTCGGTATATCTTGTGAAAGTACTTTGTGGTTCCTAGGATAAAGTCACTCTGTGGTACTATCAGCAGTTTTTCTTTTTCTGACTTGTTAGGATAATAACTTTTGTTTTTACAGTCAACACTTAGAAATTCAGGATAACATAAAATGCTCTAAGCTTATGACCCAATTTTTATAGAACTATCCTGATTTGAAATATTTTATCTTACCATCCTCATAAACCACTGAAGTTCTTACAAATGTTGTCCTTGGACTTGAATGGACTGAAATTTGAATCACAGCTCTGCCACCCACTAAGCTGTGTGAACTTAGGTAAGAAGTATTACACTTTGAAGCCTCAATCTTTTTTCATATGTTCTTCCATTTTAGAGTTTAAGTGAGGATAACATAAGATCATGCATGCAAAGTTTTAGTATAATGGCTGTCCAGAAAGTTCTTATAAATATTAGCTTTTATCACTGGTTAATTCAAATATTTTGGGTCATACTGTTTATTCTAGATTGGCTTTTATATCTTGAAACTCTCCCCAAATTAGTTTTGAAACCTAACATTTTTTGTTTGTAAAATATGATGACTCTACCTAAAAAGAATGGAGATTATTTTAAACAGATAATCACCATGTCTGCTTTAAATTAGTATCTTGAACTTTCCTCTTCTCAGTTACAATGAAATGAGCAACTGAATTGATTTACTTGAGACTTCTATTATTCCTTCTTTGACTATTGATGTTTTATGAAATTGTTAAGTGAAATAGTGCAGGGAAAGAAAAAGTAAATGATTCAAATAGCAAATTGCATGGTTATTTCCTATTTAAATAAGATAAAACATTTCTTCCGAAGTGTTAAATCCCTATTTGTTCTAGTAGCAATTTTGCAATCTGATGAAAGGTAGGAAAGATTAGCCAATTTTATAGTAGGGGAAACAATGAATATGGAAATTCCCAGAAAACCTTGGCCCAGTTAGTCACTGCTTATTAAAGCTGCTTCCTACAATCACTGAATCATGTTGTCCATTGGCTGAGTCATTTTTTTTATCAGGCAAATATCTATCAAGCATTTTCTATATGCCAGGCACTGTTCCAGATGTTAGGGACAGAGAAGCGAGCAAAGTAGACCAAAAGCCCTTCCTTTGTGAAGTTGCTAAAGTAAATAATTAAACTGCTTGTTATGTTATATATACATACTATAGAGCAAATTAAAACAGGAAAGCAGAATGGAGAGTAGGGTTACAATTTTAATGAGAATGGTGATAAGCAAGGTGTTCCCTGATCATACGACACTTGAGTCAAAGCTTGAAAGAGATGAGGGAGAGAGCCAAATGGGGAACTGGGAGAACCACACATGCAAAGACTTTCAGTAGGAGTACGTTAGTTGCTTGGCCATGTCCGACTCTTTGTGATCCCATGAACTGTAGCCCATCAAGCTCCACCGTCCATGGAATGGAACTAAGTTGCAAGGGTACTTGGAGGTTTCTAAACAGAGGAATGACATGATCCAACTTAAGTTTCATTGGGATCACTCTGTCCTGGGTGGAGAACAGAAACTGGGGACCAAGGACTGAAGCAGGAAACCAGCTAGGAAACTATTGGGATAATCTACTCAAAGCTCTAGCAGAGGAAATCGTGAGAAGCTGCAAGGGCCGACAGACTTGGCTGAGTATTCTGTATGAGGTCTGTGAAGGAAGGAGAAGAGCTGAGAAATGACTCCAGGGTTTTTGGCCCTGAAATAAAGCTGCAAATTCAATCAATGGTAAAATCATTTTATTTGCACTGTACTCATTTGCAATGTGTAAATTTAATTTGAACAAGGGCTGACATAATATCTACCATTGCTTTTTCTGGAAATAATAGATGGTCTAAAGAAATAAATCACATGAACAAGACTCTAGAAAAGGCTCTTTGGATGGGAGTATGTTTCAAAATTTAGCAAACAGATTTTTAAGCAAGAATATTCTCCTGGATCCATCACAGGCTTAAAGATAAAGGACAAGGTGGGTCCTAGGTTTGGGTGTTTTTAAAAGTCTCCCTAGGTGATTCCAACCACCAGCCCACTCCTTCCCCTCACCACCCTTTCCCTCTTGTCTGATGGGAATGATTGCGTAAAGTGCATTCCTTAAAGTGGGTTCCTTCAGGAGCTCTATCTGCATATTGGAATTACAGTACTCCAAGCATCTTTGAAATCATTTTATTACCATCCACAGATTTAATGGTGTATATTGAGGCTGAGAGACTAATGAATGTTTACTGAAACTCTGTGCTAAGAAACATTTTGATGGTGTTTCTGAGGCTAATAGAGAGTCAACTAATTGAGTTACTTGGAATGCATCACATATCTGCCATCTCAACTTGTTCCAACCTCTCATTTCAGGGAACTTCACCTGAGCCCCAGAGACTGTTAGGAGTCTTAATGCTTGGTTCAGCACAGTCCACATGCTAGGCCATCTGCCTTACCCTAGAAAAGAAATGCCCAGATACACATACATGCACCAATCTCTAAGAGCCTCTACAGCTCAGAATCCAAACTTTGCACTAATCTAGACAGATCTGAATCACTGAATTCTACTGTATATGAAGGTCAGTTTCCTTGAAAGAGCCTTTCTATTGTTTTTGTTTCTTCCATTTATTTTATTTTAAAAAAAATTTATGATTTGTCATGAAGTGGAAACAATAAAATGAAAATTATATTTTATAGACTACAGTGCATTTACAGCTAAAACTATGATCCACAAAACCAGGCATAAAGAATTTGTGCTTTCTATCTCCAGGGCCGTGGAATGTAAAGGAAAGGGCAGAACAGCAGCTGCAAACAATTACTAAGCATTTTCAATGGTCTTGCAAAATGCCATGAATTCACAGTACCCTACCAGAAACCTGGACTGCACCCCTCTGAAATAGCTCCCTGTCACTGGCCAAACACATATCCTGCCCCTCCTTGGCAGGGTCTCCTCATCAGACTTTATGGAGGCTCTGTTTCCTGACACCTTGAAATAAAGAGACCCTCTCTCTTTTTTGTCTCGAACTCCTTCTCCTTGCCTTGCTTTCATCCTTTCTTCCAGAACGTATTCCTTACAATTTCTTTAGTTTCAGCACATCACAATTCACATATGCAGACATGGGCCACTGGAGAACCACAATGCACCCCACACATGCAGAAGGAAACTTTCCTTTCATCCTGTCCAACACTAGTGAGCTAATCGTGAAAGGCTGCCCTCATGAACTTTCTTATGACTGCACTGGGGATTCCTGAGTTTTAGTCAAGGAGAAGAGAGACTTTTCTGAAAAAACTTAACTCCTTCGACTGACATGTGAAATCCACATCATAAAACGCACGTAGACTATGCATGGTAAACTCTGGTAGCATAGCCAACTTTTGTCCAGAGAGAAAATACACCATGGGTGATTGGTAGGAGATATAGGAGTTAGAGGCTGAAAGAAACTTCACGGACTTAACCGAAGATCCAGATGGAAAGACTGGGTGAATTGATCCATTTCAGGCCTGTTTGTAACTCTTAACCCAGATTCTGATGACTTGTGCCTCAGGTCACATCACAGAGACTGGAGAAGGTTAGCAGTCTTATGGACTCACCTGGTCTTTTGTTAACAATTTACCTTTCTGCCATGGCCACAGTGAAAGAATAACTTTGCAGTGTAGTTATTCAACCCAACTAAGCCAGGGTCTGGATAAACTGAAAACCGACAGAGGCTTTAAAAAAGACACTTTGATTTTTCTTCCATAGTTTAAAGGAGTAAATAACTGGATGGACTGTAAGCAGTTTTTTGACTACCTTATTTTCAGGTGTCCTATGTGTAGGAAATAGGTCAGATAAGGGCTGGGTTTGTTGATTCTCAGAAGGAAGGGCTAACTTTGTACTCTAGTCCAGAGGTCCCAAACCCCACGGCAGGATCATCTTCTGTATGTGCTGGGTGACCGGCAGTCTGCATAGAATGATGAATCCATTCTCACATCACGATTTTGGGTAATGAATGACCTCTGCATCTTTTGTTTTCAAGCAGTTCACATTTTTAAATTTAATAGGCTGTCCTTGTAGGAGAAAATAAACCTCGTAAACATCTGCTCTATGATTGTAGACATTATGAAGACAGACAGGAAAGGGGACCAAAACAATAATTGAAGAAAAATAAGTGGACCCTGCCAAAAACTAGAAGTGTTTACGCTCAAGTAACTCAGGCTGGGTATATTGCATTATTATTGAAAGAAACTGAAGTCATAAACATATATTTCCCCAAGAAAATAAAGTAAAAAAAAATTTTTTTAATGTTTTCGGCTCATAGTTTGCCTTAACTCTGGGAAAACAACTATGCTCCTAATCTTAGAATTTAGTTTCCTAATTTTGGAATCTTCCTACATCAGACTTTGCTTCCCAAATGTTATTGCCATTCCAACCAAGTGTTTGACTCCTCAGTATAGATCCTAATTTTCAGACATCAGTCAGCTAGTCTTTTCAGAATATTATCTTTCTTTTAAACTTTAAATTCTTCAATTATGAGACATGAAGTATAGTCAGAAAAAAACGGAAAGTTTAAAACTAGGATTTAGCAAAGAGGTGATAAACAGAATATCCATGCCACTATCACCCAGAACAGACATGTAAAACATAACTCACCCGAAACCACTTTCCTCTGAGTTTTCCTCATCATAATATCTTCTGTCATCAACCATAATAACTTTTTAAATATTCTTTGATTTTCTTTATAATTTTGCTAAATTATATGCATCCTTAAATAATATAGTCTTGTTTGTTCTCTTTTTGAGCTTTATTACAAGAGAACCATACTATATTCATTTACTCAATATTGTGATTTATTCGTGTTGACTAGTTACAGTTTTTTCATTTGCTTTTCAGTATAGTATTTCAGTGTATAGAGACATCCTGTGCTACTATTGGTCAACATTTGTGTTGTTTCCAGTTTGGGGCTATTATGAACGTGATATGAGCATTCTTGTTCTTGTGTCCTGGAATACAGGCCACACATTTCTATAAGGTATATGCCTTGGATACAGTGTTATAGCATAAGTTTCAGCTTTACTATATGGTACTGAACTGCTTTCCAGGGTTAGACAAACTTATCTTTCCACCTACAGTGCATGAATATTTTTCTTGTTCCACATCTTCACCATCACTTGAACTTTCTAGTTTTGCTCATTTATGTATTTCTTATCATAGTTTTAATTTGCACTTTCTTGGCTACCAAAGAAGAGGAGCATCATTTCATATGTTTATTGCCAATGCAGTTGCCATTTTCCTGTGATATGTCTCAACTCTTTTAATCATTTTTCTATAAGATTGCTCTTTTTTCTTTACTGATCTGTAGTTCTTTATATATTTTAAAATTTACTGCTTTGTCACAGTTTTTATATATATTATAAAGTTATACATATACACATTATATATATTATATGTAAAGGTCTCTCAGTGCGCTAGAATATATATTCTATTTATTCATTTTAAGCATATATGTAATTTATATTNTTTTTCTTTACTGATCTGTAGTTCTTTATATATTTTAAAATTTACTGCTTTGTCACAGTTTTTATATATATTATAAAGTTATACATATACACATTATATATATTATATGTAAAGGTCTCTCAGTGCGCTAGAATATATATTCTATTTATTCATTTTAAGCATATATGTAATTTATATTTTATATTTATATAATCTCCAACCTTTTCTTCAGTGAGCTTTAAGAATAAGAGGGTGGGATGTGCACTAATATAATGATTGGTATGGGTTTAGAAGACAAAAGAGTGTTCAAATCTACACTAGCTTGAAGTTAGTATTGTACTACTTTCTTATTTACTATTGTGCTATCAAATTCAGAGTATATAAAATCATTAGCAGAATATATTGTGCACCAAAAGAACAAAAGAAGATTCTACACCTAGAAAGCACCCTAGAGGTAAATATAGACCATAAAAAAATCCATGATGCTGATTTAAAAATATAGATTAGCAGTGGTTCATGAATTGCCCAAGAACTCATGGTCATAAATCATACATAGGTCTTGACTCTTCCTCCAGTGCTCTAAAGAATTGCTAAGTGTTGTGAAGAAATCTTCCCACAATTCCAGTCAGCATAGGTCTCCTCTTTGAGGCTTGCTCCCTGAAAACTGTTTTTAGTATTTTAAAAAATCAGAGTCTTGAGGAGATGATAGCAAATTTAGTTGTTCTCTTACTTCTTCTTTAAAACAGGAAATACTCGGGGAGCAAATGTCCCTTATTTATTTCCTACAGATTGCTGGTTTTTCAAGCTTTCCGGATCAGGCTTCCTGCCTAGAGGGCTGGATCTTAAGTCCAGAACCCTGCACTGTCACCCAGATGCAGAATCCATCTGTGGTTGATGGCTGCTGGGAGCCCCAGTGCCTCTGACCTATACAAGCATCACCCTTCTTGACTCGCAGAGCTCCAGGCAGTGTGTTTATTCAGGGCTTCGGCATTTATGTTTGCTTGGCACATTCAGTTCAGCGGAATCTTTAATGGCCACTCTGACGAGTCAGTGCCAATTCCATAGCTGGGCCTCAGAGGAGAGAAATAGAAAAATAGGACTAGAACTTGGTAGGAAGGAAGAAGACAGCTCAGAAAAACTGCAATTAAATTTTGTTCATGTTATGCTTTCAGGAGTTATTCTGTTTTCTTGATGGCATCGATAGAAACGCTTGTAGGCTTATGCTTGAGTCTTTACAAACTGTATTTTATATGACACTAAAAATGAAATAGAGCAATAAAACTAATTTTAAACTTTCTGTATCCCCCTAGGGCAGAAAAAGGATGTGGTAATGTATAAATGAAGCCCGAGCTGACTGTGACAAAATAATAGAGCTGTGTCATTTTAAAAAGCGAGCTCTCTATTGAGATATGTAAACAGACATAAACTGGCAGTTCTCTAAGTGTGGTCTGATGACCACTGGTGGCCCTTAAAGATCCTCCAGGTGGCCTTTGGGCTTGTCTCATAATTTTGGTACTTAAGTATAACTGGCTTTTATACTTTCTCTGTAGTCTAGAATAAATGGGTTTATAACTCTCATTAATGTCTCTTTAAAAACAGCATCTCTAAATCATTTTGGTCAGGATATGTGGTCTCTGATGCCTTGTGCCAATAGGAAATGCTCTGTGGCCCAGAAATACAGAAGATGCCCTGGAATCACATGGATGGACACTTTAGGTAAGCTAACACTTATTGCATGCTCAATATATGAGAGGAATTGCACCAGGTGGTCCTAAAATATGATTTATATGCCCCCACCTACTCACTGCTCTATCCTAAATGCATGATGGAAAGAAATGAGATCTAGAAGGGTTAGGAATGTAGGCTTTAATTCTTTTATAATCTTCTGAGTGTTCACATTTCTTCCAGAAAATGTGCATTTATTACTTATAAAAATGTTTTAAAAATATAATGCTATCTAAAGTTAATCAAGTGTTTAGCCCATGACAGTACTAGTCTAAAGCCTTAAGTATATTAACTAATTTATTTTTATTTTAAAGAATACTAAGTCTGGTGTATTATTTTCCCCATTTTATAGTTGAGGGGGGCTTCTCAGGTGGGTCAGTGGTAAAGAATCCATCTGCCAATGCAAGAACTGCAAAAGATGCAGGCTTGCTTCCTGGACAGGAAGATCCCCTGCAGGAGGAAATGGTAACCCAGCTGAGGAAATTGAGGTATATGAGTTTTTCTTCAGTTCAGTTCAGTTCAGTCACTCAGTCATGTCCGACTCTTGTGACCCCATGAATCGCAGCATGCCAGGCCTCCCTGTCCATTACCAACTCCCGGAGTTTACTCAGACTCACGTCCATCGAGTCCGTGATGCCATCCAGCCATCTCATCCTCTGTCGTCCCCTTCTCCTCCTGCCCCCAATCCCTCCCAGCATCAGAGTCTTTTCCAATGAGTCAACTCTTCGCATGAGGTGGCCAAAGGACTGGAGTTTCAGCTTTAGCATCATTCCTTCCAAAGAAATCCCAGGGCTGATCTCCTTCAGAATGGACTGGTTGGATCTCCTTGCAGTCCAAGGGACTCTCAAGAGTCTTCTCCAACACCACAGTTCAAAAGCATCAATTCTTCGGCGCTCAGCCTTCTTTGCAGTCCAACTCTCACATCCATACATGACCACAGGAAAATCACAGCCTTGACTAGACGGACCTTTGTTGGCAAAGTAATGTCTCTGCTTTTGAATATGCTATCTAGGTTGGTCATAACTTTTCTTCCAAGGAGTAAGCGTCTTTTAATTTCATGGCTGCAGTCACCATCTGCAGTGATTTTGGAGCCCCCAAAAATAAAGTCTTAGGGTCACACAATTAATAAGTGATGGAGTCAGAGTTTAATCTCAAAGGTCTGACTATAGAGTCCCACACCCAACTGAGACTTTGTATTGACTTGGGTCTCTAAGGATTTTATATTGAGTCGGGGGTTGGGGAATTAACAACACAGAAATTTAAGAAATTATGAGATATAAAAGTCTACTGTTCCGTGAGCCACAGCTACTGAGCCCACTTGCTGCAACTACCGAAGCCTGTATGTTTTAGGGCCCATGAGCCATAACTAACGGACCCCTGTGCCGCAGCTACTGAAGCCTGCGTGTCCTAGGGCCAGCAGCTACTGAGCCCACGTGCTGCAACTGCTGCAGCTCGTGCACCTGAAGTCTGTGCTCCACAGCAAGAGAGGCCACGGCAGTGAGAAGCCTGCGCGTTGCAAATACAGAGTAGCCCCAGGCTTCTGCAACTGGAGAAAGTCTCTGCAGCAACGAAGACCACCCAGTGCAACCAAAAACAAAAAGACAAATATTAATTAATTTTTTTAAGTCTACCATAATCAGCATTGGGTTCAGGGATGTTTTTGCAGATTCTAGCTGGTGATTCTGGTGATAGAGAACCATTGATTTTACACTCTTACGGGCTCATTTGGATACGAGACAATGTGTCCAAAAGTTTACATCAAAATCTCACCCTGACATGGTTGCAGTCAAAGTGTCTTACTTGGGGGAGTGCACTGCTAGGGTTTCATTTAACTGTTTAGAGCTAAGTGGCATATTAGTACCTCTGGGGGGCCCTGGATTCATGCCACAAGCACAGAAGCAGTGAGTAGCAGGTACTGCAAAAGTGTGGGCAGAACAGCTGAGAGAGGAGGTGGCCACATCCAGGGAAGGCTGGATGGTCCAGGGCTGCTTCTGATTTGAAGATTCGTGAGCATCAGGGCCTCCAGTCAAGCATGAAGGCTGCATCAGGAAGGCAGGTGCAGGTATAGAAGTTATCATGGGGGTTGCTTGCTCCTTGGGGTTCTCCTCTCTCCCCATCCCTTCTCAGGTGGCTAGTAACCCACAGGTGTCAGTCCTCTAGTTTAATATCTGAGAAATAGTTTTTAAGAGCAACCTAGGAACCCAGGAGCATATATACACACAGAGAAATTCCCTAATGTACATTTTCTCATTCATACATGAGTAACAGAACAAAACGGCATGCGGCTTGTTAAAAGCATTCATAACATGGAAGAAGAGATTTAACTAAAGGCACAGTGGGAACCACAAGCATTTTCAGAAATGAGAAATAATTTTACAAGTACCTGCTTTGGTTCTTAGTAAAAATCAAGAGAGTATGGACTTGTGAACTAAGATGTTAAATATGAAGTGATATGACAGCAGACTGGGATTTCAAAACAGAACACAACAAAATGTTTCTGGCTGAGAAGCAAATAGAAATAAATAAGGAACTATAAAGGGGATAGGAAAGTGTAAGAGAAAACCAAACTATGATAACAGGATTTGTGTCCAACTCTGCAACCCCATGGACTGCAGCACGCCAGGCTCTCCTGTCCTTCACTATCTTCCAAACGTCCTCAAATTCATGTCCATTGAGTTGGTGATGCTATCTAACCATCTCATCCTCTGTTGTCCCCTTGTCTATTTGCTTTCAATCTTTCCCAGCAGCAGGGTCTTTCCCAATGAGTTGGCTCTTTGCATCATGTGGCCACTGTATTGGAGCTTCAGTTTCAGCATCAGTCCTTCCACGGATAACATTTACGTTAGAAGAACTGGCACAATGGAAACTGTAGGAAATAAATAGAATAAGCTGGAGGACACAGATGGAAATGGGTTCCAGAATCAGAAGGGACAAAGAGACAAAATGATTTCAAAAGATATTTGATATAAAATGCATAGAAGGAATTCCCCAAATATGAATAACATATGCCCCAAGAAAGAGATCAGAATAAATAAGAGGGAACAATGGCAAATATAATAGAAAAAGACAAATGTGATCCTGCAGGTTGAGTGTCTTGTTAGGTTTCTGGTAAGATCAGTTCAAACAGCAGCACTTTAAAGGGCTTCTTGTTTCTTCTGCCCATTCCCCTCCATGAATTCTTTTGAACACTGGAGGACTTCTTAGTAGGGTGCAGTTAAGGAAAGGTAAATCAGATAAAAATAAAAAGATAGAGGTGAGCTCTCAGACATGGCTTGTGTTCCAGGATACTAAAGAGGGATATAATTAATATGTAAAACAGACGGAATCTCATGTGTTTGTGGGTATATTAGCTCC
The DNA here is from genome assembly GCA_006410675.1 of Oreotragus oreotragus. Lineage (NCBI taxonomy): Eukaryota > Metazoa > Chordata > Mammalia > Artiodactyla > Bovidae > Oreotragus > Oreotragus oreotragus. Next base: position 247,818 of record SJYX01008477.1, on the reverse strand, counting down.
TCTATTCATAGGGGTTCTCTGAGCAAGAATACTGGAGTGGGTTGCCATGCTCTCCTCCAGCGGATCTTCCTACCCAGGGATCGAAACCAGGTCTCTCACATTGCAGGCCGATTCTTTACGATCTGGCTTCCCTGGTGGCTCAGCCTGCCTGCAGTGCGAGAGGCCCAGGTTCAGTCCCTGGGTCAAGAAGGTCCCCTGGAGAAGGAAATGGCAACCCACTTCAGTATTCTTGCTTGAAAAATCCCATGGATCAAGGAGCCTGGCAGGCTACCGTCCATGGGGTCACAAAGAGTCGGACACGACCGAGCGACTTCACTTTCTTTCTTTTTTTCATTATTTAGTGTCTAAGCCCCCAGGGAAGCCCAATAATCTAAACACAAAAATTAATTGATCTTCCATTTTGTTTAGCTAAGAGCAGAGAACAGGCCACGTAATCAGAAAGTTGGAGCATGTAGTCCTGAAAGTGAAAGTATTAGCCGCTCAGTCTAGAAATTCCCTAATGTACATTTTCTCATTCATACATGAGTAACAGAACAAAACGGCATGCGGCTTGTTAAAAGCATTCATAACATGGAAGAAGAGATTTAACTAAAGGCACAGTGGGAACCACAAGCATTTTCAGAAATGAGAAATAATTTTACAAGTACCTGCTTTGGTTCTTAGTAAAAATCAAGAGAGTATGGACTTGTGAACTAAGATGTTAAATATGAAGTGATATGACAGCAGACAGGGATTTCAAAACAGAACACAACAAAATGTTTCTGGCTGAGAAGCAAATAGAAATAAATAAGGAACTATAAAGGGGATAGGAAAGTGTAAGAGAAAACCAAACTATGATAACAGGATTTGTGTCCAACTCTGCAACCCCATGGACTGCAGCACGCCAGGCTCTCCTGTCCTTCACTATCTTCCAAACGTCCTCAAATTCATGTCCATTGAGTTGGTGATGCTATCTAACCATCTCATCCTCTGTTGTCCCCTTGTCTATTTGCTTTCAATCTTTCCCAGCAGCAGGGTCTTTCCCAATGAGTTGGCTCTTTGCATCATGTGGCCACTGTATTGGAGCTTCAGTTTCAGCATCAGTCCTTCCACGGATAACATTTACGTTAGAAGAACTGGCACAATGGAAACTGTAGGAAATAAATAGAATAAGCTGGAGGACACAGATGGAAATGGGTTCCAGAATCAGAAGGGACAAAGAGACAAAATGATTTCAAAAGATATTTGATATAAAATGCATAGAAGGAATTCCCCAAATATGAATAACATATGCCCCAAGAAAGAGATCAGAATAAATAAGAGGGAACAATGGCAAATATAATAGAAAAAGACAAATGTGATCCTGCAGGTTGAGTGTCTTGTTAGGTTTCTGGTAAGATCAGTTCAAACAGCAGCACTTTAAAGGGCTTCTTGTTTCTTCTGCCCATTCCCCTCCATGAATTCCTTTGAACACTGGAGGACTTCTTAGTAGGGTGCAGTTAAGGAAAGGTAAATCAGATAAAAATAAAAAGATAGAGGTGAGCTCTCAGACATGGCTTGTGTTCCAGGATACTAAAGAGGGATATAATTAATATGTAAAACAGACGGAATCTCATGTGTTTGTGGGTATATTAGCTCCTCTATTCATAGGGGTTCTCTGAGCAAGAATACTGGAGTGGGTTGCCATGCTCTCCTCCAGCGGATCTTCCTACCCAGGGATCGAAACCAGGTCTCTCACATTGCAGGCCGATTCTTTACGATCTGGCTTCCCTGGTGGCTCAGCCTGCCTGCAGTGCGAGAGGCCCAGGTTCAGTCCCTGGGTCAAGAAGATCCCCTGGAGAAGGAAATGGCAACCCACTTCAGTATTCTTGCTTGAAAAATCCCATGGATCAAGGAGCCTGGCAGGCTACCGTCCATGGGGTCACAAAGAGTCGGACACGACCGAGCGACTTCACTTTCTTTCTTTTTTTCATTATTTAGTGTCTAAGCCCCCAGGGAAGCCCAATAATCTAAACACAAAAATTAATTGATCTTCCATTTTGTTTAGCTAAGAGCAGAGAACAGGCCACGTAATCAGAAAGTTGGAGCATGTAGTCCTGAAAGTGAAAGTATTAGCCGCTCAGTCGTGTCTGACTCTTTGTGACCCCATGGACTGTAGTCCACCAGGTTCCTCTGTCCATGGGATTCTCCAGGCAAGAATACTGGAGTGGTTTGCCATGTCCTTCTCCAGGGAATCTTCCCGACCTAGGAATCAAACTCAGATTTCCTGCATCACAGGCAGATTCTTCGCTGTCTCAGCCACCAGGGAAGCCCATGAGCCCACTGCTAGTTCAGTGCACAGCTACACATTTCCGTTATCCTCTTTTGCCTCACTTTCCTCCTCTGTGATACTGGAAGACAAAAACTGTAATAACAATGACCTTCTGCAAGATGATGCTATGAGCAGGTGAACAAAGCCACACACATAAAACTTTTCCACAAATGTGAGGTTACTAGGAGCACAAGGACCATGAAGTCAAAGCTAGTAGCTGGACTGCAACTCTCAAGGTGAAGGAGCCATGCCAGGTGATTCTCTAAGAAGAACCTAAATTGAGAAGAAAGCTCTCTGCTTTGTGGATAAAATAATCTTCACTTGTTAAGAAAGAATCATACACTAACCTAAGCAATTGCATTTCTACATTCCCAGACACATCAGATAAAAATCATTAAACATGCATCAATCATGTTGAATAATAGAAACAGGCTTAATAGTGGAAAGTTTTTACAGGATCCATATCTCTTGCTTTGAAAATAAATGTGTCAGCTTCACGTCATCATTTATTTTCCATAATGTTTTCACTTCGCTTGATCAGCATTCATATACCAGGAGGAGATTACTATCTCAGAATAAACAATAACACATCCCTCAAGATTTTCTCTTCATTGTACTTTACAATTTTATACTTAACAGCACCTCACAACAAAACTCAATACAAGAACAAATCAATAATGTTATAGCGAATGTGTCTTTTCCAGTGTCTTCCATAACATTCCTAGAAGGATTCCACAGAAACCCAGCTACAGGAAGGGAATTGACATGCTGTTGCCATTCTCTGATTTCCAGCACTACTGACTCTGGTACAAGGGAATTTATTATCAGAACCCTGTATCTTCACGGCTGTATTAGTGCATCCAAGGAGGTTTGGCTGTTGAAGCCATGACAGAGAGAGGGCAAAGACTGCACCGTCTTGGAATGTAACCCTGCTGATCAAGGCCTGAACAAGGGCAAGATCAGGGAGTCACTTGCCTGGGGACAGAAAAAAGCTTAGTCATCAAGATAAATAATATTTGAATATAACACTATGAAAAAGAAAACTGGATACAAAAAAAAACAACCAAAAACTATGATGAACAAAATCTGGAGGCGATCACTGTATCAAAATTTCAAATGAAGATAAGATCATAACATCATTTATGGAGCTGAAATCAAATTACAGTGAGCACTGGACGGTCTTGAAGAGGGGATAAAGTTAGGAAAGGACAGACCAAGGGAAATGTATTGCAAAGGGCATGAAGATACTTCTGATTGTTTGATGATGAAGGGGTTTTAAGACTGATTATTGGCACATTCACCTGAAGAATGCTTTTTATCCCTTACTAGACAGAGTCACAGCCTAGTTACCAAGACTCTTCCTTTTTTAAAAAACGTGATTTAATTAATTAATTTACTTTTGGCTGCCCTGGATCTTCGTTGCTGCTTGCTCTGAGCTTTCCCTAGTTGAGGCAAGCAAGGCCACTCTCTAGTTGCCGTGTTGGGCCTTCTCACTGTGGTAGCTTCCCTTGGTGCAGAGCACAAGCTCCAGGCTGCGTGGCTTCAGGAGTTGCAGCACGTGGGCTCAGCAGTTGTGGCACAGGAGCTTGGTTGCCCTGCAGCATGTGGGATCCTCCCAGACCAAGAATTGAACCCATGTCCCCAGTACTGGAGGCAGATTCTTTACCACTGAGCCACCAGGGAAACCCTCAAAGCCTAGAGTTTAGGAGGAGGTGGAGGGGGCATCAGGCTTCCTCTGCTTCAAAGCAATTGATAAATTTCTTTGGAGGCAGCAATGTGCTTTTGTGTTTGAGGGACTGGGTGGATATTTAAGTGAATGTTAACCCAAGAGGATAAATGTTTATTCTAAAAAAAAAAAAAAAAAAAAAGCTGCCCTTGGCCACACTTTGAAAAAACTCCTTGCTACACAGATGCTGGCCAGTGGGCGTGGGTGGAGCAATGTTCCTCTCCAGAGGGGACAGTGAGCTCCTCTGGGGGTAACTGTGCTGCCCCCGTGGGTGGTTGCTGGCAGGACTGCAGGCCATTTGGCTAATGTATGCATGGCGCCCTGCCACAGCCCAGCAGGTCAGCTGCCCAGTTATTGGGGGTGGGGGGACGTCATTCTCCCACCCACACCCAATCTAAAACAGTTATGGTTGTTCTGGACCTTGATTCTATCCCTTTTCCTCAGCAAAAAAGAGAGAAGTGGAGAAGAATACAGTTAGTAAAAAAAAAAATACATCTCGAGCTGAGAAGTGCATAGATGATTCAACAGTCTTCCAAATTCTTTCTACTGCCTTGCTCAAAGTAAATGGCACAGATTTATTTTTCCTCTGCTAAATTCAAACATGGCTTATATGACTGTCTGGGTGGGCAGTTTTTTTTTTGGTCCACATTCAGCTTTAGTTCATACCTTAGTACTGGAATACATATGTGTGTTCCAAAATTATTGTTGATAATATCCACCCAGACCAAAGGGTTTAAGATCAAGCTCAGTAATAAGAATCACAGTGATATTTGTTGTTGTTCAATGTCTGACTCTTTTGCAACCCATGGACTATAGCTGCCAGGCTCCTCTGTCCATGGGACTTTCCAGGCAAGAATATTGGAGTGGGTTGTCAGTTTCCTCATTGAACTTGAGTCTCTCACATTGGCAGGCAGATTCTTTACCACTGAGTCACTAGGGAAACCCTACAGTGATATGCAAATCACTATTCCAGCCAGTAATGAACTGGGTGAAAGCAGTGACAGATTTTATTTTATTGGACTTCAAAATCACTGCGGATGGTGACCGCAACCATGAAATTAAAAGACACTTCCTCTTTGGAAGGAAAGCTATGACAAACCTAGACAGCATATTAAAAAAACAAAGACATCACTTTGCCAAAAATTTCTCATAGTCAAAGCTCTATTTTTCCAGTAGTCATGTATGCTTATGCAAGTTGGACCATAAAGAAGGCTGAGTTCCGAAGAATTGATGCTTTTGAATTGTCATGCTGGAGAAGAGTCCCTTGGACAGCAAGGAGATCAAATCAGTCAATCCTAAAGGAAATCAATCCTGAATATTCATTGGAAGGACTAATGCTAAAGTTGAAGCTCCAATACTTTGGCCACCTGATGCGAAGAGCCAACCCATTGGAAAAGACCCTGACGCTGGGAAAGACTGAGGGCAGGAGGAGAAGGAAAAGACAGAGGATGAGATGGTTGGATGGCATCACTGACAATGGACATGAATATGAGCAAACTCCAGGAGACAATGCAGGACAGGGAAGCCTGACGTGCTGCAGTCCATGGAACTGCAAAGAGTCAGACTTAGCAACTGAACAATAAAAACAACAAAAGGATGAGCGGTAGAGTTTAGAACTTGAAGGAAGCCTGTACTCATTGCCCAGCAGTAGAAGTGATCCCGACTGCCTCCAAGCATCAGATGAGGTCGAAACTTTGAATATACATAGTCACTGAGGCTCGTTTTATCACTCTTTTTTCTATCAATATGATGAAACAGATCTGTAAGAACCGAATGATTGGAAAATAGAATTTTTATAATCTTAGGTTGCTGCTCCTGCTGCTAAGTCACTTCAGTTCTGTCTGACTCTGTGCGACCCCATAGACGGCAGCCCACCAGGCTCCCCCATCCCTGGGATTCTCCAGGCAAGAACACTGGAGTGGGTTGCCATTTCCTTCTCCAATGCATGAAAGTGAAAAGTGAAAGGGAAGTCGCTCAGTTGTGTGCGACTCTTAGCGACCCCATGGACTGCAGCCCACCAGGCTCCTCCATCCATGGGATTCTCCAGGCAAGAGTATTGGAGTGGGGTGCCATTGCCTTCTCCAATCTTAGGTTAGGAAAGGCTTATAGGTATTGTTCCTCATTCCCTATCTGGAATGCTTTCCTTCCAAGAAGCTTTCCCTGCCATAGTTGGTGCTACAGGAAAAATGTCATATTCCATGTGGCATTTTTATACTGCCTTGAATTCCAGTTACCTGTGAATATGTCATCTACACACATACATGCATATGAATTTCTAGCGGGAATCACTGAATCCTATTTATTCTGGAATTCCTTGCATAGTGCCTTGAATATACTGTTTCTTAAGTGTGTTGAATGGATGAATAAAACTATAAAATTTCATGAATTTAAGTTGGCCAACATGCTATTAGGCAAATACATGTATATATATATACATTTTGAAAATTTGGACCTGTAGAGTATAATGCTCCCCAAATTCATCTACATATTCAATATAATCCCTATCAAAATTCTGACTAGCTTTTGCAGAAATCAACAAAGTGGTAATAAAATTCGCTTGAAAGGGAGCTGCATAGTTAAAATTATCTTGAAAAGGAACAAAATTAAGGGACTCACACTTTCTAATTTCAAAACTTACTACAAGGTTATAGCAGTCAAGACTGTGAGACATTGGCAAAAAGATCAACAAAAAGGTCAATGGAATAGAACTAATAATATAGAAATAAATCGTATTTACAAGCAAATGATCTTTGGCAAAAGTACCAGGCAATTCAATGGAGGACAGAATAGTTTTTTCAACAAATGGAGTTGAGAAAATTGGATACGCACTTGTGAAAGAATGAAGCTGGACTCCTACCTCACACTATATACAAAATTTAAAAATGCATCAGCACTCTAATAGAAGACTAAAACTATAAAATTCTTACAGGAAAATATACACTAAATCTTTCTGACTTTAGATTAAGCAACGGTTCCTTAAGTAGGATATCCAAAACATAAGCAACAAAAGAAAAATATAAACTAGACTTCTTAAAAATTAAAAACTTCCGTGCTTCACTACCAAGAAAGTGAAAAGACAACCCACAGAATGATTTCTCAAATCCTCCAACAAAGAAATGAATCTTGAAGCAAAACACTCCGTTATAACTATTAGACCAAAAGCATTTGAACAGTTATACAATTCAGATTTGGTGACCGTGGGAATATAGATGCTACCTTTATTCTCTGTTGTCTTTTAACGGAGTGCTTTGGCATTGCCTATCAAGATAAAACTCTAAAGTTCTGTGCTCTCTAATCAGAAAATCTACCTCTATGAATCTGCTCTAGTGAATTATTCAAAAAATCACAAAAATATTCAACAACTAAGGTACAAGGATGGCTACTGAAGAATCTTTTATGGTAGCAAACATGGAAACAACCAAAACTTATCAATGAGGAGAATCTTAATAAATCATGATACTGTCAGCATTCATAGGATGGCTATGTGAACTGACATTCAAAGTTATTTACAATAAATACAGTGAAAAAATTCATGATACATGACAATATGTACAATGCCTTATTTCATACTAAACATAAAACAAAGCTTTTATGTTCATTTTTCCTCAAGAATCACCTAAATATTATTAATTAAATATATACTTGCTGTAATTTTTCTTGGCTTATGCTGTAGACCAGTGCTCACAGGAGAAGCAACATGATCCCAAATAAAAATACATGGAATTCAAATGTTTGCCCTTTTCATGTTCAAATTTGGAGCAACATTTGAAGCTGCTCTTTATTTTAACTAAGATGTCTTCAAGTATATATTCCAAATTTGGTGAATATTCATTGAACCAATTTCACATGATATAGTAAAAGACTAATAGACAGAAATATGATTCACATTTAAAGATATGCACAAATAATAGGCTGGAAATATCTATACAAAATGATTTTCAGTGGCAACCTCTTAGAGTATGGATAGAAAAAAAATGAAATTAATAGCACGGGGGACATATTTTACCTTTTACTATCTCCTCTTCTATAGTTGAATTTATTATTGGCATTTAATACTAAATTTCATAATTTAAAAATGAAGAAAAAGTGAGCTAAATATACATAAATTAAAATTACTAAAGAATTAAAATACAACTACATTTGGAAGATAGCTATTTTTTTAAATAGTGTTGCTCGCCTTTTTAAAAAAATTATTTTTCTCTGTTCTTGGAGCAGTAAAAAAAAAATAAAAAGTTTACCTCCTTGAGTCCAGTTTTTCTCTCTATAGATTTGTCTCTTCCTAGTTAAGTAGTATTGAGACAGACTAGTGTAAACTTTTATTTAAAAGCCCCAACATTTTCCAGTCTCTAATATGTCTTACGATCTGTCTCTCTATCAGAATAAGATCTCATTTGTGTTCAACTCAGTACTCACTTTTCATTATTCTGTTGGTTGGCCTGATTTTGTTTAAGATTACAAGAAAAGATGTGCCAAATGGCATGACCCATTATTAAAAATTTAGAGCATTCCAAGTTTTGAGACTTGCACCAAGTGTTTTCAGTATCACTTACTGTTTCATGTGTATGCTTGTCAAAAGCAATTACTCCTGATTCAGCAAAATTCAATGCTTTCTAACAAATGATCAGGAGGGTAAACAACTCATTTACATGGGGAGGTTTATATTTTCAGAAATGCCTCAAGGGAACCTTTCCAAGAGGCCAGAAAGGAATTCAGCGAAAAGGAAACAGCAGGAGGATCCTGTATTTCTCTGCAGTTCAGCAGTACTGGTTGCCAACACCAACATCATAACATTTCAGAACTCAATTTTCCATATTTTGAAACTTCATACAGAGATTCCATCAAGCAAGTCAATCTGCTATCAAACTCAGCTTTGTCTGTTAGTTGCTGAACTTTCTACTTCATGACTTCCAAGCTAAGCTGTAAGAGTTTTATATCCTGAGAATAAATCAGAAATGATGGAAATGCATATTATTAACTCAGTGGTTCTCAGACTTTGGCATGCAGCAGAATTGCCTGAAGGGTCTGTTAAAATGCAGATTGCTGGGCTCAACCACAGAGCTACCGATTCCACTGAGTTTGGGAGAGAGCCTGAGAATTTGCACATTTTTAGGTGATACTTCGTGATTCCTGGCACCACACTTTGAGAGCTGCAGTAGTAACACTTTAGGCTGCACAAGCTTGCTCAGTCATGTCTGACTTTTTGCAACCCCATGGTCTGTAGTCTGTCAGGTTCCTCTGCTCAGGGAATTCTCTGGGCAAGAACACTGGAGTGGGTTCCTGAACCAGGAGCTGCGTCTCTTGTGTCTGCATGCCTCTGTGGTGCGCTGTGCCACCTGGGAAGCCCCTTTAAGCTACTAGGGCCCCAGTAACTAGATATTTTAGCTTACTAAAAGGTGTTCTTCTGGCTTTCAAATTTTAAGGAACCCAGATATTAGCGACACAGTCTCTGAATCTGGTTATTCTAAGAGAAGAAAATGATGCATGTGGCTGCAGGCTTTCTATAAGAATTCATCTAAAGAGTTGGGAATATCAGACCACCTGACCTGTCTCCTGAGAAATCTGTATGCAGGTCAAGAAGCAACCGTTAGAACTGGACATGGAACAACAGACTGGTTCCAAATTGGGAATGGAGTACGTCAAGGCTGTATATTGTCACCCTGCTTATTTAACTTATATGGAGAGTACATCATGAGAAACGCTGGGCTGGAAGAAGCACACGCTGGAATTAAGATTGCTGGAACAAATATCAATAACCTCAGATATACAGATGATACCACAAGAGAAAGTGAAGAACTAAAGAATCTCTTGATGAAAGTGAAAGAGGAGAGTGGAAAAGTTGGCTTAAAACTCAACATTCAGAAAACTAAGATCATAGCATCTGATCCCATAATTTCTTGGCAAATAGATGGGGAAACAATGGAAACAATGAGACTATTTTTTTGTCCTCCAAAATCACTGCAGATGGTGACTGCAGCCATGAAATTAAAAGACGCTTGCTCCTTGGAAGAAAAACTATGACCAACCTAGATAGCATATTAAAAAGCAGAAATATTACTTTGCCAACAAAGGTCCATCTAGTCAAAGCTATGGTTTTTGCAGTAGTCATGTACGGATATGAGAGTTGGACTATAAAGAAGGCTGAGCACCAAAGAATTGATGCTTTTGAATTGTGGTATTGGAGAAGACTCTTGAGAGTCCCTTGGACTGTAAGGAGATCCAACCAGTCTATCCTAAAGGAGATCAGTCCTGGGTGTTCTTTGGAAGGACTGATTTTGAAGCTGAAACTCCAGTACTTTGGCCACCTGATGTGAAGAACTGATTCATTGAAAAAGACCGATATGCTGGGAAAGATTGAAGGTGGGAGGAGAATGGGATGACAGAAGATGAGATGGTTGGATGGCATCACTGACTCAATGGATGTGAGTTTGAGTAAGCTCCAGGTGTTGGTGATGGACAGGGAAGCCTGGTGTGTTGCAGTCCATGGGATTGCAAAGATCCAGGCATGACTGAGTGATTGAACTGAACTGAGGAGCTGGTGAAAATGATTCAACATTGTTGAGATGGAGATTGTCTTTTATAGGGGTGCTGTTTATTTCATTGTAAACAGCCTCTCTCACCTTTGTTTGACAAAGTTGAACTGTCGGGAGTGGAGAAAAGAAAGTGAAAGTCGCTCAGTCATGTCCAACTCTTTGTGATCCCATGGACTATACAGTCTGTGGAATTCTCTAGGCCAGAATACTGGAGTGGGTAGCCTTTCCCTTCTCCAGGGGATCTTCCCAACCCAGGTCTCCCACATTGCAGGTGGATTATTTACCACCTGGGCCACAAGGGAGCAGAGAGTCTGGGCTTAAACGTGGGTATGGTGCTTCAAGATTTCATGATTTTAACATTCCAAAGTAGTGGCCTCTAGCCCTGTGCCAGTCTTTACTGGAATTATCCACAGCCCTCAGGGACAGTATAGAAGAGCAAAAGATGCTTCTACATCACTTCATTAGGCTTTTGATCATATAGATAGTTTTTTAGTCTTTAAATGGAGAAAGAAATGGCAAACCACTCCAGCATTCTCGCCTGGGAAATCTCATGGACAGAGGAGCCTAGTAGGCTACAGTTCATGTAGCAAAGAGTTGGACACAATGGACCGTGACCATGAGCACGAGTTAGTCTTTAAATCAAAATCTATGTATTTCTGATTTGCCATTCAGCAAAATCACCATACTGGGGATTGGGTTCTTCTGGTGTGGAAACTCTGCTAGTTAGTTAATTATTCTACTATTAACTAAAAGTGATGTCTATTAGTATTACAGCATAAACTGGCTCTATGCCAGGAAAAGTCGAACCATATAAATACCCAACTGAGTCAGCAAATTCAGTGTTCCAGAGGCAGTGTTAATTGTTTTATATATACTTCAGTGTTTTCTTTTTACCATGTTTTATTGAAATGGGCAGATCTTTTATTTTACCACCAATTTAGTCAAATCAATTTTCAAGTGAATCATACTCATTGGCACAGTTTACCAGAAAGCTGAGGTTTGCCTTATAAGAAGCCAAAGGCAACTCCAATTTTTCCCTGAACTATCACTTAAAGTGGGAGGAAGCTGTATGAGCCGTCCTTCCACACACACTGAGGCTGCAGGAAGAATATGAATTCATCTTCTCTGGGAATTTGGGGGACTAATAAAGTTGGATCACATTATTAAGTTAATAATGATATTTAGTATTCATAAATGTTTTTATAGCATTTTAATAGCTCTGGGATCATTTAAGCATTTTTGTAAAAGTATAATTACCATTTCCATTTTACAGTGAGGAAAGATGAAATGTAAAAAGGTAAAGAGGTTTCCTTAGGCCCTAAAATAGCTACCTTGTAATAGAAGGGAGGGTCGGGGGGAAATGGCTGGGGCTGGGGAAAAGTAAGGAGAGAATGGACTTTTTAGTCAAAAGCAACTGATTTTGATTCCAGTTTTTGTCCTTATTAGCCACATGACAGTGGGAAAATTACTTAACCTCTCTGAGTCTCAGTTTATTTATCTGTAAAATGGCACAATTATCTTCTTACTTTACACAGTGGTTGTAAATATTCGGGCTAATTTGTGTAAAGTACCGAGCACATAAGTATCCAAAGAAATGATGATTATTAGTGCATATTGGGTATTGGGATTACAAATAGTAGGTTCTGTGCGGCCAAGAAACAAGACTCCCTTGCCCACTGTATCTCCAGAATCTACCAAAGTGCTTGGCAAAGAAGACTGTCATTGAATGTGTGTTGAATGATTAATGTACCACAGCTAGTAGCTACTTGCAATTTAATTAATCACAAGGCTTGACATAGCCATCCTTATTCGGATTTAAAATGCTAAAGATGCCATTCCTGTGGACTGATTACATCTACTTGTAAATGAAATCAGGGAACCATGATAGAGACTGTTTACCATTAGAGTTCTTACTGAGAAACCTGGTGGATATGCAAGTAGAAAAGCATTTGCAGGGGGCCGGGGGGGTGGTGGGGGGGCAGGCAAGATTCTGAGCTATAAAAGAAAACTCAAATAGATCCCTAATTCTGGGATGGGAATGCATGGTCCAGGATTAGCTGGTATGGAATAGACCCCATGTCCAGACTTCTGAAGCCCAGTCCATTAAGGGCAAGTCACATCTTTAGCTTGTGCACAAATGTGTGTATTCATACCTAGAAGCACATAAAGTACTCAGTAGTATGTAAGGAAGAGCATTTTCTCAAACAGATTTTGGAATGTGCTTGGTGGTCCTCCTCCCCTAAACTGGTAGCCAAAATTGATCATGTATGATGTAAGTGTATGGGCCAGATACGTCTGGATTTGAAATCTGGCTCTTCTACATTTTAACTCTTTAAACCTGTGCAAATTTCCTAACCTTCCTGAGCCTCAATGTACCCTTTCATTAAATGGGGATGCTGACAGAACCTAGACACCTAACAGGGCCGTGACTGTTAGATGTGATAATGTATGTAATGTGCCTGCAAAGAGAAAGCACCTGGTAGATACTGGCAATGGTGATAATGATGATGATGATGATGATGCATAAAGTTGGAAAGGGTCCTAAACATGATACACTGGTTAGGAAGGCTTGGTTAGAGCTCAGGATACAGATGGGTGAACAAAGGGGAATTTGTGGATCTCAAAAGCAGAGATAAGGGCAACCCAAATGCATTTTCATCTGTTTAACAATTTTACTTGACGATGACTCTGAAGGTTGTGAATATTAGTGTCAACTGCCCCAGTGATTGCACTTGAAAGGTCAGGATTATCTAGGCTTTTACTGTTCTGCAAATTTAGGATTGGTTTGAAATGTGAATTTCTTTGCATACCTTTGCAATCACAGCATAAGTAAAAGGCCAGAGTATGTTCAGAGATGATGCTTCTGTTGAGTTCTTACAGAGTAAGTTTCCCATCACCATCCATCTCACTGATGATATTGCAACTTGTGTTTTTGATCCCCTGTCTTGACTACAAACAAACTTGGAGTTTATCAATTCTGATTCCTCTCACTTCCAGGTGTCTTGTGATCCCCAAATGACATTCTTTCCCCTCCACCAGGAAAAGACTGATAGCCTCAATCACACAAGATGTTGGCCAGGTATATATTATTTCTCTCAAACGATTTGCAAGTTGAAAAAAAGAAAAAGCCTGGAGAGGCTAATCCTCACCTTGAAGGGATTAATATTTAATGATGGAATTTTGGGCTTTGCAGTACATAATAATGAGCATGTGCTGAAGTAGGAACAGGATATACATTGGGGGAAAAAAGCTAGTGTGGTTTCTTCTCATTTCTACTATATTCCCCCAATTCTGTATGTCTCTGTCACCCCCTATTCTAGGTTTCACACTTAATTATTGGAGGGAAAACTCACGCAGAATTTGAAAAGGTTGTGAAGACAAATATATTTAAGAAATACTGACCTGTGTAATTGTTCAATACCATGTATTAAACTTAAAAGATTAGAGTAGAGCACTAGGATTATTTGATATAGTCGTGATGAATTTATGTGAAGATTCTAATAAGTAAATGACAACAAATTAAATTTCAAAATAACACTTTCAATTAAGATTCAAAGTAGTCATTTTCTCAACCACTGGTAGTGGGCAACGTGTCTTTAGTGAAGGAGATCTTCAAGGGTTCTAGTCAAGGCTATGGTTTTTCCAGTAGTCATGTATGGATGTGAGAGTTGGACTGTGAAGAAGGCTGAGCACCGAAGAATTGATGCTTTTGAACTGTGGTGTTGGAGAAGGGTCTTGAGACTCCCTTGGACTGCAAGGAGATCCAACCAGTCCATTCTGAAGGAGATCAGCCCTGGGATTTCTTTGGAAGGAATGATGCTAAAGCTGAAACTCCAGTACTTTGGCCACCTCATGCGAAGAGTTGACTCATTGGAAAAGACTCTGATGCTGGGAGGGATTGGGGGCAGGAGAGGAAAGGGACGACAGAGGATGAGATGGCTGGATGGCATCATTGACTCGATGGACGTGAGTCTGAGTGAACTCCGGGAGTTGGTGATGGATAGGGAGGCCTGGCGTGCTGCGATTCATGGGGTCGCAAAGAGTTGGACACGACTGAGCGACTGAACTGAACTTAACTGAATACACTACGAAATATACTCTATGAGGGTACATTGTTGTCCAGTTGCTCAGTTGTATCCGACTGTTGGCAACCCCATAGACTGAAGCATACCAGCAAGGACAGTTTTCCCTGTCCTTCACTATCTTCCAGAGTTTGCTCAAACTCATGTCCATTGAGTTGATGGTGCCATCCAACCATCTCATCCTCTGTCACCCCCTTCCCCTCCTGCCCACAACCTTTCCCAGCATGAGGGTCTTTTCCAATAAGTCAGCTCTTCACATCAGATAAAGTATTGGAGCTTCAGCTTCAGCTTCAGTCCTTCCATTGAATATTCAGGATTGATTTTCTTTAGGATTGACTGGTTGGATCTCGTTGCTGTCCAAGGGACTCTCAAGAGTCTTCTCTAGCACCACAGACTTTGCTTATTTTTTGTAGAATTTATAGTATGGGACATGGTGCCCCGCACATAGTAAAGATTTGTTTAATAAATGAGTGAACAAATGCAATCTGCAAACTTTGGTTCTGATGACACTCTTATTAATTAAAAAATTTTAATTGTGGTTAAAAATATAAAACTTACCATTTTAACCACCTTAAGCGTGCAGCTCAGCAGTGTCATGTATTTTCACACTGTGGTGCCATGGGTCTCTAGAAATGTTTTACCTTGCAAAACTGAAACTCTACATTCTTAAACAACAACTCCACACTCCTCTTCCCTCCAGCCCCTGACAGCACTATTACTTTCCATTTCTCTAGATGTTGACTACTTTAGATACGTCACCTAAGTGGAGTCACACAGTATTTGTCTTTCTGTGACCGATTTATTTAATGTGACATCATGTTCTTGAGGTTCATCCACATTGTAGTATATGTCACAATTTCCTCCTTTTTTTTTTTTTTTTAAAGCCTGAACACTATTCCGTTGCATGTCTCTAACGCATTTGTTTACCCCCTTATCCAGTGAAGGACACCTGGCTTGCTCGCACCTCTTGGTTATGATGAAGATGACCACCACTTGGTTCACCTGCAATGAACACAGGTGTGCAAAGACCTTTTTGAAACACAGTTTTTAATTCTTTGGACTATATGCCCAGAAGTGAAATTTGGTAGTTCTATTTAAAATTTTTTGAGGAAGCTTCATATTGTTTTCCATATTGGAAAACAATATTATATTCCCACCAACAGTGTACAAGTATTCAGATTTCTCCACATCTTTGATGAGGCTTTTATTGACAGGGTGGAGGACATGAAAATGTGTTATTCGAGTCACCTCTTGTAGGGAGCCTAACCGACGGGGGCTTTCAGCTGCTGCCCATCTGGATCCATCATTGTGTTTGTGCTGCTGTCCTGCTTCCCAGGGGCTGCTCCTTGCCATGACTGAGCACAGAGTGTGGGGAGGGGATGGGGAAGATTAGTACAGGCTAATTTCTGTGAGGCACAGGACTGTCCACCAGGCCCAAGGAGTTCCCATTGGCCTGGCCAAAACTATCTTGACATTTCACTGCCATCTGCAACTCTTCCACCCAACCCTCCTTCTTTTCCCCTCTCCTTCTACTGGTAACAGGTCTATATCCCCTTATCAAGGATCTCCTTGCCTTTTCCTGCTTCCTCCCTCAGTAAATCTCTTACACATATAATTCTGTCTTGGCATCTACTTCTAAGCAATCCTGAAATAACACACAGATATACAGTGGCCAATTCACAGAGAGACATGAAAAGGCCTAAGCCATGAATAGTTTAAATTTAACCTGTGCAAATCCAGCTCTGTAATTTTTTTTAAAGAAGTGAATAGGCAAATACATTTCATCATATCAAAATTGTCATTAGTCTCACTCAAGTGGACTCAGTGTCAACCTTTTTTCCTAGAAACATCCTCTCTCACACAATCACAAGAAGGTTACCCAATAGATATGAACTGAGAAAACTATTGTTCAGAATATACATTAGAAGCGACAAATGTATTTGTAGAACCCCAGCAATTTCGGATTTAAATGAAAATCCATCCACGTACGTTAAAAAAGCAAGGACAGAATTACTTACATGTTAAACTTAATGCTTCATATCCCTTCACAGAATCCAACATTATCTGAAACCCTGGCATGTGAACCAAAGCTTAGTTTTATAGCTGGGCTTAAAATCCCCACTTTGAGTAATTTCTGACATAGAGACACTTTATGTGCCAAATAAACTTACAAATGAGAACATCACTTGGAATTTGAAAGTCTACCTAATTTTGACACTTAATCATGTATCACATCTTACATGAATCAAGACTTGTTGGCTGTGTATAAGTTTTTCTTTCCTATAGAATGCTCATATCAGATAATGTTTGTGCTATGCAGAGAGAAGGATAGGCATTTGATATCTACTTGTAGATGAACATATGAAAAAATCGATTGCTAAGATATACAAAGATTCAATGGACATTTTAGTATTTAGGTCAAGATGTCTTCAACAGACATAGTGGGTTAATAAAACACAGCAACTGAAATGTAAAAGATGATATTTGTTTTTGAACTTAAAAATGATTTTTTCCAGCAGGCAGGGAAGGCTATTACCCTGAGGACCTGCCTTGCCAGGTCCAAGCCGTTCCCAGGGATCTCACAGCAGCCAGCAAGCACAGTCATGAACTGGAATAACATTTACTGGAATGAGATGGAGAGGCCTCTTTCTGGATGACTAGAGGGTGATTCACAGGGACAATTTATAAAATTTTCACAGGGTCTCAAATTCTTTCTTGTTTTGAAAAATATAAGTATTTCTACACATAGGGCAAAGGGAGATAAAGAGGGGAGCACGGGTTCCCTGTGATTTCAATGCAGTTCATTGTCCCTGGTGATTTCAATGAAGTCCCTGTGGTGGCTGCTTTTTATTTTTTTAATGTTATCCAAAAGACTAAAGGAAACACAATCCATCAGCTGTGAAAAATGACTAAGTGCTAGCTAGCTGTTTGCAAAGGTATTACCCATGTGACTCCTACACTTTGATGGTTAAGAAAAGCCAGCGTGGGTTTTTTTTTTTCATGTCTGTGTGTGCTCACGTGCATGTCTTAGGCTGGGTCGCGTTCACTCTTGGCTGGGGTCTGGCCAGCTCCGGTTTCAGTTGTAGACAGCCATGGACAATCTGCCTCTTTATTCTGCTTGGAAGCTCTGCTGATAGAGCTGTTTAAAGGGCTCAGGTGCTGACAAGCTGGGTGCTGTCAGTATCTGGGATTACAGGAAGTCCATCAAATCTTAGAGTTGCTTTCACGCCACACATTGCAGAAAAGAAATGAACGTATCATTGTCTTCTTTCCTTGCTTGTCTGTCATCAGCAGCCCCAGTGCCTTCTTCAAACACAGATTCAATATTAATTCTATATTCATGATGTTTTGGCAAATATATCATGCTGTTACTATAAATAAATAATAATCCCTTGAATTTGTTTTTCCTTTAAATTTTACAAATTTAAGGTCTTATTTTGAGAATTACATATTCAATACTCCCTTCCCCCAGCATCTTGACTCTAGGAAAAACACATACCCAGACACAGGCTGCAAAAGCCTGGGAGACAGCCTGGGTCTTTATTATA
Organism: Oreotragus oreotragus; assembly: GCA_006410675.1. Lineage (NCBI taxonomy): Eukaryota > Metazoa > Chordata > Mammalia > Artiodactyla > Bovidae > Oreotragus > Oreotragus oreotragus. The sequence goes on along the minus strand of SJYX01008477.1, from coordinate 229,642 downwards.
TTCAGAGGCAGTAATGATTCTCAGAATCATGGGGTGATGCAGCTGTTGTTAAAAAACATAGACTACTAGTCTTTACTCCAAGGAGTAAATCAGCATCTTTAAGACTGGATATCTATATCTTATATATCAAAGTGGGGCTTCCCAGGTGGCACAGTGGTAAAGAATCAGCCTGCCAATGCAGCAGGCCCAAGAGACACAGGCTTTGATCCATGGGTCAGGAAGATTCCCTGAAGTCAAAAATGGCAACTCACTGATTGAATCATTGATAATGGATTCTCTAGTATAGTCTCTTGGAGAAGGAAATGGCAACCCACTCCAGTATTCTTGCCTGGAAAATCCCATGGACAGATGAGCCTGGTGGGCTACAGTCCATGGGGTCTCAAAGAGTTGGACACGACTGAGCAACTTCACTTTCACTTTCAAGTGTGTCTATACCCAGCACCGTAAGACTTTCAGGTTTCTTTTAAAGCCCCTTCTCTGATCACTTGACCCACCAGTTATTTCATGAGCCCAGTCTTACTTCTCCAGCTGAGTTACCCATTTTAGCCACCCTGTAGCTCTGGGGTGTTTCTCTTTGCACCTGCCCGCCAGCCTCCCCTGCCACTCAGCTCCCTTGGGCACATCTTGCTGAAACCTCTGTTGTAAACACATTCTCCAGCTGGCTCTGTCCCCGTACCTGTGCCCAGCGTACTCATTTACTCTCCCACTGCCATCCCAGCCTTTGGTCTGTAGAACCTGCTGCCCCCCAAGTACAGCAAGTCCTACCAGGTACAGTGCAAACTGCTGGGTTTTTGAATTGCCAGCTCTGTGAGTATGATGAAATTGCTGATCTGTTTCCTGATCTGTATAATAAGAGATCTGTGAGATACATTTCTAAAATTCTCTGCTTCTGGACAGCCAGTAATTTTCTGTACTCACATCATGTTGGATTATTAGCCTGTCCCCACAGCAGCTGTTTTGGCTCATATGATTTCTCAATCTGTCTGCTGGCCGCCTGTTTGGGAGGTGTCCTGTCCCATGGGACACAACTTAGCAGAAATAGTGTCTGGGGCTCTGACTAGTCCATTACAGCAGGTCAAAGAGGAAGATACACTAACCAGAGATGGCAGGGTGGAGCCCAGAAAAGACCCCAAAAGACAAATGGGGTCATGGTGGACACAGGGTGAATATTTGAGTAGTCTAGGCTAGCAGCAGGTATATACAGATCTTAACTCCCAAAGCAAAGCTCATTTATGAACCAAAGGAAATTCAAGTATTATAAACAAATATTGGGGTTGGCATTTATAAGAGGGATGTTTGGGGAACTTAGGCTACTGGCCTAAACTCAGATTTAAATCCCAAAAGTCAAACTCACTTAAGAACCAGAGGAATGTTAGGCATCATAGAAAAAATCTGGGAAATGGTTACAAGAGGGTATCAGGAAAAGAGCTGCAGATTCTGAGCTGGCCGGCAAGGACCTCAGATCTTGCTTTCTCCCTGAGATGGCAACCGTGATGGCTATCTGTTCCTGCAGACACAGAGCCTTCCATCCCTTTTGTCCTTGGCTCACTCAGACCTTGGACGAGTCTGGCCGAAGCACTGGTGTGTAATGGGAGGGCTGGGCCCCCAGTGGATAGTGTGAGATCAGTCTTCTTCTCTCTCTAGTGTCTGGGATTCATGGAGTGGGGACTGAGGTGACATGGACAAGTTGTAAGCATCCCTCCATACCTCTTCCACGTCTGGTCCCCATGACCACTCTTCTGCCTTGTGTCCTAAGCTTTGCTTGATGCTTTCGAATTGTGGTGCTGGAGAAGACTCTGGAGAGTCCCTTGGACAGCAAGGAGACAAAACCAGTCCATCCTAAGGGAAATCAATCCTGAATATTCATTGGAAGGACTGATGCTGAAGCTGAAGCTCTAATACTTTGGCCACCTGATGTGAAGAACTGACTCATTGGAAAAGACCATGAGGATGCTGGGGAAGTTTGAGGGTAAAAGAGAAGAGGGCAGCAGAAGATGAGATGGTTGGATGGCATAACCGGCTTAATGGACATGAATTCAAGCAAACTCTGGGAGACAGTGAAGGACAGTGGAGCCTAGCGTGCTGCAGTCCATGGGGTCGCAAAGAGTTGGACATGACTTAGTGACTGAACACCAACATCAGCTAGTTCCCTGGAGCTTTGCCAGCTGACATAATCGGGGTTTATATTAGTATCCTCAGGCCGCCCTAAAAATGTACCACAAAACCAGTGGCTTCAAAAAACACAAGTTTATTGTCTTATAAATACAAGTCTGAGATCAAGGTGTCAGAAACATTGGTTTCTCCTGAGGGCTCTAAGGGAGAAATCTGTCCTATGCCTCCCTCCCAGCTTTGGTAGTTTGCTGACCCTCTTTGGTGCTCTGTGGCTTCTGCCACACAACTCCACTCTTTCTACAGTGTTCTCCCTGAGTGTGTGTCTGTGTCCAAGTTTCCCCTTTCTATAAGACACCAGTCATATTGGATTAGGTGTCTACCCTTCTATTCAAGAGAAGACTCGAGAGTCCCATGGAGACTTTGCAAGGAGATCAAGCTAGTCAATTCTAAAGGAAATCGACACTGGATATTCTTTGGAAGGACTGATGCTGAAGCTCCAATACTTCAGCCACCTGATGCAAAGAGCCAATTCACCGGAAAAGACCCTGATGCTGGGAAAGATTGAAGGCAAAAGGAAAAGGGGGCAGCAAAGGATGAGACAGTTCACATCACCGACTCAACGGACATGAATTTGAGCAAACTCTCTACCCTGTTCCAGTATGTCCTCTTTTTAACTAATTGCATCTGCAATTAGATTAGACCCTATTTCCAAAGAAGGTCACATTCTCAAATACTGGGTAAGTATATTCATCCTTCAATATATGAATGGGGGAAGGGGCACAATCCAACCAATAATACAGTTCTTCCTTGTTTTTATCAGTATATTTTTCTTATATCTTTAACTTCCTATCTGTATCCCTAGCTATTAATAGGAGTTGAGCCTTAAACCAGATGGACCACTTGGAATCATGATACTGATTGCTAGGTGACTGACTTCACAAACTACCCCAGCCTAGGGGCATACTGTCATATTCTGTCTACCAGATTGGACTCCCCTGGAAAGCAATACTGACCTAGGAAAAGATCAGCTGTCCCTTGAAAGTTATTTTTGGGGCTTTGACCTATTTCCTCTACCTTATTTTGAGGCCTATCTTGTAAACAGGTTAGCATTCGGCATCTTCCTTTTCCCCAGCACCTTCTCTGTTTATTTGTGCATATTTTCTCCAGACAACTCTGTGCAGGCAATATCTCAAAGCCTCATATCTCATGTCTCTAAACAGTAATAGGACTTCCACAGGCTACATGGCTTCCTTCATAGCTCAATCAGTAANATTTTGAGGCCTATCTTGTAAACAGGTTAGCATTCGGCATCTTCCTTTTCCCCAGCACCTTCTCTGTTTATTTGTGCATATTTTCTCCAGACAACTCTGTGCAGGCAATATCTCAAAGCCTCATATCTCATGTCTCTAAACAGTAATAGGACTTCCACAGGCTACATGGCTTCCTTCATAGCTCAATCAGTAACGAATCTGCTTGCAATACAGGAGACCCAGGTTCGATTCCTGGATCAGGAAGATCCCTTGGAGAAGGGAATGGTAACCCACTCCAATATTCTTGCCTGGAGAATCCCATGCACAGAGAAGCCTGGGAGGATACAGTCCATGGGATCGCGAGAATCGGACATGGCTTAGTGTCTAAACCACCACAGGCTACATGCATCATTATATCATATGGGTTAAAGTAACACTTTGTGCTTTTGCATTCACAAAGTATAACTGAGAACACTGCCAAGAAATCATATATGACCTACAGTACTTCAATTATGAGTAATTTATAGGAAATCTCTAGGTAATGTGACTTCAATGATGGATTAAATTATCAGAAAGTTACCAGATATCTCCATATTTATTTACCCTTACATTTAACTCACTGGAATATTCCTGAATTCTCATGAATCATTTATTTGGCAAATCTTCTGACCTGAGCATTAGCTCTGCACTATTATGTTAGATTTGGTGGGAGGAGGAGTAGGTGTACAAAATGGGTGAGAATCAGTAAGAAGAGCTTGGAAACATTAATTTCTTATATCAGAAAGTGACAAATGAATGTTAGAGATGGGGAGTTTGGACTGTGTTTTTTGCTCCAACACCTAAAGCATCACATTCTCTGGAGATGATTTGCTATTAAAGCTAATTGGTTCTCTTGGAATGAACTTGGACTATTTCTTCTTTCTGATGTAACTGTGAATCCTCTCCAGGCTATCGTGCATCAGGTCCAATTCCTGTAGTTGGTTGACAAGGAAAAAAACATCTCCAAGAAAAACAATGAGTCCAGAGAAGGAGCAGGGGTGGGATGGGTGGCAGGAGTGTGAGGGCGGGAAGTTGTGGGGGGATGCTAAAATAAAGGGGACTAAGAAGCTGCTAGATTTTCATCAACACGCAGCAGTAATAGCTTCTGCCAACACAGCTGCCCTGAGCTCCCTCCTATTTACAGTAATACGGCAATAAATGGAAATTGTAGATGGATATTACCCAAGGAGCAAGTTCTTTCTTAGAAGTGTAAATTGGCATTTAGGCAAGTTAAGAAACAAGGAAAAGGGAAAGTTTCTATATGGGACACAAGACAATTTTCTGTCAGGTCAGGCTGCCGAGCTGGAACCATCTCAGCTCCCTGGGTGGACGTTCCTTAACGCTTTCTCAGTTACCTAAGGTTTGGGTGGTCCATGGCTATGAGCCTCCCATATGGCACTAGAGCCTGCCCTGCAGCAAACCATTAGGCTGCCAACAGGATCTCAGCACAATCAGGCTGGGTAGGGCAGAGACAGAGACTGTGGACCAGCGTGATCAACCCAGCTCCACAGGCTAGGCATAGACACTGGAAGTTACCGCCACGGAACTGCCTTGTTCTGGGGAACTCGGGGTATTATATTCTAACTTTAATCCTAACAACAACTGAGGTCCTTTGAGTGCTTTTCTTGGAGCTGAACGGGTCCTCCTTCAGGGTCATAAAGAGTTCTAATCTTCTGGACCAGTACGGTTTCTCTTATTCTTCATCTTCCTCCTCTCCCACACTCTAACTCCTCCTCTGTTTTTGCTCTCATCATAGCTCTGTGCTCCTTAAGTTGCTCGTGACTGGACTCCTCCTATTGCATGTCTGGCCTGTAGGAGATTCTAGCTATGCAACTCTTCCTCCTGCCCACCGGTTGTCCGCCGTGCTATCACCTGGGCTTTCCTGAGGGGAGAGGCTGTGTCTCAGTCACCCTAGGCTCTGGCATAATGCCTGGCAACATTTCTGCTAACCTGGAGGTGACAGAAAGGGAATGCTGATTTCCTCACAGACTTTTCCTGGTGACACCACTAGCGTTTCACATCAGATCCAACCGTCTATGGAGCAAAAGATACCATGCGCAGGAGAGTATGTAAAGAACATTGTCAAGGCTCCTAACTTCAGCGAACGTGCCATCCAGTTAGTGTGACAGCACACAAATAAAGAAACGACCCTATAATAACTTATGGCAGGTGGATGACATGGGTTAGTGCACAGAGCTCAAGGTTAAGAAACTCAAAGGCTAGTCTCATTTTGTCAGCAGCAAGGTAGGAACCCATTTTCTCTGAGGCTAATTTCTTGAGCAAAGTGAGAATAAATTCCATCAGTGTTTCTCAAAGTGTGACACATAATGTTTTTTGAGGGAGGGTGACCTATAGACTCAGAATTGAGTATGATTAAATTGCAAGCAGAGAATCTAATTTCTTTTTAAATTTTCCTTTGGGTCATAAAGAAATGAGGCAAGACACAGTCTCAAGCTCAAAGTTTGTCTACTCTAGCCACTAGGATTGAGCAATGTTGTGTTTTCATTTTATTTTTTCTCAGGCAAATTATTTTGGAAGTTTTCCTCCATTTACGTTAATAAGATTTACTTTTAAAAGATTGTATTTTTGTAAGATGAATGAGTTGATTTAAATAAATTATTAAAAAGTAATAGACCATGATATGTGAGTATAACAAAAATTGTAAATGTGGTGCTGAAATGTTTAAACTTTAGGGAATACCAAATAAGTCAACTCTGGGTTTATTTTCAGCCCTACACTTCCTAAGATTTTGCGATATTTCCAAGGGAATGGTGTGGCTAATAGGAGATAATAAGTGCATCAAGATGATTTACTGACAACACAATATGTCAAATGATCCTTTGAGAAATAATCTGTGATACAAGTAGCTATGGAGACAGATACAGAGAGATAGTAGTATTGTAGATATAACTATAGATTACACAGAAAGACTCTGATTAGGTGCAACATACTGTCAGATGACCTCGCAGCAAGAAGTGGCAAGCTGCCTGATTCTTGAGAAGTGAAGTTGCTCGGTTGTGTGCAACTCTTGGTGATCCCATGGACTGTATAGCCTATCAGGCTCCTCCATCCATGGACCTTTTCAGGCAAGAGTACTGGAGTAGGTTGCCATTTCCTTCTCCAGGATATCTTCCCGAACTGGGGATCAAACCCAGGTCTCCTGCATTGCAGGCAGATGCTTTACCCTCTGAGCCACCAGGGAAGCCCTGTGACATTGAAAAAAATGTGATATATTTGCATTTTCCTCCCAAAAGGAAGAAGAATCTTTTGAATTCTTTAGCCTGGATTTCTCTCAACTCAGGGGAAATGTTATTTTTTTCTTTCTTTTTTCAAGTTTTAAACTGCAGAGAAGTTTAAACTGGCTTGTCTAAAGCGAAGAGGATTCTTGAGGATATAAAGAGAAGTGATCTCACCTAAGGAAGGTGGTTGGATTGTGCAGACTAGAGAAAGAGAGGGTTGAAACTCTCTGTCTCTCAAATGTGGCAGACTCTCAGGTCAGGGAGGGGGGGTTCTGTACTAAAATCTTATCATTAAAACCACAGGTTCCCACTCTCACATACAGTGGGTGGGAAGGTAAACTGATGCAGTGGATGGGTGCTCAGTCATGTTCGAGTTTTTACAACCCCAGGGACCGTAACCTGTAAGACTCCTCTGTTCATGGAATTCTCCAGGCAAGAATGCTGGAGTGGGTTGCCATTTCCTACTCCAGAGGATCTTCTTGTCCCTGGGATCAAACCCACGTCTCTTGTGTCTCATGTATTGGCAGGTGATTCTTTAATCACTGCACCACTTGGGAAGTAAACTGGTGCAGCCACTAGGGAAAACAGTATGGAGGTTCCTTAAAAAAACAAAGATGAGAACTATCATTTGATCTGGCAATTCTTCTCCTGGCTATGTGTGTGCAATTTTCCAGGCAAGAATATTGGAGTGGGTTGTCATTTCCTACTCCAGTAATATCACTTACGTGTGGAATCTAAAAAATAGTACAAACGAATGCATATGCAAAAGAGAAACAGACTCACAGATATAGAAAGTAAATTTGTGGTTACTTGAGAGAGGGAGGGGAGACAGACAAATTAGGGGTATGCAATGAATATATTAATACAAACTTCTATGTATAAAGTAGATAAGCAATAAGGATATACTGTATATGTGCTCAGTCATTCAGTCGTGTCTACCTATTTGAAACCCCATGGACTCTAGGCCCCCAGGCTCCGCTGTCCATGGAATTTTCCAGTCATGAATACAGTAGTGGGTTATGATTGCCTACTCCAGGGAATCTTCCAGACCCAGGGATTGAACCCACATCTCTTGCATCTCCTACACTGGCAGGTGAATTCTTTAGCACTATGCCAGTTGGTTTGATTCCTGGGTCTGGAAGATCCCTCGAGAAGGAAATGGCAACCCACTCCAGTATTCTTGCCTGGAAAATCCCATGGACAGTGCATGGGGTTGCAAATGAGTGGGACATAACTTAGCGACTAAACTACGACAAAGGCTATTCTGTATAGCACAGAGAATTATGCCCATAATCTTACAATAACCTATAATGGAATATAATCTGCAAAAATACTGAATCACTATGCTATACACCTGAAATGAATACCAAGTTGTAAATCAACTAAAAAAAAATACTAGAGGTCCCCATGGTTTCTATGGACCCTCCCCACCCCTCTACCCCTACCCCCACCTACACACACACTATTCAAAATGGCCTGAGCAAACACCTGGGCAAGTGTCCACAGTGTAAGACCCCTGACCCATGATGGAGCACCACAACTGAGCAGCTTCAGAGTTTTGGATGGAGAAGACAAAGAAGGTTGGATTGGGATGGAAAGTGTTCTATTTGGGACATGTATGAGCCTTCAGATCCCAAGAACAACTGATAGCAAACTTATCAATTGTGCTGAGTGAAGCACTGAAATTAAATTTATTAAAGAAAAAGTAAGGGGATGTTTGTGCCTTAGTTTGTGGAAAACGTCATTCTCTTGACAGAGGAAGGAGAAACGGAAGAATCTGGAAAGCATAGGCTCTCTTTCTTCTCACAGTTTCTTCCTTTCCTTCCTTCCTCCACTCCCTGGCCTGCCTTTATTTTCTTTTTACCTACTCATCACACATATGTGCACATAAATTAAGTGTGATTTTATATAGCATATGCAATGTTATAATCATTACTATAATAATAAATCATAAACCAACTTTACATTCATAAAGACATAAAAGTAATTACATCTGAGACATGATGTCTTAGAAGTAAAATAGATGGTTCATTCCGTATCCAACACTCGGAAAAGACATGGCCACAATACTGATGGAATGCCATGACCATATACCATAATGGTTTTCATCATCATCTCATGAACACTTATTTAATTAAACCCAGTCTGGGCTGCGTTCTCACAGTTTCTGTTATTTCTGTGTTAATTTCCAGAAGCATCGTGGACATCCATTGGAATATGTCAACTAAGTATAATTTGTAATTGTACAAAATCACTTTCCAAAAGTTTCTGCATAGCACCTAGCAGAGTGCCATGTAGATAACAACTATCTGTGAAATAGATGGATGAACACTGAATAAGTTATTTTTAGTCTTATTTTCTCTAGAGTTAAGATTTTCCATCCCATAAAAACTTGAGTAAGCCTCTCCTCTGACTTAGATTCCAGCTCTGTGAAGTAGAAAACCATGATGAACCTGGCACCACGTTATACAATTAGTCCTCCTCCCCAAACTGTGACTTTTAGAAACGTGGTGTCATTTTCAGACACACAGCTGATTAGAATGAATGTAATTTAGAGATTCTAGAAAGATAAAGAACCCAGGTAAAATGTCTCACCCGGAGGAAAAGGGGAATGGGCTCTTTTTTTTCACTGTCTGGTCATTCAGCTTTGTGCCTAGACAGAACATGAACCTTCCTTTACTTCTGAGGATGAAACAGGAATATTTAGAATTGCCAAGAGAAAGGACCCACAATTATGAGAATTTTGGCTAAGGGGACATTTTGACAAAATGGATTAAATGTTCTAGCCTTTCCTGTGAAAACTGGGTAGTGATTTCATGCTTTCATTATTTCAACTGATCTGAGTTTCACCAGACACTTATGGCTATACTCAGTTCAAAAAATGATGAAATATATTTCCTTGATTTTAAGTGAAGTTAGGAGGAAAGCCTGTGGGGAATTAGGCCCCCTGTGGAGGTCATTCTGTGGGGGACTTGATGGCAGAAACAGGTGTCAATGATTACTTGTATTAAGTAATGATTAGTTCAAGTCATTGTACCCAATGATTACTTGTACTAAGCATATCGAACTTCACCTTAATTTTATCCATGTAGTGCAAGGACTTTTATCCAATTGAGAGTATGTGTTTAAAAGTCTTCAGTTTCCCCAATGATCCTACAACATCTGTGATTGTATTAGAAGGAATTATTTAAATAAAAAATGAACAATGCGATCACCTTTATAATTTTTCCACCCCATTTCCACCCAGTGTTGCCTGGAACCTTGAGTCCTAAGATTGACAGCCATTGCCTGCCTCCCCGTAATTCCCTCCTAGACTCTCCAACTTGGTGCCCTTAGGGTTATTGAACACTGATTAAGTGTTCGGTCTGACTGAAGATCAGAATTAAAAATAAAGCAAGGTTCTAAACTCTTAGAGAATGAGAGAATTCTGGGTTCTTCATATTGAAAATAACATTAACCCAAATATCCTTAGTTCATGTATGGAATTCGCCTATCTAAGCCACAGGCAGTCCACGGGGCTGTAAAGAGTCAGCCATGACTGAACAACTGAGCAGGAACATCACCAAAACCACAGTCCCTCCATCTTTACAATAGAAATAATAATACCATCCTCATGGGCTGTTTTGAGAATTAAGCCAGTTCTATGCACAGCACCTAGCATACTGCACATGGTATATATACTATGTGCTTAATAAATGAGAAGGTTTTTGCTGTTGTTGAAAACAATAGTGTCTCTGTATATGCTGTTAAAGCTACCCTCTTCTGTACTTCTTAACTAGGAATCACTTGAAGACTCTTTGGTGCAAAAAGTAAAAAAAGCCAAAGACAAAAGTATTCTTTCAGAGATACTGAAAGTCAGATGGATAAATCATCGATAAATGTATTTAATGAAAAGGAAGGCCAATGGCTAAGAGTGGCAGAAAGAGATTCTAATGTAGACTCTATTACTTATCCTGGGACTGTTTTAACAGGCTCTGAATAAATTCTGCGCCAGGAGTTTGTCTCCAGCCTTGTTCTTCCTATACATTCCTGGGGGATGAACAAAGTTTTGTCAGACTATGACAATTCCTTGTTCAGAAACCTTCATTGACTTCCTGATCTTTACTGGATTACATCTCAAACCACAAATTTCTTTAAAACCTCAGCTCTCCCAGCTTCTCTTCATAAACTCTAGCCAAATCAGACATGTTTTACCTCCAAGGCATGCCCTATTCGCTCCTGCCACAGGACTTCTGCATGTGGCTTCCTTCTCTAGAAATCTCACAAGCAGACCATCCCTACCCCCACCTACACACACACTATTCAAAATGGCCTGAGCAAACACCTGGGCAAGTGTCCACAGTGTAAGACCCCTGACCCATGATGGAGCACCACAACTGAGCAGCTTCAGAGTTTTGGATGGAGAAGACAAAGAAGGTTGGATTGGGATGGAAAGTGTTCTATTTGGGACATGTATGAGCCTTCAGATCCCAAGAACAACTGATAGCAAACTTATCAATTGTGCTGAGTGAAGCACTGAAATTAAATTTATTAAAGAAAAAGTAAGGGGATGTTTGTGCCTTAGTTTGTGGAAAACGTCATTCTCTTGACAGAGGAAGGAGAAACGGAAGAATCTGGAAAGCATAGGCTCTCTTTCTTCTCACAGTTTCTTCCTTTCCTTCCTTCCTCCACTCCCTGGCCTGCCTTTATTTTCTTTTTACCTACTCATCACACATATGTGCACATAAATTAAGTGTGATTTTATATAGCATATGCAATGTTATAATCATTACTATAATAATAAATCATAAAGCAACTTTACATTGATAAAGACATAAAAGTAATTACATCTGAGACATGATGTCTTAGAAGTAAAATAGATGGTTCATTCCGTATCCAACACTCGGAAAAGACATGGCCACAATACTGATGGAATGCCATGACCATATACCATAATGGTTTTCATCATCATCTCATGAACACTTATTTAATTAAACCCAGTCTGGGCTGCGTTCTCACAGTTTCTGTTATTTCTGTGTTAATTTCCAGAAGCATTGTGGACATCCATTGGAATATGTCAACTAAGTATAATTTGTAATTGTACAAAATCACTTTCCAAAAGTTTCTGCATAGCACCTAGCAGAGTGCCATGTAGATAACAACTATCTGTGAAATAGATGGATGAACACTGAATAAATTATTTTTAGTCTTATTTTCTCTAGAGTTAAGATTTTCCATCCCATAAAAACTTGAGTAAGCCTCTCCTCTGACTTAGATTCCAGCTCTGTAAAGTAGAAAACCATGATGAACCTGGCACCACATTATACAATTAGTCCTCCTCCCCAAACTGTGACTTTTAAAAACGTGGTGTCATTTTCAGACACACAACTGATTAGAATGAATGTAATTTAGAGATTCTAGAAAGATAAAGAACCCAGGTAAAATGTCTCACCAGGAGGAAAAGGGGAAATGGGCTCTTTTTTTTTCACTGTCTGGTCATTCAGCTTTGTGCCTAGACAGAACATGAACCTTCCTTTACTTCTGAGGATGAAACAGGAATATTTAGAATTGCCAAGAGAAAGGACCCACAATTATGAGAATTTTGGCTAAGGGGACATTTTGACAAAATGGATTAAATGTTCTAGCCTTTCCTGTGAAAACTGGGTAGTGATTTCATGCTTTCATTATTTCAACTGATCTGAGTTTCACCAGACACTTATGGCTATACTCAGTTCAAAAAATGATGAAATATATTTCCTTGATTTTAAGTGAAGTTAGGAGGAAAGCCTGTGGGGAATTAGGCCCCCTGTGGAGGTCATTCTGTGGGGGACTTGATGGCAGAAACAGGTGTCAATGATTACTTGTATTAAGTAATGATTAGTTCAAGTCATTGTACCCAATGATTACTTGTACTAAGCATATCGAACTTCACCTTAATTTTATCCATGTAGTGCAAGGACTTTTATCCAATTGAGAGTATGTGTTTAAAAGTCTTCAGTTTCCCCAATGATCCTACAACATCTGTGATTGTATTAGAAGGAATTATTTAAATAAAAAATGAACAATGCGATCACCTTTATAATTTTTCCGCCCCATTTCCACCCAGTGTTGCCTGGAACCTTGAGTCCTAAGATTGACAGCCATTGCCTGCCTCCCCGTAATTCCCTCCTAGACTCTCCAACTTGGTGCCCTTAGGGTTATTGAACACTGATTAAGTGTTCGGTCTGACTGAAGATCAGAATTAAAAATAAAGCAAGGTTCTAAACTCTTAGAGAATGAGAGAATTCTGGGTTCTTCATATTGAAAATAACATTAACCCAAATATCCTTAGTTCATGTATGGAATTCGCCTATCTAAGCCACAGGCAGTCCACGGGGCTGTAAAGAGTCAGCCATGACTGAACAACTGAGCAGGAACATCACCAAAACCACAGTCCCTCCATCTTTACAATAGAAATAATAATACCATCCTCATGGGCTGTTTTGAGAATTAAGCCAGTTCTATGCACAGCACCTAGCATACTGCACATGGTATATATACTATGTGCTTAATAAATGAGAAGGTTTTTGCTGTTGTTGAAAACAATAGTGTCTCTGTATATGCTGTTAAAGCTACCCTCTTCTGTACTTCTTAACTAGGAATCACTTGAAGACTCTTTGGTGCAAAAAGTAAAAAAAGCCAAAGACAAAAATATTCTTTCAGAGATACTGAAGGTCAGATGGATAAATCATCGGCAAATGTATTTAATGAAAAGGAAGGCCAATGGCTAAGGGTGGCAGAAAGAGATTCTAATGTAGACTTTATTACTTATCCTGGGACTGTTTTAACAGGCTCTGAATAAATTCTGCGCCAGGAGTTTGTCTCCAGCCTTGTTCTTCCTATACATTCCTGGGGGATGAACAAAGTTTTGTCAGACTATGACAATTCCTTGTTCAGAAACCTTCATTGACTTCCTGATCTTTACTGGATTACATCTCAAACCACAAATTTCTTTAAAACCTCAGCTCTCCCAGCTTCTCTTCAAAAACTCTAGCCAAATCAGACATGTTTTACCTCCAAGGCATGCCCTATTCGCTCCTGCCACAGGACTTCTGCATGTGGCTTCCTTCTCTAGAAATCTCACAAGCAGACCAGTTCAAATGTGATTTTCTCCCTAATATTCTTCCCTGATCTTACAAGTAAGAAGAAATCTTTTGAACGTTCGCATTTCTAAGTTCCTTTGATGTACATCTGTTGTTGTGTCCTACACTTTTGTGACCCTATGGGCTGTAGCTGGCCAAGCTCCTCTGTCTATGGGATTTCCCAGGCAAGAATGCTGGAATGGGTTGTCATTTTCCTTCTCCAGTATATCTTCCCAATCCAGGAATCAAACCTGTGTCTCCTGCCTTGGCAGGTGGATTCTTTACCACTGAACCACCAGGGAAGCCCATGTACATGTGTAATGTCTGTTGAAATATTTTCTGCTGCATTATGTTTATTTTTCAGAATTTTATCTCATAGTCACTTAAAGCACCAAAGACATTTTAATTATTTACTATGCAAGACTTAACACATGGTTGGTGATCAGTAAATGTTTTCTGAATAAATGAATGAATGACAGTGATTGCATCAAAATTTCTCAGTGAGGTTGAGAGACAAGATAAAGGATAAACATAAATGACAATGACGTCACATGTAGTGCTAGTACCCAGTAGGGGTCTGAGAAGCAGCTTCCAAGTCTGAGAGGAGAGTGAAGTAATGAAATAATTGGGAGATTCAATCTTGGCCATGGAAGATCTTAGTCTTCTCTCCACCAGGTGTTAATAGTTGAGAATAATCCAAGACTTTCTCATTACCCACAAAGTAAATTAAAGCCCAAAAGGGGAATAATTTTGCTCCATATGCCAAAATTGCTGTATATTCTGCATATAAATATTATTATTTAAAATATGTTAAAAGTTTTTCCCCTCCTTGGGACAAAGAACCATTCTAGATTTCATATGTAGAATTTATATATTGTGTTGGCCAAAAACTTCATTCAGATTTTTAAGATGTTATGGAAAAATCCAAATGAACTTTTTGGCCAACCCAATACTATTTTTGTTGAAAATGAGCAAAATCTTTGTAGACCATGTTTTGGATTTTAAAAAAATCTACAATTTCTCCTTCATTAGGAGAAATCTGTAGCAATGGCTTAAACCTTAGTAATTTCTACAAAGCATTGAGATGGTAATGTCTGAATGAATTATAACACACAGATTTAAATTTTTCTTATGGACATCATTAGTATTAAAATAATGAGAGTTTTTCACACATCTGGATTTTATTGATGTCTTAGAAAAACAGATTCAAGAACTAAATGAATGAACCCATAAGATAGTTGAGTGTGAATGTACTTGTTTGCAATTTTAATGTGTTCGTTTGGGGTGTGGGAAATGATTCACGTGGGAATCTTCCTCACATTATAATACAGTAAGGAAGATTGATAAAAGATTGATACAATTGATATGAGGGAAAAGGATGCTTCCTATCATGGCTTAGGTCAAATGTCAAAATTCAGGAACCCAAAGGTGAATGTTGAGAATGCATAGAGATCTGAGGGCTGGAGGTCCATCTTTTTCCTCAATGGTGTTTCCCATCCACATTGACAGGATCAGTATCACCATCTGAAGACACACTCAGCATGCTCCCGTGACACAGGGCAGGTGGAAAGCAAACACAGGGCGTACTTTAAGCCCACAAAGGAGGAAAATACTCACTGACCTCTCTTTGGAGAGTCCCAGTGCCTAGTCCTATAGTCAGTGTGACCAGCTCAGCCTGGTCTGCCTGAGACCTGCTTCGTTTTGGCACCATGTCCCATGTAGCCCTTAGTCCCAGGCGAACCAGGACAGTTGGCCACCCCAACTGGTCAAGGGTGTCATTTAAAGTGGTGCCTCTCTTCCTTGAAGGTGCACACCCAACATCTGTAGTGCTTGTTAAGATTCACAGCTGGACTTAATATCTTAGGCTGGGGCCCAAGTTTCTGCATGTCTAACAAGCTCTCAGATGATACTAGTGCTGGCGCTGGTCTGGGGACCAAACTTTGAGTATCAGGGTTTAGAGCATACTTTGCGGACTCTTAGAGGTTAGATGGAGACCTTGCTTCACCATTTACCCCATTTACAAACTGAACATCCTTGGTGAAGTGACTTAACCTCACTGAGCCCTAATTTCCTCATCTCTAATAGAGACTATCTTCTAATAGACCCACTCCAGTGTTCTTGCCTGGAGAATCCCAGGGATGGGGAAGCCCGGTAGGCTGCCGTCTATAGAGACTGACTGAACTATCCTCCTCACAGGGCAGTGAGGATTAATTGAATTAATTATGAACACAGAAGAAGCACTCAACAATTATTAACTGCTTTTGGTATTAAGATTTCCTGATGGCTCAGACAGTAAAGAGTCTGCCTGCAATGTGGGAGACCCAGGTTTGATCCCTGAGCCAGGATGATCCCTGAATAAGGAAACCTCTTTTGTTATTATTGACATTTTATTGTGTGTCACTGAAGTAATCAAAGAGGTGGTTGACACTGAAAACACAAATAAGTTGAAAAAAGTTTCAGGTAAACCCCTAGTTGCAGGAGTCACAAGCACTGGTGTTTTTAAGTCAAATTAGAACGTTTGAGGCAGAGGAATATCACCAGGATGGGAAACAGGATTGACCCATTAGGTAAATCTTAAAATGTGTGTTCATCATAAAACACTATTTTACACTTTGTTGTACATTCTGCTCCATATTCTGAGTTCCCTGGAATGGTAGGCATGTCACAAAAGTCTGAATCTCTGATTCAGGCAGAGGAAATTGGACCCACTAAGCAGTTATATCCATGGGGTCGCAAAGAGTTGGATACAACTGAGTGATTGAGCACAGCAAGCAGTTGTGCCCAAGGCTCAACCTCAAGCCCAGCTGGACTTCATGGACTTCATGGCCTGTACTGCCATTTACTGTATGAACTCGAAGAAGTTATACAACAACTTCGAACTTTAGTGTTCTTACGGCCCATGGGGGTGATAATGCCTACCTCACAGTCCCAAATGAGAATCAAAAGTGAAGTGCCTGTGCAGGTCTGGCCCATGTTAACTGCTAAATAAATACCAGCTAGTGTTCTATCTTTTTGGTATTAAAACAGAAATATTTCAGCCTCATATTCATTAAGGAAGAAGAGTCATTGGATTGAGTGCTTCTTGGATGTACTGGTTCTCAAAAGATAATAAAGCCTTCAGACTTTGATGACCAGATGTTGCTGGTACCGGATTATAAGGTGAGGAGCCATCTAACCTGAATTCCCTGCTCTATTATGAGTGATCTTGAAGCATAACTTATCTTCATTCTTACTCACTGGATCAGGGATAAACTTTGATTATTTGTTACAAAGAAAACCATTGTTGGGCCAATGGTCTGTACCCAGATCATCACTTTCCAAGCACTGGTTGATTTGACCTGTTTTATTACCAGATCTGAACATTTGGATCTGAAAATGAAAATGTATGAAACCAGTGCTAAGGAGCGGCAGTTCCTGGTGGTGGTGGGCCAAGAAAGATGAAGAAATTTTTAGATTTGAGAGCTTGAGGCGGTAATGGGCATGTCAGCAGTTAGAGTCAAAACTAATTTATTTATAAATCCTCACTTTGTGTTCAAGATATATTTTCTAAAGCTAAGTCATATTTCTGATGTTGCAAGAAAAAGATCAAAAATACTTAATCCTAAGTCTAAGAAACAAGACTATTGTTCTATTCAAAATTTGGCAGGCCTATGTCTCAGAAAAATAAAACAGCAGCTCACAAATTCTTCTTTCAAATTACTTGACCAGACCCACATAATGCTTTCTTGCTACTCATACCTGGATGCCGGGATTGGATACAGAACTGGGTTATGAATTCATTTCTCAGTCGAGGGAGGAGTGTTGGTTTGGAATCAGTTCAAATTCTGGCTGTTCTACTGAGGAACAGTGTAATTTTGAGGAACTTATTTAAACTCTCTGATTCTCATTTTCTTTCCTTATGAAATAGCTTTAATGCCGTCTTCAAAGAGTATTGGGAAACAAATGATATAATATTCAAAGAGACTCCAATGGAGCTCAGCTCATAGACAGTATTTAAAACATATTCATTTTCTTCCTCTCTTCTCCTATGCTTTGCACCTTAATATGCATTGGCTTGTTCCTCATATTGCTGTCTGTCATCTGCTGCACCTTTGAGATACAGACAAAGTTGAAAGCCTCCTTCTAGGTGTTCATGATCTGATCTGGGGCATCCCTAGTTTCTGTGTCCCTCAGGTCACTACTGAGCCAGGGGGTAAGCTCTTGATCCAGCTTTCCTAGAGAACGACATCATCAGCACTCCTTACCTAATACTGATTTGAAATAGTGAGCATAAATCCAAATGTTTCCTGTATACGGTTCTCCGGTGACCAGGACACATTGACATGGCGATGGTGCCATTGAAAGGTTTTCAGAGATCTTTTGTTTTACCACTTACCAGCTGGGACAGAGCACTGTCAGTGAAAAACCATATTGTATTTCAGAAGGATATTTCTCAATTTAGCCAAAAAAGAAAATTGAGGGTCTCAATTTTGAAACTGCATGCTTTTCTTTAAGTAGGTATCATGCCATTTGGTTATAACAGTATGGAAGATTTTAGTGCACAATAGCAATAATTTCTTACAGCTTTAAAAACAGATGAATCTAGGACCCTAAAAACCAAGATCTGGACTCATGTTTATCCCAAATTCCTCTAACTCTTTCCAAAGTGGGGCATACAACTTCCTGCTATTTACCCCTTCATTTTTCATATTTTAGAGCTACTAAAATGTGAAATGTATAGGTTATGAACCTCACTCTGTTGGAAGCTTGGATCAGTGAGGATAATTTGGTCCTAAACGAATACTCAATAAAATGTACTCATAGAGAGTTGAATGAAAGCTTTATTTTTCCCTTAATTCTTCATAAGAATTTAATTTCCTTCATACACAGCAAACATATGTTTTCCTGTGTTTATGAATAGAAAGAGCACAAGCTATAGGAAAAAGTAATTTGAATTTTAGTTAGAATATTTTCTGTTTAATATGGGCCATTTTTAAAGCCTTTATTTGAATTTGTTACAGTATTGCTTCTGTTTTTTTGTTTTGTTCTTTTGGCTGCAAGACATGTGGGCTTTTAGCACCCTGACCAGGGATTGGTCCTGTGTCCTCTTCACTGGAAGGCAAAGTCTTAGCCACTGGACCACCAGGGAAGTCCCTAGAACCTTATCTTTTTAAGGAAGTAATTTTGTGAAAGTTGCTAACATTTTGGGGGTTAATTTTCTTCATCTCTATAACAAGGGCTTGGCTAGCAGACTCCAGTGGCAATCTCCAACTCTAAACTTTCATAATTCTGTATAAAATCCTCATTTTTTGATCTAAAATGTGCAGTGGCTAATTTTCATATCTTTTGTTCCTCCTTTGTTGAAATGCATAGAAATTATTCCTAAGAATACATATACAGTTGTTTATTGTATTAGGAACTTTCCTTATGGTACAGCACAATGTCCTCGTAACGAGTGGGCAATAACTTAAAAATCTGGTAAAGTAGCTAGAAAGCTGAACAGCCATTGGTGACACAATATAATTGAAATGAAGTCATCAGTGGCCCAACATAATGGGGAAACTGGGGAAAGCAGAAATTACATTCTAAGAAAACAAGCATATTTTTTGTTTGTTTGTTTATTTTACTTCTTCCCTGATAGGTCACAAGGCAAATTAATTGTTCTAGTGTAAAGAAAACTGTACTTTTCTGAGAGGACAATGAAATATTAGATACAAGCTGTGATTTTCAAAATATGTAACAATATGTATGGCATGGGGTCCCACCAGTCAGAAAATACAAAGAATAACCATGGATATAAGCCTTAAACTAAACCACATAATGGGGAAGGAGACGGTGGGATGAATTTAGAAAGTAGCATTGATATATATATACATTACCATATATAAAACAGGTAGCTAGTGGGAACCTGCTATGTAACACAGGGAGCCCAGTCTGGTGCTCTGTTATGACATATATATATATATATATATATATAATTATGACTGATTCACGTTTTTGTTGTACAGCAGAAACCAACACAACATTGTAAAGCAATTATTCACCAATTAAAAAAAAACTAAAAGCCAAACAAAAGAAAAAACAACTTAAAAGTACTTTTACTGTTCCCATACTCAATGAGAATCATTTATTTTTTAGCAATGATGTATATCCCCAGTTTGAAAAGAAACAATGAAGGGGGAAGCATATTTGATTGCTGCCTACTTCCTGTTCCATCTTGTCCCACCTCCCCATGCTCTCCCTGCCCATCCACATTCGCCCCCTTCCCACCGCTGCCTAGACTTCTCTGCCTGCATCCTTGGACAGTGGGTTCCTAATCATCACCCACTCTCTGAGGACATCACACCATCTCCTGAATCGGCTCTCACAGCCATCTTAGTTATTCCTAGTAGTTTCCAGCACCTTACCCTGCTTTGTTTTCTTCCCAGCATAGAGTAAGAGCTGAAATTCTGTTTTATTTATGTTCTGTCCACTGCATAAGGGTCTGTATAGAACAGACTCGGGCTATCTTGTGGATGCCTGGCAAATAGTAGGTCATTAATTAATATTTCGGTAATAATAACATTAGTGTGTATGTGCTCAGTTGTACAGTTGTATCCAGCTCCTTGTGACCCCAGAGACTGTAGTTCGCCAAGCTCCTCTGTCCATGGAATATTCCAGGCAACAGTGCTGGAGTGGGTAGCCATCCCCTTCTCCAGGAGATCTTCCTGACCCAGGGATCAAACGCAGGTACCTGGCATCTCCTGCGTTGGGAGAAGGACTCCCCACCGCTGAGTCATCTGGGAAGCCAAGAACATTCCTGACAAACCTGAAAACGTATGGGCACCTACTGCATGTCAGACTCCCCCTGGACTGGGCTTCCCTAGTCAGGAAAGAATCTGCCCGTAGTGCAGGAGACCCGGGTTCAATCCCCGGGTCAGGAAGATCCCCTGGAGAAGGAGATGGCTTCCCAGTATTCCTGCCTGGAGAGTTGCATGGACAGAGGAGCCTGGTGGGCTGCAAACTGTGGGGCTGCAGGAGTCGGACACTGACAGGGAATGAACCACCACCACTCACTTAGATTAGCTTCCTAGGTCTCAAATCAACTGGATGAGATGGATCTTCTTTTTAACAAAGGAGGGAAAAAGAGGCTTCTAAAAGGTTAGAAAAATAACATGCTCAAGATCTCAGTGTTCTTATAGGTGTTAACTGAGATTTTAATTTAAATCTCTGAATGCATTCTTTGCTGAACTGCCTCCTAATTAACTATGCCTCCATAATTAATAAATCAAGCAAAATATGTCAATTGCCTTGTATTATCAGAACTATTGGATTATATTACTCTTTGCTGCTGCTGCTAAGTCACTTCAGTCGTGTCCGACTCTGTGTGACCCCATAGACGGCAGCCCACCAGGCTCCCCCATCCCTGGGATTCTCCAGGCAAGAATACTGGAGTGGGTTGCCACTTCCTTTTCCAATGCATGAAAGAGAAAAGTGAAAGTGAAGTTGCTCAGTCTGTCCGACTGTTAGCGACCCCATGGACTGCAGCCCACCAGGCTACTCCGTCCATTGGATTTCCCAGGCAAGAGTACTGGGGTGGGGTGCCATTGCCTTCCCCGATATTACTCTTTAGTGAGCAATTATTCTTAACTTTTTATCTTCATTAAGGAAGTTAAAATGTTCTTTGCATTCCCTTCCCTAATGAACCATGTTTCTCTAAGAGAATACATTACTAGGGTGTATCATTTCTTACCATAAGTACCAATTTTAAAATATATCACTTTGTACACCCAGATCACTGTATCTAGTATTTTCCTCAGACAGACATTTATAGATTGCATATTTGTGTCCTTACGTAATTCGTACGTTGAAACCTTTTTGCTCAACATGATGGTATTTGGAGGTGTTTAGGGTCATAACGGTGTGGAGCCCTCATGAATGGCATATTGTCGTTGCTCAGTCATGTCTGATTCTTTGCAACCCCATGGACTGCAGCACGTCAGGCCTCCCTGTCCTTCACCATCCCCTGGAGTTTGCTCAAACTCATGTCCATTGTGTCGTAGTACCCCCATAAAAGGCCCCTTGTCCCCTCTGCCTTGTGAGGTGACAGCTAAAAGGCATTGTCTGTGAACTAGAGAGTGAGCCCTCACTACACATAGAATCTTCTGGTGACTTGATCTTGGGCTCCCAGCCTCCAGAACTGTAAGAAATGAATTCTGTTGTTTATAAGCCACCTTTCTATGATATTTTCATTATATAGTGACTGAGAGAAAGATGTTGGAACAATGAGGAAGGTCAGATGCTGAAACAGTAAAAAGGCTTTAACAAAATGATAGATTTCGTGAATGTAATTCAGAAGCCAGTAAGTCAGAGGAAAAATGACCAAGAATACTAGATAGTAGATTCCTGTACACAGATAGAGTCTTAATTTTTGACTTTTGAAAGGTTTCTTAAAAATACCTAAAGGTTTCGTACTGGGTCCTGAGAAAGACGACATGATTCTTATAAAATAGAAATTCCAGGGCCCAACCTCAGATCTACTGATTCAGAATCCCCGGGTGGAGGTGGGGGGAGGAAGGAAGAGGTATCCCAGAAGAACATAATATTTAAGCAAATTTGGCGAGACTGAGTCCAAGAATGCTTATTGTGTGAGTAATACAGGATGCACAAAGATGATAATGTGAGGCAAGCAAGAAAACTTTATGAAATTCTTTACATGAAAGAAAAACATTAAATCTATTATATTGTATAGATTGTATTGTTACAATACAAATACTATTGCATTTTTGTTACTTTCCATTGCTTCTCATATAAGATCAGACTTCAGTAACTCCTTTAAATGAAAGATTTAAAATTTTAAGCACTCAAAACTTCCATCATCCAATTTTGTTATTGTTCTTGCTCATTTATTGACTCTAAGGGTATATTTCTTTCTTTTACTTACAGTGTATGTATGCATGTCTGCAAACGTGTGCACACACACCCTCACACATGTGCACACGCATTCACGCAGTTCCATGGCAGCAAAGCAGCCCTCACATTCCAGATATGTCTTAGTGAAGCATGATGGTTAAGAATTCTCAATATTTTCACGTTACTTGGAACACCAGTAGGTAGGTTACCCTGGCCCCATTCCCAGAATTGAACAGTAGGGGCCTTGTGAAATGCTAAATGATGTGTATAACAGTATTCAGGCGCTCCGAGAGCCAATCCGTCAAAACATTTGCTGCTTTGAAAATGTGTTCTTCAAAAAAATGGGCATATGGAACTTATTACGCTGCTTGGTGGAGTTCAGGCAGCAGAGTCCAAAATAAGCATAAAACCCTTTTGAGGACACAATTCTACCTTAAGGTAACAGAGTCTCTAAAACTGTCCTTCCCTGACCTAAAGAGGTATAGTACTCTCACAGGAAGTAGTAGAGTTCCAAATATTTTCCTGGGATTCAAGTGTTAGAACAGCACAAAAATTGGTAGAAGTTTTGAAAAGACCAAAAAAGCAATATTTAAATAAGAGCTTGGAACATTTGACCTGTTTAAGTAATGATCCTTCAGTTGGTATCCCTTTATCACCCATTTCTTTCATGGTCGTTGGCCCATAATTGTTGTTTAAGAAATATTTGTGAAGATATAAATCTGACATTTTACAGCTACATATTCAAGTAGAGATTAGAATGCTCAGATAGGTAGTTGTGGAAATTTGATGGATAAAAGAGAAATTAAATTCTTTAATCTCCATGGAAATAAAAGAAACATTTTAACAAAGAAGAAAATAATCAAAAGAAGGTCCATGATTAGCTTATTCTCATTTTTTTTCTTCCCTGCTGATTTCTGTGACACCTGGATTTAAGAAGATAAACTTTAAACTCTTTTTACATGTCCTTATATAATTGAAATAGTGAAATATCAAAGGAAGCTAGTTGATAGAATTTATGAAGGATTAACTTATTTTGAACCTGCGTAACATAATGTGTGCTGTACGAGATGTTAAAAGAAAACCTATGCTTCTTTTTCGTTCACAGAAAAGACAAAAAATGTTATTATCAGTCATTGCAGACAGCAAGAACAGAATTTAGGTTTTGAAGCTGAAAAGCCTCAAACTCCTTGCTGTGTTTTATTATGCATAACTGAAATTCTTCACAGTTACAAAAGTGTAAACTCCTCCTGATTGCATCAGTATGTACTTGGAACAGGGAGGCCTGGAGACCACTCATTGTGAAGGAACTCTGCAGCTACGTTTTGATTTGCTTTGAAGGAATAAAAGTAAATCGAGAAAGTGTGCTCTTCTGTGAAAGCCATGCAAGCAACTCATTTCTACCTTCTTGTGAATCATAAGGTGAATTCATTTGCCTTGAAAATCTCCTTCATCTGAAACTTCTTGACAGTCAGAGATAGTCCCTTCTCAGCATGTTTGAGCACCCAAAGACCCTTGCCTGGACTGCTCTTTGATGGTTTAAATTCTCCCAATGCAATGCTCACTTCTGCCCATTACCTTACTTTTCACCATTTCAGATTCGTCTTTTATATTTTATAACTGCTTCCTTTTTGGGATTTTTTTTTTTTCAAGAAAAATGACAAGAATGATCCCCATAAGTCCATAAGAGAGGTTGTAAAATAAACATTATACCATGCATGTGGGGTAAAGAAAAAATAACTAGAAATGGCTGTTCTCACTTTCTGGCACTTATACACATGGCCATCTGTTTGAGGGCTGTTTTACTTGGCTCTTTCCCAACATTTATGTAACTGGCCGATTGAAAGGAAATGACATCACCAAGTTTCCTGAAGACTATCACTGGAGCCACAAAAAAGTTAGGAAACAAATTGCTTAGTAAAGAGAAATATGTTTTTCAAATGTCTCTTTTCTCTTCCATTTCTTTCTGTCTTTTTTCCTAGCATTTCTAACAATATTTTCCCCTACTTCTGCACCTTCTGTGTTAATATTTTCAATGTTTGCTTTAAGGCTTCTCCTCTTTGAATTATGGGGCATTAAGAGGGGAAAAAAATTCTCTTCTTTGGGTTCACATGATATGATCATAACATGAAAAGTAAGGAGCTCTCAGACCCACCTAAAATCCAGTAATAGATTTGATTGACTTCTTTCTCTCAAATGATAGCAGATTTTTGAACCTGTAGCTCTAGGCTTTGAAAAGATCTGAAGTAGTTATCACAAGACCTGAATTTTTTAGCTACCAACTTTCTCTTACAGCTTGACACATAGAGCATGATGGGATGAAGAGGAACATTTGGAAAGTATATCATATTTGTTGGCAACACCAAGATATCAGAGGGAGGAATGACAGAGGTTTTTATATTAACAGCATAGTTTATAGGTCCTCTTATCCCAGTATCCAGTAATTTGTACCACTGGACCAAGGAAGCCTTTCATCTGATTCCAGAATGAAGCCATCTGTAGGGGAAGTCTAGCAGCTATTTTTAAGGCTCACAATTGGATGGAAAACGTATTAAGTATTAGAGGAAATTAAGTATATCTGCTTAATATTTTCTCAGGAGTTCAGAACAGAAGATTATCTAAACAGGGGCCTCTTTAAGCCCCTATGTTAAAAACTTTGGAATTTTAAATGCCATATATCATTCCAGTGGGCTTCCACTTGTGGTCCCCTATAATATTGGACTGTTGGAGTTGTGTCGTCCTGAATCAGCATTCTTCCAGCTGGGACGGAAGCATTAGTTTGAAAGTGTGCCTTTTTGACGTTATCTGGATTAGTTGAAATTCACCTCCCCACCTCCCTGTCTTCCCATCTCTTTTCCATCCATCATCATCATGGGTAGTGGATTCTGCTACTGCCCCACCCGGACTGCCTTTGCCAGCTGATGCATCCATCCTTCAGGTATTTGGGGTTCTTGGAGAATTGTCAGTAGTTGATGGGAGCTACCTGCTGGGGCTGTGACAGTGTCACCCTTCCCCTCACCCTCCTGTTTGGCCAATGATTGACAGGTTTAGATACATAAAATTCTTGAGGGGCTTCTCTGGTGGCTCAGTGGCAAAGAATCTGTCTGCCAATGCAGGAAACACGGGTTCAGTCCCTGGTCTGGGAAGATCCCACATGCTGTGGAACAAGTACTGAGTTGCTCTCGAGCCTGGGAGCTGCAACTACTGAGCCCGTGTGCTTCAGCTACTGGAGACTACATGCCCTAGGGCCCATGCTCCACAACAAGAGAAGCTTTTTCCTAATGAGGTTGGGAAAGGTTTTCCTTTCCTGTAACAAGTCACATATATCTGAAGCCCTGTCACAGACTCAGTTTTTCAGGGCCTCCTACCCAAGGCATGGATTTCCCAGTGCGCAAGTGGTAAAGAACCCACCTGCCAGTGTAGGAGACTTAGACGCGGGTTGGATCCCTAGGTTCGGAAGATCCCCTGGAGAAAGAAATGGTAACCCACTCCAGTATTCTTACCCTGAGAATTCCCATGGACAGAGGAACCTGGAAGGCTACAATTCATGGGGTCACTAAGAGTTGGATACAACTAAAGTGACTTAGTATAGCACAGCACCCAAGGCACGCTGATTATCAACAATGATATCCAAATGATGAGACAATTCCAAGAGCAATTCTATTGAAGTCAAACGCATGAGAAAAGTCCCTATCAAAGTTTATACAGCAAGACAAATGGAGCAGTTGGGAGGTTATCAGTCAGCAGCAGCATCTAAAGAAAAAATTTAAAGTAAGACTGTAAGAAAAAAGAAATCATCAGTGATAGATTACTTGAAAGATTTTAAAGAATCTGGTGGAGACTACAGAGACAGATAAAAAATGTTGGATTAAAAAAATGCTAACACATATGAATGAAAAA
>SJYX01008477.1:113368-194933 GCA_006410675.1 Oreotragus oreotragus | reverse complement strand
CATTTGAGTCAGTTATAATGAGGTGGATGAAATTGGAGCCTATTATACAGAGTGAAGTAAGTCAGAAAGAAAACCACCAATACAGTATATTAACACATATGTATGAAATTTAGAAAGATCACAATGATGACCCTATATGTGAGACAGCAAAAGAGACACAGATATGAAGAACAGACTTTTGGACTCTGTGGGAGAAGGAGAGGGTGAGATGATTTTAGAGAATAGCACTGAAACATGTATATTACCACATTTGAAATAGATGACCAGTCCAAGTTCAATGCATGAAACAGGGCACTCAAAGCCGGTGCACTGGAACAACCCAGAGGGATGGGATGGGGAGGGAGGGGGGAGGGGGCTTCAGGACAGAGGGATACATGTACACTCACGGCTGATTCACGTCAGTGTATGACAAAACCCACCACAATATTGTAAATTAATTAGCCCACAATTGAAATGAATGAATGAATTAAAACAAAGTTTTTATTGAGTTGCCTAGCAGATAGTTCAACTGAGATAATTTTTTCTTATGTGGCATGGATGATTTAAAAAATGATAAATGATCTTTATGTTTAAAAAGGATACAAATTAACTTATTTGTGAAGCAGACTCATAGGCATAGAAAACAAACTTCTGGTTACAGAAGGGGAAGGGGGGAATCAGGGTTAACAGACATACAGTACCATATATAAAATAGATAAACAGCAAGGACCTACTGTATAGCACAGGAAACTATGTTCACTATCTTGAATAAGCTATACTGGAAAAGAATCTGAAAAAGAATATGTGTATATACACACACAAATATGTATAATTGAATCACTTCACTGTACACCTGAAATAACACAACAGTGTATATCTACTATACTTCAATAAAAATAAATATACTAAGTCACTCTACATCCAAGCTATTTTTAGCCAAGTCGAGGACTCCATAAAAGCACTTGGAATTTGTGATTCCCCAAACCGAGCTTGTGTAATCCATTCCATTCATATGCAGCTTCTCCATCCCACCCAACTTCCTGCTTTTTCCTCCAAAATTACTGGCTAATTTTAATACACTCATGTTGGCTCCATTTTGACTGCAATGGGATATTTACCTTGGCACGTGTATTTGCTTTTGTAAAATGAGTAGTGTTTACTTTGTGATAACAATAGCCTTCAGCATATTGCTTTTTTAGTATAGAGTCACATACAGAAAAAATAAGTAAGTAAATAAAATAGAAATCTATGTTTAATAAACTGTAAAAGACATACCCTACTTTAGCTATGTATGATTATATGTAGGTCTGTATGTACATACAGATCTATCTATCTATATATGTGTATATATATATATANTATTGCTTTTTTAGTATAGAGTCACATACAGAAAAAATAAATAAGTAAATAAAATAGAAATCTATGTTTAATAAACTGTAAAAGACATACCCTACTTTAGCTATGTATGATTATATGTAGGTCTGTATGTACATACAGATCTATCTATCTATATATGTGTATATATATATATATAGTTTTGACACATCCCAATTTTGCTATATGATAGTACTACATGTATGTGCATGATTAAGAAACCCCATTTTAGCTGTGTGTAATTTTTCCCCCTTCTAATCATATAATTCTATTTCAAATATGAAGTAAAATAGTTTAAAAATATTAATTATAGAAGCCAAACCTCTCTGAGTCATGCAGTGACCTTCCTCCATCCTACCCCCCCCCACCTCCCACTATTATTTTTGTACATTTGGCATAATCGTTTCTCTTTAATGAGACAGAATTTCCTTTCCAAGAAATGAGTGCAAGCTCCAGACTGAAATGACGAAAATGCTGATGGTGATATCTAGTCTATTCAAGTTTATTTCTCCAGGTATGTGTTATATATATATGTGCAGCTATTTTGCTCTCATCTAAAGTGTCAGTTCTTTTAGCAGAATTGTCTACTAGCTCTAAAATAACAAGAATGACTACTAAGAAAAGAATATATATGAAATTACACCGCTGAGAATTTTTATGCTTTTCCCCCTCTTTTGGTGGTGGAAGGATCTTCGTCTTGCAAAGGCAAAACTAGCAAGAACTTTATAGTTTGGGCTTAAACATTAAACAGAAATATGTCCATTTAAATCTTTGAGTAGACAAGATGGGTATAGGTTCAGCCTCAGGAAAGACGGCATTGGTTTAGGTGTGAAGTGGGTAAAAGGCAAGTTTTTTTCTTGTTATGGCAGGTGTGATCTAGAGGAAGTAAGAGGATATATCTCTAAGTCTAAAGAATTTAAGGAGGGTGAAAACGGGCTTACGGTATCTGATATGGACTCCCTATTGTTTGTGTCACAGTTTACATCATTTGTTCATAGCAAGTCACAAGACCTCAGTCTCTATTCCGTGCTAGGAATGTAGTTTTTCAAAAACAGGAAGCAACACTTGAAGTAACTGCAGATTTACAGTGACGACCAGGCTGATCCCTGGTCTTTGTCGCCGCTTTCCTGTTGAGGTCTGGAGGAAGTGGCAGAGAAAGAAAAGAGAGGGTGGGGGAGGTGACTCGATTACAGTGAGATTACAGTGATGGGTTAGACTGACCCTGGACTCATCTTAGTGCAAGAGTGATGAAAACACTTTAAAGAGTTGCCAACAGCTCAGTAGAAAGTATTTGACATCTCACCTACATCAACAAGCAAGAGTTAAAGGTTAAATCACACACACTCAAGTGCTGGGAAAAGGATGTGTCTGTGTCATCAGCTTTCTTTGTTCTAGGGTGGCCTATGTCAACAAGGGGACAGACACATTCCCTGGTTGGAGCCACCAGGACAATGGAGATGGATCCACAATTTGTACATGATAAATCCCCTTCTAAGCATTTGTAGTTTGCTGCTAGTTACATGAGTGTCTTTACGGTTCTCTACATGTATTTGAACCACTATGTGTTTAGAATGGTTTTGACCTTTTCGCTTTCTTCATTCAGATTCTTGGGGTCCCAAGCATGAAGCTAAGTTTAAAAGGAGGAAAATATGGGAAGGGAAAAGTTTTCTCTTCTTACACGTTTCCAGTGTTGACTCCAAATTCAGTGAGCCCCCACCCTAACGTAACTGGTGCTCACACACTAGAGGAGCTTTTTTGGAAAAGCATTTATTTAGTGCTCTTCACAAAGCTCTGAAAGGTTGAACAGGAGATTTCTTGACCACGTTAACAAAGATTGAAATTGACATTGTGAAGAAAAGAGCATATACCTACCCCAAAGAGTAATACAAAACTATTGTCAAGGAGACCAACAGGTGTGCCTTGGAAGGGAAAAAAGAGGACAGAAAAATGCATCATATTGTAGGCAGGCCAAGTCCCTTTTGAAGATCTGCTGAGAGCAATAGAATATTTATTTGCACTAAAGCTGATGCCCATGTTCAGTAAGATCAGAGACTCCTTGATGACTGTCCACAGAAGTCCTAAAGGTCCTTGTAGTATTAGGGGACAGCAAGGTGGCTCCCACACTTCCTTACTGTATTTTGACAGTTAAATAAAAGACAATACAAAAAAGGTAAGAATAGGTATAACCAAAAGCACCTTAACAAATAAATGTTTTTTAAAAACAAGATTCTGGACCCTGGATGGTGCATGGTGGGCAAGGCTCTGTACCTTCACATTTTCTGTGACCTGTAGATTTTGTATAACAATCAGTCACTAGATTCTTTCATATATGAATACTGTCATTTAAGCTACAACAATACTTGCTTGTTATTCTTATTTTTGGCCTAGAAAACATTTGCTCAGGTCAATGGACTTATTTTCTTTCTGATCTCTGTGGTAAGGAAAATGTCTAATGCGAGATGGATACATTAAACCCTCACCATCTGATATCACGAAATACTGGCAACATTGAAAGAGCATCCTTCACCAATAATCTGATCAGTTTTCATGTAGCATTACAATTACTACATCTGGCTTGAGTAAGTCATTCCTGCAACATGCTTGACATGGAAGCTGAGACTTCACTAGATTTTTAAGGTTGTGTGACTGTATTTTCTTCTGTCATGTTGCTACTATATGCTGCAAATAATGTCAGAATTTAGGCTGAGACTTGCTCTCATAACAGTTTACCAACATGGCCTGGTGTGGCTCCTCATTTACTCTGACCATCAGAGGCTATATAGATCCTACCAAGAGAACTTGACAGTTTAAAGCAGCCAACTTGGCTTATGTCACTTTGCCTCCATTTTTCAAAATTGGTCTTAGCATTAAGCATTGCAGTGTTTTCCATGGGTAACTGGTTTGTTTTTACTTTTCAACATTATGAACCTTGTATCTGTTTTCTTTCCTCTTTGTGTTGGCTGTTTGACAGGTAAGATTTGGTCTGTTGATCTCCTGTAGCAAGTATATAAAATTTCATGGAATAACTTTAATATTTCTATTTCATTTTTAGAAGGCAACACAGTGAGTGATTAAGAGCGTGAGTTCTAGAGACAGACATCTTGGGTTCAGATCTACTAAGTCGGTAGCGCAGTGCCAGGACATGTTAACCTTTCAGTTTCCTTATCAGTCTTCATAGGGGCATCCATGATGGAATGAGACAGCACATGCAGAGCACTTAGAGCAAGATCAGAGCCTTGGTAAGAATGAATAAGCTTTAGATATGATCTTCAGATCCACTGTATTTTTCTAGTTTATTTTGGCCTTGCCCCCATTTTCTTCTTTTGTTTGTTGAAATCTTGCTATGATATGGGGTTGACTTCCCTAGTGGCTCAGATGGTAAAGAATCTGCCTGCAACGTGGGAGACTCAAATTCAATCCCTGGGTCAGGAAGATCCCCTGGAGGAGGAAATGGCTATCCACTCCAGTATTCTTGCCTGGAGAATCCCACTGACAGAGGAGTCTGGCTGCTTACAGTCCATGGGGTCACAAAGAGTCAGACATGACTGAGCAACTAACACTTTCATTTTACTATGATATAGAATACATGTGTTATAAAAATGCCTTAATTTCTTCTTGTTTTCAGACAGCAATGTCGAGGGTGTATTTGGAAAGAATGGAATTAGAAATAAGGATTTCAATTAGAAGAATATAAAAATAATCCATCTGATAGAAGATAACTAAAATAACAGCAGTAGAGGAAGAGAGGTATTTGAGTTCTTTATGAGACTGAATTGACAAGACCCAATGACCCACTTTGTGTGAAAGGTAAATGATAGTATATCTGGGGTGATTTTTAACTTGCTAGTTTAGCTGATAAGCAAATGAAGATACCATCAATCAAGATCAGGAATATAGAAAGTGTTAGAGGTGGTTGGAGGCAGTGATAAATAATGAGTTAAGTTTTGGCCCTGATGAGTTTGAATTAGCTTTGCCAGATAATTAAGTGAAGCCTAGTAAAGCATTGAAAATAAACATCTAGAGCTTAGGAAAGATTATAAAGGTGGACACATTGGTTTAGAATTTAGCAGAATATATGTTTTTGGCAATTATTATAGGTACAATCACCCAGTATTATGTGAAGGCCATGGAACTTTTGGGAAATTAATTTGAAGACAAAAGCTGTGTCTTCTCCATCTTTGTATTTCCATCCAGGATAGTAGCCCAATCTCTGGCACAGGGGAGATGCTCAGAAAACTTTTATTTCATGACCTATCAAATGGAACGAGTGAATAAGTAAATAGAGAAAAGCCTCAGAGGAGACTAAGAGAGAACAGTTAGAAAGATGACAAGAGTCCTAGCATGATTTCTCATAAGAACAAGGGTTTTAAGAACGAGGGTACAGGCAACATTTTGGGGTGTTGGGTGACATAAAAATTGAGACAGACAAAAAACAGCAGGTACCCTGAATGACAGAACTAGGACAGAGAGCAAACAGAGAGTAGTTACACTGAATGACAGAACCGGGACTCAGAGAGATCTCAACAGTGTGGAAATGAGAGTTAAATCTCATTGTTATTTACTAGGGATAAGTGGAAAATCTTAACTTAGGTACATAAAATTAAATGCATAAGTGGAAGACATAGATGACCTGATTTAACTGCATTCCTGGGGTGTAATAGCATGCTGAAAATTCAATATAAATTAATACTAGAGCCTGCCTGCCAGGGTGTGTAATTAAGCACTGCCAATAAAAATATCCAGCATGAAAATATGGGGATAACAATAGCATAGTACATATCCCAGGTACAGTTTGGGACAATGCACTTCAAGAGAAAAAACTATAAAACTATAGTATATATAGGGAACAAGCAGAGTAAGGAAAAGTCTGAAAGTCATGCTATCACTTGAAGATGGTCAAGGGAAGTTGGTATGTCTTAACTTCATGCTGTAAAGGAACTGACTGTGCTTTATGTAGTCAGGTCTAGATTAAAGGGCAAAACCACAGAAGTGATAGAGACTCCAACTCACTTTGAGAAAGAATTTTCTGTAATTAGGCCTATCTCGCAATGGAATAGCTATTAATGGGAAAATAGTTTCTTTATTTCTTTACTTACTTACTTACTGAACTAATACTTTGAGGACATCTACCAAAGTTTCTAAGATACATATCCCTTGGCAATCAGGATACAATAGTAAACCAGTGACAGATAACTATTACCCTACTGGAGTTTACATTTTAGATTTATTTTTTTATTGAGCATTTATTGGGTTCATGCCCTATGCTAGACTTGTCCTATGCCTCCAGGATACAGGGAAAAATGTCTCTGCTATCATGGCCTCAACCATCTGCAGGGGAGGAAGACATTAAGCAAATAAGTATATAAATATATATGAAATCACAGACTAGACTAGAGGATAATTTGTACTATGTAGCCAGATGAATTCTAAACAGAAGAAACTAACCAGGGGAACTCATGTATTTGGTGATGTCTGGAATGGTCCTTCTAAGAACTGGCAGATTGTGGCTAAACATGGAGGAACAGTATATGTAAGGTTGTGGTCAAGGATGGAAAGAAGGCCAGTGAGGACAGTGATACCATAAAAAGGATGCATAAAAGGAAAAGAAATTCTTTGAATTCTGTATGAAGAAGGCATTGGAGAAGGAAAAACTGGATGTGGAGAAAATAAGGACCTCATTTCCTCAGTCTTGAAAGGTCATAGTGCTTTGGAAGATGATGGAGGCAGTGGAGATGGAGAGGAATGGATGAATTCAAAGTATATTTCAGAGCAGGCTTAACAGTGATTGAGGACCTTGTCTGAATTGCACTGATTTTTTGTGAGGAGTTAGGATGAGGAGGATTTCAAGAACAATTTTCAAGATGCTAGCTCCTATAACTGGCTGCAGTCTGACAAAAGGCCCTTGGAGAAGCTCCATATTTGTGGTGGTAAGGAGATTGATCATGGATATGAGTCCTCTTTGGACAGGTGACACTTGTTCAGGTGACTGTAGACATCCTAGTGATCTCAGTTAGAGCTAAATCAGAGTCAGGGAGTCAATGTCTCTTATGGATAGGTCCATTATATTCCTTGATGTTCAAGAGCTCTGCCTCCTTTTCACTTTGCCCTTTATATCTGGGATGGAAGGCAAATATGAAACTCCCTCCCTTCTTTTTGTCAACAAAAAACTGTGTAAAAGATTTTTCATGATCTTTGTTGTTGTTGTTAAAGGAATTCAGATAAAAGCCTTGTTATCTGTGTTGATTCCAATCAGGGCTTCAGAAATGATATTTTTCAGATTATCTGTGGTCTTATATCCTTGGCTTTACAGTCCTCATTCTTTGTTGGTACTGAGGATAACTTCAGATGCCTCTTCCTATAACGAAGATGTTTTCTAAATGTTCAACTGCTTGTCAGCAATCTGAGAGAATGCATAGACGTGTCGGTTGCAGATATTTCTCCTAATGAATTACATTGTACAAGAACCTCCTCTGAGAAACTGGAAGTCACCTGGAAGTTGTTAAACAGCCGTGCTTCTTTGGTAATATTCGCGATGGATAGGGGAGAAAAGACCATTAAATCAGGCAAGGTAAGATAAGCATTCCTAAGAAAGAACACTTTGGCAGCTGGAATTAAGTGCCAAAAAGTCTTTCAAATAAACAGAATAAAAGGAGAGACAAGATAGCCACCAAACAGAGTGGTCTCCTCCACCCACAATGCCATGCCACTTTCCTTTATAGTCTCTTGATCCGCTACTTCTACACTTAGGCCAATAATTTAGTATGCCACCTTATTTTAATGCATCATCTCATATGTGGGTTCTTGAAATAAGGTCTTGCTTTGGTCTCCTCTCCCCTCTGCCCTCCTGCACTCTAGCATCAAAGTAAATTTTCAAAAATGTTTCTTTCATAATACCTATCTAGAGTTCAAAATCTTCCTCTCAGCCTACAGGTTATGATGGTATAAACAACAACAACAAAAATCCCATCTCCTTAGGCTGATGGTTAAGAAACTCCAAAGGATGAAACCAATCCCAGCAGTGGTATTTCATGCCCATCCTCCCAGCCACCTCCCCCCACTGCCATTCACTGTCTTGTAAGCACACTGAAATATTTCCATCTCAGTGTTTGTTTATGCTGTTCACTCCTCCAGAATGTCCACCTGCTCCCCAACTTTGCCTTTCTTTCAAGCCTAACACCAGCTCCACCTCTGGAAACACTCCTAGGCCATGATGCTTTCCTGCCCCCATTCTCAGTAATCCTATCCAGAGAGAGTCTTCTGAATGCCTGACTGGAGGTCAGTGGGATCACTGAGGTCATCTGTATTTAGATTCTAGACATTTTCCAGTAAGGAAGGAGATAGGCTCATTTGAAAATCTAGTGTTGGAAGTAAGAATGAAGAAAGACAGCTTTTGCCAGATGCTCTGGGAAGTATACTGTGCAATAAAATGTAAGGCATTTTTTATCTCTTCTCTCTTTCTCTGTCTCAGCTTTTGGAGCCAATATCCCCATGTCTTGAACTGACAGATTTTCTGGTTTCTTCCAGAACCTGTTTCCTCCTCAATCTTTCCATAACCTCTAAGCATATGTCCTTTCATCGTCTCT
Organism: Oreotragus oreotragus; assembly: GCA_006410675.1. Classification (NCBI taxonomy): domain Eukaryota; kingdom Metazoa; phylum Chordata; class Mammalia; order Artiodactyla; family Bovidae; genus Oreotragus; species Oreotragus oreotragus. Next base: position 185,997 of record SJYX01008477.1, on the reverse strand, counting down.
TTTTCTCTCCCAGATCATATGAATAAAATTATTTATTTCATGGTCTAATCTTTACTCTTTTTTTCAGTTTTTAATACTTTATTTTCTTTTTATTTCTTAAACTTAATTTTTATTCATTCATAGTTTCTTGCTGAGTCAAGAGAGACTTCCTTTTCTCTTTCCTTCCCTCTAAATAGTTCATCACTAAAGGCAGTGACAACTTTCTACAGAGAACATCTTGCATTCAGATTACCACAGAGCAGTAGCTTCTTTTTATTCCTCATGTTCCTTGCCAATTATAATTTTGAGTATATTTTAATATCATTTGAAAGTTTATTAGGAATGGAAGGTAAGGTTTTATAATAAATTACTCTAGAGTACTTGGTTTTGCAGTCAATTATGCTATACTATCTACCATATTGGCATATATTATCACAGCAACCCACTCTAGTTTTCTTGCCTGGAGGATCCCATGGACAGAGGAGCCTGGTGGGCTACAGTCCTTGGGGTCACAAAGAGTTGGACCCAACTGAAGTGACTTAGCAAGTATGCACATGCTATATTACCTGTTACTTACATATTAGCTTGATTACTGTCTTTAAATGGCTCTGAGCTATCTGAAGGCTCCCCTGGTGGAATAATCAAGGAATGTTTTTGGTTTTGCCCTTCAGGTCCTACCATTTAAATCTCTGGTATCTAAAGGAAAATGTTGCAGTAGCTTATCCACCTGATAAGCAGTAAACAGTATGTCAGACACATACAGAAGATGGGGACTGTTGTCATGTTTTAAGCAAACAGAGGCATTTCCTAGCCACATAATCTCATCAACTCTTTCTCAGGTGAAGTAGTAGTTTCCTTCCTTCCAATGAAAATAAGTTCTTGTTCGAAGAACAAGAGATGATTAAAACACATATGCTTAGGGCTTATGAAAAGACTGAAGGAGGAAACAGGTTCTGGAAGAAACCAGAAAATTTGTCAGTTCAAGACAGGGGAAACTGGTTCCAAAATCTGAGACAGTCCTAATCTTGTTGACTACATTTACTCAGCATTATAATAGGGACAGCATGGGGAAAAAGAACTCAGAGCAGTTGCCCAAATGTGGACTCTGTCCTAGGAGAGGAAGGGGAGAATGAGGTGCTTAACACTTAGGTGAATACTTTTCATGTCAGTACTTGGGTTCCTCTCTCTACTGGGAGTAATTTATCCCTGACTGAGACCAGAAAAGTCAAAATCCTTCTACCGTGAAACATATCCAGGATGCAAATGCAAAATTCTTTCATGTGAAAAATGTCACTTGTTGTTTTGTAAAGCACAGTTTGAAACTGAATTTCTATTTTTATTTATTTTTNCAGTTCAAGACAGGGGAAACTGGTTCCAAAATCTGAGACAGTCCTAATCTTGTTGACTACATTTACTCAGCATTATAATAGGGACAGCATGGGGAAAAAGAACTCAGAGCAGTTGCCCAAATGTGGACTCTGTCCTAGGAGAGGAAGGGGAGAATGAGGTGCTTAACACTTAGGTGAATACTTTTCATGTCAGTACTTGGGTTCCTCTCTCTACTGGGAGTAATTTATCCCTGACTGAGACCAGAAAAGTCAAAATCCTTCTACCGTGAAACATATCCAGGATGCAAATGCAAAATTCTTTCATGTGAAAAATGTCACTTGTTGTTTTGTAAAGCACAGTTTGAAACTGAATTTCTATTTTTATTTATTTTTTGTCCTTCCTGTCCAGTATTCACTGTACTTAGATTTTGAGGTATACTACTACAGCTTGCAGAGATTTCGGGTTTCTTTAGCTGAGTAGCCTGGACTCTTGTTTAAAACAATATATTTGAAGGTTTCCATGTATCCTGGCATTCCATATTGCTCCTGTCTTAGCTTGCTTTATTTCCAGTAATTAAATAAAATGGAAACAATAACAATACTGCGTGTATCCTCAGTTGCTTAGTTGTGTCCAACTTTTTGCGACCCCATGGACTGTAGCCCACCAGGCTTCTCTGCCCATGGAATTTTCCAGGAAAGAATACTGGAGTTGGTTGCCATTTCCTTCTTTAGGGGATCTTCCCAACCCAGGGGTCCAGCCTGAGTCTTCTGTCGCTCCCGCACTGACAGGTGGATTCTTTACCTGGGAAGAATTTTTTACCTGAGCCACCTGGGAAGCTAAAAACAATAGTAATAGTAGTTTACTAAACACTTAATGTATGCAAGGTACTCTCCCATACATTATGTATGAGTTACATCAATTCATCTTCACAGCCATATGATGATATAGGTAGTATTATTCAATATCTATTTTCAGATGAGGAAGGTCAGTTCAGTTCTGTTCAGTTGCCTCCAACTCTTTGTGACCCCATGGATTGCAGCATGCCAGGCCTCCCTGTCCATTACCAACTCCTGGAGCTTGCTCAAACTCATGTCCATTGAGTCAGTGATGCCATCCAACCATCTCATCCTCTGTTGTCCCACTGGCAGCTAGGGAGTGAGGAGGTAAACTCAAGGGTCAGCAGAACAGAGTGTGCATGAGATGAGCGGCAACTACCTTTCCATGGGGAATGGGAATGGCGATACCTGGCCTTTCTCCCTAAAAACCTCCAGATGTGTATAAGAGACAGGTTCTCCTTCTGCCTTCAATCTTTCTCAGAATCAGGGTCTTTTCAAATGAGTCAGTTCTTTGCATCAGGTGACCAAAGTACTGGAGCTTCAGCTTCAGCATCAATCCTTCCAGTGAATATTCAGGGCTGATTTCCTTTAGGATGGACTGGTTTGATCCCCTTGCAGTCCAAGAGATTCTCGAGTCTTCTCCAACACCACAGTTCAAAAGCATCAATTCTTCGGCACTCAGCTTTCTTTATAGTCCAACTCTCACATCCATACATGACTACTGGAAAAACCATAGCTTTGACTAGATGGATCTTTGTTGGCTAAGCGATGTCTCTGCCTTTAAATATGCTGTCTAGGTTGGTCATAACTTTTCTTCCAAGGAGCAAGCGTCTTTTCATTGCATGGCTGCAGTCACCATCTCCAGTGATTTCGGAGCCCCAAAATATAAAGTCTCTCACTGTTTCCATTGCTTTCCCATCTATTTGCCATAAAGTGATGGGACGGGATGCCACAATCTTAGTTTTCTGAATGTTGAGTTTTAAGCCAACTTTTTTACTCTCCTCTTCTTTCACTTTTATCAAGAGGCTCTTTAGTTCCTCTTCACTTTCTGCCATAAGGGTGGTGTCATCTGCATATCTGAGGTTATTGATATTTCTCCTGGCAATCTTGATTCCAGCTGATACTTCATGCAGCCCAGCATTTCACATGGTGTACTCTGCATATAAGTTAAATAATAGGGTGACAATATGCAGCCTTGACGTTCTCTTTCCCCGATTTGGAACCAGTCAGTCTGTTGTTGCATGTTCAGTTCTAACTGTTGCTTCCTGAACTGAAACACAAAACAATTAATTAATTTTGCTCAGGGTAGCTCTGATCCACCTGGGTGGTGCCATTACTAAAGATGGACTTTATTTCCCATTTTAGTGGCTACCTCAAAGTAAAGTTGTAGTGACAGAAAAGATAGGAGCATTTTTGCATGGTGAAAATGATTGTTTGAGTAGATAGAGGATAGAATTGATTTTCCAAATTTAGTTAGCTTGATTTCTATACTCCCTAACATGCTCAGTGAAGTCAGGAAGTGGGATTATTTGTTGGATGCTAAAATTCCATGCCCCAACTTTATCTGGGTTTCTGTGGAGGTATAATGCAAATACTTCAGAGAGTGTAATTCTTTTTCTTTAGTGAGAAGACAGTAGCCAAAAGAGAATCTATTGGTGAGTTATTATAGAGTCAGTAGGAGAGTTTGTTGTAAGAAGGGAGTTTTGGAGAGAGGACAGTGAAATGTTTTATAGTAAGCTAATGGTGAAAGGATCATGGTGACTGCAGTATAGTTGGTTATCATTATCCAGTTAAAATCATTCTTGAAACTCAGCAGTAGTCTCTTTCCTTGCTTGTGATACTTGCCATTATTTCATAGGTTTGAAAATACAAACTCAGGAAGTTCAAGCCCTATCTGGGTTACATCTTTCTTTTTAGGACCATACACATTATAATGGCAAGTGCAATTAAGTGAATAATAGTGTTCCTTAATGGAAGCATAGATCCAAGGACAAGGTTGTTCCTGTGTGTGAATGATAAAGAGGGATGGAAATAAATCATAAGAATAACATGGGTTTTTAGTACAGAAAAGCTTTGCCCTAAAAACCTTAAATTTAGTGCTCTAAATTATGCACTAAATAAAAAACTTGACTTTACTTCAGAACCTAAAGAATGAGATTATATAGAACAATATTTAAAANGACAGGGCGTTGCACCATTTCTGGAGAATACCAGGTGTCTGTGTAGAGAGAAGTTAAGTAAGCTCCTATTCCAATTCCTTGCTCTAAAAATTTGCTCCATTTACTGTATTGTCCTCAGATAGATGATACATCTGATAAGAACAGATACTACACTTGATGTTAGCCAAAAGGCCTAGAAGGGATTCTTTCCTATAACTCTTGAGCCATTATTCCAGCCCTGTTTCCTGCTCTACCTAATCAATGCTGGGTTGTTTTAGAATGCCTACTGTTTTGGTCTTATGAATCCATATTTTTTTTCTCCTGAGTTTAATCTTTTTTTTTTCTTTCTTGTCTGTGCCTGTGTTTCCCATTTTGAGAAGTTGTGAGTGGTCTTGCTGAGAGAAGCAAATAAGGGCCAATCTGATATTTTGAAAGGATACAAACTACTCTCCCCCTACTCAAAAAATTTAAAAAAGAAAACAGAAGGACTTTTAGAGCTAGGGTTCATTTTCCTATAAACAAATATAAATAGGAGAGAGAGATGGGTATATGGTATGATATATAGCTATATCTATATGTATATGTATAGTGTGAATACATAAGATAGACTTCTTTTTACTGTAGTAAGTGGGGTTTATGCAGAATTCTGCCATGTGGTGAAATCAAGAGACTTCCTGGGCTAAATGCTCTGCAAGAATCTTCTGCAAGGGAAAATTTGTTGCTTTAGTTTAGTCGCTAAGTGGTGTCCGACTCTTTTGCTACCCCATGGACTGTAGCCCACCAGGCTCCTCTGTCCATGAGATTTCCCAGGCAAAAATACTGGAGTGAGTTGCCGTTTCCTTCTCCAGGGGATTTTCTTGATTGAACACATGTCTCCCACATTGGCAGGCAGATTCTTTACCACTGAGGCACCAGGGAAGCCCAAGGGAAAACTAAAACACACCAAACAAGCAAACATGCACCCAACCTTCCAGGTCCTCCCTGATCCTTCTGTTTATCACTGTCCCCCTGACCACAGTGTACGGCATTTTACTTTCGAGCTCTGTGTGAAGACCTGCCCGGGACATTAAAGTGGGAGTGGGGTCAACTCTGTCCTGTAATCATTTTTAACTGGTTCTGTAAACAAGCCTAGTTTATGGGCTTATCATTAAAAGGCATTTTTGTTTGATTGCCACGTTAAGATGAACTCACTGGGGAAGATATTGTTTTCCTGCTGTGGAAGAAAACTATCAAGCATAATGATGTTTCTGGTCATTCCAATTTTATAAAATGAGACCCCCAAATCTCTTAAGTCTTATTTCAGAAAATAGGATCTTCAGTCATAATACGCTAATTAACTCCAATTTGCATTCACAAATAAGACGTCCTCCATTTGCTGGAGCTGGAACTGGACAAGTTTCTCTGGAGAAAAGGGATGTGATGAACTTCTTGCCTCTGTTCATCTTTCTCATCAGTCAATAGCTATTCTTTCTGACTTTGAGGCTGAAGATAGGAGAGGAATGACAAAATGGAAAGACAAAACCTACTTAACTGCGCTGTCTGTAAGCTGCCTTCTCTTTTTCAGAGCCTCACAGATGGTCCTCCAGACTCCCAACCTGCTTGGCTTTCAGACGACAGCAGTTCTCCTCACCTCTGATCTACTATTCCCTTCACCCCTCAGCCTCCGATTTTCTGGTGCTTCATCTTGCACAGACCTTCTTCAACCCAATTCCCTGTCCTCTGGCAGAAGTTCTTGTATGCATGTCTTTAGGATCCTACATAAAAGGACCCCGGACATCTCCATCTGGCTATAGGCAGCACAGATCTTGACTTGCAGTCAAAGGGGGACAAAGTTATTTCCTAAGCACAGTTCTCTCTGCTCTCCCAGAGCACCAGAGGGGCTTTAGTATGTGTCAGAGGAACCTCCCAAACTCAGCAACAGAAGCAGTTTCTATTAGAGTTTCTCCTTTGAAAGCTCTCCTACTAAACTCCAAGGCAGGAGTCTGCCTCACACTCTCTCTTTGTCCCAGAGTGGAGGGTAGAACTCACAGTAAAGCTTTCTCTATCTAAAAGTGTTGAGTTAGTTGCTCAGTATTGTCCAACTCTTTGCAACCCCATGGACTATAGCCCACCAGGCTCCTCCTAGCCATTCTCTTCTCCAAGAGATTTTCCTACCCAAGAATCAAACCCTGGTCTCCTGCATTGCAGGCAGATTTTTTCATAGCCTGAGCCACCAGGCAAGCCCTCTCTATCTAAAACTTTCTCTTAAATCTCCCTTTTAATTTCCAGTTGGGGAATCTTTATACCCTTGAAGTGGATGTGGGGAGGTTGCTCAGTTGTGTCTGACTCTTTGCAACCCCATGGACTGTAGCCTACCAGGCTCCTCCATCCATGGAATTTTCCAGGCAAGAGTACTGGAGTGGGTTGCCATTTCCTTCTCCAGGGGATCTTCCAACCCAGAGATCAAACCCAGGTCTCCCACATTGCAGGCAGATGCTTTACCATCTGAGCCACCAGGGAAGCCCCAAAGTGAGTGAAGGCCCCAAATCATGTACCTGATTCCATGCAATTTACTTTTAAATTTGCATCTTGATTTTCAGCTTCTCCCCTCACTTGATATCCGAGGTTCTTTACATGGCATCAGCTGAATCTTTTATTTGATACATTTGATATTATGTGTCATATCTTTTCAGTGTCCTCTGTGCCATTTAGCACCTCCCCTGGAAATTTCTGTGTTCTTATGCTTCATACTCTACCAGGTCCCTAAAGTGTGTCACTTCCTGGGACTTAGCCTTCCTTGGTCCTCCTCATCCCTTCTTGATGTCTTACCTGTTCCAGTCGCCCCTCCCCCCATAAGCACCCCCATCATATTGTAGATTTGGGGTTCCAGCCTCAAAGCTCTGCTCTTTGCTAAGGGAGCTGCGGTGCCTCTTGGGAATGCTGTGTCTTGTGTTCTTAATCCACATCAGCACTGGGCATGATGAAAGTGACAACTTGACTCAGAAGTTTTCTAAATTTGGGAATGGTTTGTTATTGTTCTTCTTGCTTTTACTTCTTAGTAAAATCCTTTTTACCAACTAAATAGCTCAGTTCATTTGCTAGTAAAAATTTCAAACAAATAAAACAGGAATAAGTGGGAATAGAGTGAGAGTGAGGTCTGAGAGACCACCCATCTGGCGTCCTCCGCAGCTCTACAGGCACTGATAAAGAAGCCCGGGGCTTCAGGAAACACACTTGGAAAATCTTGACTTTAAAATAAAATGTGACTTTTGAAACAGGAGCAAAGCATGAAAGATTGATTTAGGCGAAGACTGTGTGCCCCACAGTCCTTCAGAAGTCACACCATATGGGCTTCTGCCTCCTCTCTACGAAAATGAGTGAATGCTCGTGACCCCAGCCCCGATTCCCTGCTTACTTCTGATGCAGTCAGCTTCTAAATGCCCCCTCTTGGCAAGATCTTAGTGCTCTTTGGAATTTCGTTTTTGTTTTTTTTTTATTTCTCCAAAACCCAAGCTTCTGAAATGGAATCGCTATGACGAGACTCATAAAGGCAAGTGAGTCTTTTCTTTAAAAACAAACAACAAAAAAACCCCAAAAACCCCTAAACTAAAAACAAACAGTTTTCAAAACTTTATTCTTTGGATTATGTTTATGGCATTTTAATGCCATTCCTTAAATCTCTAAACCGTATGAACTGCTGAGACTTGAACAGACTAATTATGCTGCTGGCTTTTTGAAACTTGACTGCCAGGGACTATGTTATTGCTTTGAGTTTTAAAAGAAGAGCCAAAATATCCCTTTACCTTTCCCACGTCATTTTTCTCCTGTTAACTTTTCCTGTACTGACACTGTGACATAGACATCATCTGGCTAACAGAGAGGAATGGACTCTAACCCTTAGCTGTCCCATCCCCCAGCCACGGGGGTGTTTACACATTCTCATACATATTCAAATTTTCTGGTCAAGCATGTGGAGCAAGTCAAGTGGTTGCTTCTTAGGGAGGAATTGGCAGGATGACTCCACATTTTTTTTGGATGAGCAGGAGGATTCATGAAGACTAGAAGGTAAAAGATTCAGAAGTAACACTGGTAAAAGAAAATCATCTCTTTTCTCCCCTACAATCCTTTCTCTGTTGGTGACTCTGAAAGAGCTGGTGTTTAGGAAATAGGACTATTAAGGGCTCAGGTCTAATGAATAAAATATGCTACCATGATCCTGACAAGCCACACACTAGGGATGACCAGAGTTGGAAAGGCCTGGGCACACAAAAATTGTGGAATGATATCTTGCATTGCCTGCACTTTATCCCTGGGAGGAACAAAGTCCAGAGCTGGTGGTGGGGTCGGGGGAGCCAACGAGGAGGCTTGTGGGGCTTCTTGTGTGCTTTCCTTACGCCTGGGGATCCTTGATTGTTGAGCAGTCTGAAGAGAGCTGAGATTCTCAGAGCTTTGCTGAGGCATGACAGAAGACCAGTGTGAGCTGTGGAAGCAGCTTTCAGGAGGTGTCTGCTCTGAACAACCTCCTTGGGACATCTTAGGTGGCAAGAAACCCTCTGCACTAGTTAGAAAACACTGTTTGAAACAATTGCTACCTTTAGAAAGTAACCATTTTTACTTAGAATATATATCCAGAGGATGTTGGACTGAAGGATTGATATCTAATGATTAACCTCTAGTAATTAACCTGCAGAAGGCAGAAAGAGGAATCAGAGCTTCATCACCCAGGATGTCAGCCCAGCTCCTCCACAAACACCCATGAACACCCTGAACCACTTTTCTCTCTTTTGATGTTTGTAGCCCACACATGCAGCTTGGCACACAAGTGTGTACTATCTTACACAGTGAATGATCGCTTTATGTGCTCTCTCTAGACTCCTCAGCAATATATTTCTTAAAGGCAGAGAGTGAGAACCTGTGTGACATTTTTAATGTATCACACAAGGCTTCTCAGCTCAATACTGAGCACAGCATGGGTCCTCAGAAAATCCTGGTTTACTGATCGGTGACTGGCAAGTTACAGTAATTTTCAAATGCATCTGAGAGCCTGATGGCCAAGCTTTGGTCCATTTCAGTTGATTGACAATACTAACCACAGAAGCAACCCATAGACACTTGGTAACTTGTGGTCAGTTTTATGTCATTCCAGGCAGAGAAACATAATCTGTTCAAAATGCTTAAAGCTAACTTGTATATTAAATATGACTAATTTTTTCTTCCTTGTCATTGAGGAAAAAAAATTTGTTCTTTTGTACTCTCATTGTAATAAAACATAAAAGGTTACACAGACTTTTTATGCAGCATTCACATTCCAGATCTGTTATTTATTGGTTGTGACCTTGAGGAAATTATATAAATTCTAAATACCTCTCTCTCTCTTTTTTTTTTCCTTTCTCTCATCTTCAGACATCATCTGGAGAACTTCTTTGCTTGGAAGTTAAATCTCCCACTCTATACTGTTCAGAAAACTAGCCACTGATGTGATTCAAAATACTTCCACAGACATACATACCTAGATATACATACCTAGATAGAGAATGACGCATAGATAGGCAGATGGTAGATAGATAATACATGATAGATTATTCTAATTGCTTTTTTAAGAGGTTAGATTATGACTCACTGACAGTCTAGACCTGGACGGGTTGAAGTGTGCAGTTTGGGCTATATACCTGGGGAAGAACATTGACATTTGTACAAAGAGCCGAAGCATAGAAAATGTTGAGGCAAGGAGGAAACCTGAGAGAGGAGAACAGGCAGTCAAACTGGAACATAAGATCAGAAGAAGAGGAAAAGCAGGAGGCCCCCATGGGTAGAGGAGACCAGAAGGAGCTTTGAAGAGAAAAACTACTAGAAAGTTATTAAATTGTTCACCATGGGGTATGTTGGCATCTTTTGCCTTGTGTCTCCCCCTTGTGTCTTTAATAAAATACCCTTCAGGGTATTATGTTCCCTGAAGCTTTTCTGTGAAAGTTCTTTCTGTTGGGACTGTTTAGAAGATAAGTTTCACTTTCTTTACCTCTAAAATGATGTAATGATTGGGTCAGAGCATATAAGCAAATGAGCTCATGCTTGTGAAATGTCGGCAGATAGTGATCTTTTTTAAATTAACATTTTAAATACATTGTGAATTGATTTATCTATTAGTTCATAACTGCCTATGCTTTTACACTTACTGTTGGTTAGAATTGCTTTTGTGCAATATCATGATCGTTTGAGAGTGCAGGCATTAGACGCAGACAAACCTGGGTTCAAAGAATGACTCTGCCCCCACCCCCACTTTTTGTGAATTCAGGCACTTGCTCTTTCTTTTCTTATTTGTAAAATGGGGATATACCTATGTCTTAGAGTCATGGTAAAGGCGGAGGGCTAAAGAGGCAGCATTCCAAAGCGTATACTAAGAGTGTCGAAAAGAAAAACGACTGGACATTCAAATGGGGGTAATTGGAAGAGATTTCAAGATATGGACAATGTATCAGGTTGTGGGTAGGAAGCAGCACAATGGCTGGTGCTGTATCCTTAGACCAGCAGTAGAAGATCTGAGAGCTGTGGAGAGGAGTAGGCAGGGGGAAGAGAGCAATCTGGAAGAACAGTTGTGTGGAACAGAGAAGGGAGTCATGTGATGTGGTCCACACTGGTCGCTATCTCTGGGCACAGAGCAGGCGTGGGAAGCAGGATGGAGACTAAGTGTGGAGAGGCATGGGAAGTATCCAGCATAGAAATGACCAACACAGTGACTAGTGTGGTAACATGCAATAACTGATTGCACTTATTAAACAGAATGATCTTGAATCTATAGCTTTTTTGGTACCCCGAAGAAATCAAAAGAGTATCTCATTTTATATGCCTGGGGAAATCAATTTGATTAAAATATTGGTTCTTGCCAAATTCACCAGTGTTCATTAGAGATCGCGCAGATGTAGCTCTTCCTCAGGAGTTAGGGGCAGTGTTTCCAGGTTCTCTGCTGAACTGTTTTTCTCATGACAAGAATATAAATATGCTTCATGAAGAGGACCTGCACTGCCAGTGATCATATACCCTGGCTTGCTCACTTTCCATCCATGCTACTCAAGCTGAGGTACCACACCTCTTTGAGCTTCATGTATAAAAATAGTCTTCTATTTTTGGCAGCAACATGGACGGACCTTAATAGTATTATGCTAAGTAAGATAAGTCAGATGGAGAAAGATAAATACCATATGCATTCACTCATATGTGGACTATGAAGATAAAACAAAAAATGAAAAGCCAAAATAAAAGAATTAACCAAGCTAAAACAAACACATAGATATAGAGAACGGATGAGGGGTTGTTAAAGGGAAAGGAGTAGGGGAGGGTAAAATGGGTAAAGGGAGCAACTGTACAGTGATGGATGGAAAGTATATTGTTGGTGGTAAGCACTTCCCTGGTGGCTCAGCGGTTAAAGCATCTGCCTCCAATGCGGGAGACCCGGGTTCGATCCCTGGGTCGGGAAGATCCCCTGGAGAAGGAAATGGCAATCCACTCCAGTATTCTTGCCTGGAGAATCCCATGGATGGAGAAGCCTAGTAGTTTACAGTCCACGGGGTCGCAAAGAGTCAGACACGACTGAGTGACTTCACCTTCACCTTCAAGCACACTAAAGCTGAAACTCTAGTACTTTGGCCACCTCATGTGAAGGGTTGACTCATTGGAAAAGACTCTGATGCTGGGAGGGATTGAGAGCAGGAGGAGAAGGGGACGACAGAGGATGAGATGGCTGGATGGCATCACGGACTCCATGGACATGAATCTGAGTGAACTCCGGGAGTTGGTGATGAACAGGGAGGCCTGGCGTGCTGAGATTCATGGGGTCACAAAGAGTTGGACACAACTGAGTGACTGAACTGAACTGAACTGAAGCACACTATAAGGTGGGCCTTATCTAGTAGCTCAGAGGGTAAAGAATCTGCCTACAATGCATGAGCCCTGAGTTTGATCCCTGGGTTGGGAAGATCCTCCGAGGAAGGGAATGGCTATGCACTCCAGTATTCTTGCCTGGAGAATTCCATGGACAGAGGAGCCTGGTGGCCTCATCCATAGGATTGCAAAGAGTCAGGCAAGGCTAAATGACTAACACTTTGGTGGTCCAGTGAAATGAAAGTCTTGAAAAAAGTCTTTCTAATTTAAAATATACCTGATCTGGGTTTTGGGGCTAGACTCTTAAGTGCTTATTTATGTTCTATTGCCAGTAAAAGTGCTAATGAATAATGTAATTTTCAGTTGTTTTTGATGTTAAAGGAAATAAATGTTCATACTTAAATATCTTTTTCATGTATGAGTTTTAGGAGAAAAACATTAAGACCACAAAGATTTCAGTGAAATGAGATAACATTTGTGAAATTATCTGTCACAGGGCCCAGGATACGGAGGCGTCTTAGCAGATGCTTGTTTCCTCCTGGAGGCAGGGGAACTTCTGTTGCTCCTGAACTTGGGGGTGGAGTACACGTTTTACCAAACCTGTTACTCCATTTACACAGTTCTTCCAATTCCATTCAACAGAAGCCATGTGGGCAGTTTGCAAAGTCCGGAGCACTGCCATGAAGACGAGTGATGATTTCTGCAGATTTTCCAAGTGTTCTCCACTATAGCCAACATAAATAATTACACAAATAATTCCTACATTATCTTACAAAGTGCAGTGTTTCATAAACTGTGCTCCAGATCAATGCAAGCATCTGCAATGTATCAACTGAAGTCCCTCAAAGGAAATACTTTTGGTCAGAGAAATTTGGAGAATATGGGGTTAAACGAGACTAAATAGATTCCAAATTACTGGCCTTCTTTTTGTCTTTTATCTAATAACCTGTGTTGTGAGTATTTTGGACAAAAGTCATACATCTAAGACTTTATAAACTTACTTTACCACAGAACCATTCTAACCCTCAAGTTCAACTAAACACACTTGGGAATATCCAGTGTAGTGTAGAAAGACTGGATTTGATTTTCATAGAATCCTCTAAGTTGACAGAGAAAAATATGATTATCCTCACCTTACAGATAAGACAAAGGAAACTCTCAGCGTGATAACTGGCTTCTGCATGGACTGTAAAAAGATGGAGTGAACTAAACTATTAAATAGGCTCTTTTGTGGAGAACTTTAATTTTCATTCCTTTACAGCATATTGCCATCTGTATTAGTTTCCTATGGCTGCTGAAACAAACCACCACAAACTGGATTTCTAAACAGGGATTTTTTTTCTCCCTCTCACAGTTCTGAAGGCTCTGAAGGAGAATTTGTTTCAGCCTTCTCCCTGGCTTCTGTCATTGCCAGCACTTTCCAGAGTTCCTTAGCACTCCAATTTCTGCCTTTGTCTTCACATGAGTTTCTTCCCTCGGGTGTGTCTCAGTCTCTCTTTATAAAGGCACTTACTGGTCATTGGGTTTTCTAATTTATTCTGCTACAGAAAGGCTTGTATGTGCACGCTTGAAGCCCTCATTTTTCTAGGCTAGAATCAAGTCTTTATTTTATGATCCCAAAGTGATTCTTCTTCACCCCTTTAGTCAGAGTAATTAACTTTGTTTGAATATTTGTCAGCTAATTTATTTCTCTTTATTTGAATTTACCCGAATTCCATGAAATATTCTAAGCAGAACACATCCATTTGATGCAAAGAGGTTGTGATAAGAATTTCCTGATGATTCTCTAGATTTCCATGTTTTTTGGGTCATGCCAAACTTTTGGGACAATCTTGATGAAGCTGTTAGAAGGAGTATTCTCCCCTTTCAAGACTGCTGAGTCAGTACAGTTTAAGTCTAGAGTTGCTGGCAGCTGTCCTTGTCACCTCTCGGAAGACGACTACTGAGCATGGAGCCAACATCCCAACACTGAGGAAGAAAGGAGGAAAAGACAGAGGAGGAGGATGGTGGGAGAAGAGGGAGGGGAAGGAGGGATCTAATAATCCTAATCATAATGTTAGGTTTATGTATAGTTACTTATAATATACATAATTATAAAACCTAATATAATAAACCTAATCCAATTGAGGCCCTGGATCCAGCCGTTGCTGAACTTCCTTATTATAAAATACTTCCTTATTATAAAGGACAAAAAAATTATTTTTCATAGGTAGGCTTCTATACTTTGCCTGACATTGTCCAGGCAAATAGAGCATGGTATTCTTTTCATCCAAGTTTAATCTGCCAAAAGTGAGGGAGGTGGAGCTGTGAGCACGCACTTGCTTTGGGTAAGGGTGTGTTCAGCTCAGCTCAGTTCAGTTAGTCACTCAGTCGTGTCTGACTCTTTGTGACCTCATGAACCACAACACGCCAGGCCTCCCTGTCCATCACCAACTCCTGGAGTTCATTCAAACTCATGTCCATTGAGTCGGTGATGCCATCCAACCATCTCATCCTTTGTCGTCCCCTTCTCCTGCCCTCAATCTTTCCCAGCATCACGGACATTTCAAATGAGTCAGCTCTTCACATGAGGTGGCCAAAGTGTTGGAGTTTCAGCTTCAGCATCGTTCCATCCAATGAACACCCAGGGCTGATCTCCTTTAGGATGGACTGGTTGTATCTCCTTGCAGTCCAAGGGACTCTCAAGAGTTTTTATGTTAGGTCCATTATATGTCATGTCATTTAAGCCTCATAACAACTCTATCAGTTAGGTATCGGTAATGTGTAAATTAAAAAATCAAAACATTAGGATAGTAGTGTTCTTTAAACTGTAAGAATGAAGTTTAAAAATAAAATGAGGATATATGTGTATATATGTCTCTCTGTGTTTATATATGTGTATATAAATGCATATACATCCTCTCTCTCTCTCTGTCTCTCTCGGGGCTTCCCAGGTGGCATTAGTGATGAAGAACCCACCTGTCAATGCAGGAGATGTAAGAGACACAGGTTCAATTCCTGGGTCAGGGAAGATCCCCTGGAGGAGGGCATGGAAATCCACTCCCTCCAGTATTCTTGCCTGGAGAATCCCATGTACAGAGGAGACTGGCAGGCTGTAGTCCATAGGGTTGCACAGAGTTGGACACAACTGAAGTGACTTAGCACACGTGTGTGTGTGTGTTTGTGCATATATAGGTCTTCCCAGGTGCCTCAATGGTAAGGAATCTGCCTGCCAATGCAGGAGAAACAAGTTCGAGCCCTGGATTGGGAAGAGCCCCTGGAGGAGGAAATGGCAACCCATTTCAGCATTCTGGCCTGGAAAATTCTGTGAACAGAGGAACCTGGCAGTCTATAGTTCATGGGGCCACAAAGGATTGGGCACAACTGAGCACACACCCACACACACACATTTATATTATTGTGAAATAAATTAAATTCATCTGTTAGTGGTGAAGAGTCTTCAGTTCTTTATTTAGAATCAGTGGAAGAGTTTCCACGGTTGTCAACTCACTTGTGCCAGGAAAGTCAACTTTTTAATAAAACCTTTGATTGCACATATAAATACTGAGAAATGCATTTTAATTGCTCCCACAGACAAGCAGTCTGAAAAAAACGACAACAGGAATGTTCTAAATTACTGGAATCAGGTGGAAGAAGGACTGCAGCCGTAGGAGAGTAGGGATAGAACATCCCTTTTGTATGTTGAGTACCTTGGAGGGAAATGTGTGAGGCTTTTAAGTGGAGCTTTACTCTATTTAATGCCCCCTGGATGCATGAGTTCCTCTGAAACGGCTATACCATTTAATGTCAAAATGAAGTCAGTCAGTCAGAGAAAGGTAAATATCATGTGATATCACTTGTATGGGGAATTTTTTAAAAAAATGATACAAACAAACTTATTTACAAAGCAGACTTATAGACCCAGAAAACAAACTTGCAGTTACCAAAGGGGAAAGGTGGGGGGAAGGGATAAATTAGGAACTGGGGTGAACATATACACACTACTAAATATAAAATGGCAAAGACTTACTGTATAGCAGCGGAAATTCTACTCAGTATTTTATAATAATCTATATGGGAAAAATGATACCAACTATACTTTAAATAAATGAAATAAAATAAAATAATGTGGAGTCACCCTACTATGGAAAACAACCCAGCAGCTACATACTTAACAGTTTCTTACCCTTGCCACAACAGGCTATATCAATGCCATTCTCAGATATATATATCGAATGCCTAGAATCTTTCAGTGACTTGACATTATCCATAAGGTAAAAGCTCCTTATCTCCAAACTGGGGAGAATGCATTCTCCCAAAGTCCTCTCTGACCAGATCTGACTGTTGTCTACCTGGCCAGCCTCTTTTCGCCTCCCATGGCTGACACTTCAGCCAAGCCAGTCTGCTTGTGATTATACCAACACATGATGCTCTGCAGTGACATGCAGCCTTTGCCTGTGTGTCCCCTCTGCCTGGGCTCCCTTTCCCAGCCCCATTTCTTTGACAAGCATCATCTTTTTAAAAAATTTTTTTTTTTTTTTTTTCCATTTTTAAAATGTTTGCTTGTGCTGAGTCTTCATTGCTGCACAGGCTTTTCTCTAGTTGCAGTGAGCAGGAGTCACTCTAGTTGCGCTGAGGGCTTCTCATTCCAGTGGCCTCTCTCATTGTGGAGCACAGCTTTAGAATCTGCGGGCTTCAGTGGTTGCACCTCCTGAGCTCTAGAGCACAGGCTCAGCAGTTGTGGTGCACGGCCTCAGCCGCTCTGAGGGATCCTCTTGGACCAGGGATCAAACCTGGGTCTCCTGAACTGGCAAGCAGGCTCTTTACCACTGAGCCACCAGGGAAGTCCCACGAGCATCATCTTAATCTCTTGTAGGGATCTCCGATCTCCTTGATGAGGCACATAAATCCAAGAGTTAATCACCTTGCTCCCTGTGCTACATACACCTTTGCTTCCATAAAACATATGTACATTTTCCATTCTGAGATAGTAAGGATAACACTTCCATCTAGTATTCATATAAGTGGGGGATTTTGCTTTGGAAAGAAATAGTCAATTGTAATATACACAGTCATAGGCTTTGAGATTAGACTGCTTGTGTTTAATTCCTAACTCTATCTCTTACTACCCACGAGACCTTGGATATTTATCTTCCTTGGACCTCAGTTTCCTCATCTAACAAATGAGGATGGTAAACACTCCAGGAAGTTCTGTGAAGATGAATTGAGACAGTCTAAGGCAAATGATTGTTGTCAACAAAAGATATGTTACTTTGTCTATTAACTTAGGGAAGAAGGATGCTCATTGCCAGAAATTGGCCAAAGTAGTGTTAGAGTGTAATTAGCGCATTTTTAGGACACTGCAGAACAACTGTTCTATTTTCCTCTCTTGCTTATGCACATCAGGGTTAAGAACACCAGCCTTGTCAGTCATCCATGGAGACACTATTATCTTGCTGTTTCCAGACTCCCCTAAAGGTTCCAGTTAAATTGTCAGCATCTAGCATTGCTTATTTGGGACACATACAGACCCACATTCTAACGTCTCCCAAATTCTGTACTCTATTTGGTCACCTGAGCCTTAAACATTTTGCCTGCTTAACTCTGTTGAATAGGTCTAGCTGCTTCTCACCCTGTTTCAAGAATCTTCTTGAGGAAGAATGAGTCAGACATGCTTCTGGCAGGTTATAGTACTCCTGCTATAATCTAAGGATCTCAAACATTAGCCACCAGTCTTTCCTTTGCCTCCTAACCTCTAAGGCACATCACTGGGCAACCATACAATGGGAACTCTGCAGGTCACAGTGTCTATTCTGAGCCCAGCCAGCTCAGAATGCTCATTTGTGGCTTCTTAACTAGTGTATTTACCAGTGAATGTGATCCCATGTTGTAGACCACTGCGGAGAGGTTTACGAACACTTTCTGCTGGTGAAGCCTGGTTTAACAGAAGTGCTGTAGGAAGAACATACTCCTGCCGATAGGTCAGTGTGTGTCTTACAAGTTGCTCCTTTTCAAAACCCATTACCATTTATTTGGTTAAACAATCTGAGGCATACTTTCTAATGAATCAGAGTCACTATATCTTTTCCCTCCAGAATGAAAGATGCATTCAAGTTCTCTGGATTTCTCTTCTGTGTTAGATGAAGGCAATTTGAAAAACTGATCAAGAAATATTCCCTTTGGATTCATCCTTCTACCTTCCTCCAAGGGCAGAATTAAAGGTAAACCAGTATCACCCTGCACTAAGCAGGGCACCAGATTATTCTTTAACAGAGCTTTTTGAACTTTGGTCTTTAACTCTTGAATAATGGTCATAGAGAGCCATTTCATCTAGTCTATTAGCATCTATAAAAAGAGTTTCAGGCATTTACTTTTAGAGAAAATAATCTGCTCATTTCAGTGGAACAAGATGGACAACCAAGGTCAATGAGGCATCAAAAGTAAGTTTTCCAGCCCTTTGTGGAGGCAGGATGGGGGATTTTTTTTTTTTTTTAATGGTATTTAACAAATAGAGTCCAAGTGGAATTTTAAATCAAAATCCCAGATGATAAAATCTTGGCAGAAGAATCTTTTTTTTTTTAACACTTTTTTTTTCCCCTCTGACATCTGTTCTTCTCACTTTCTGAAATAAACATTTCACTTTGCTAATGTTGTGAAGTGTGGGGCTGGGAAGTTACTCACTGTCTCCCTCACCCATAGAAACAATTTCTTAAGCCCTAAGGGAGATTTTTTTTTTTTTTTTTTTTTTACACACCCCTTTCATAAGAGGTAAATCCTTCACAAATTTGAAAAGCAATCAAACCAGAATGTCTCAGAGCCTCGTGATGGAATCATGGCTTCCTTTTCTGAGGCAGGAGAAGCACATCATGTGCCCCACCTAGAGGTACCACTTGGAATTGCCTGTAGAGGAGATTTAAAGTGAATTTTGGGAGAAGATCCTATTTACTGAATTTCAGATTTAAACCAAACACTTTGAAACAGAGAGAAGAGAGAATTAAAAGATAAAACGTCTATTTTCAAAAAACTGATAAAGGGGAAAAGAAGTAAAGGAGTAAAAGTGGGCTTCCCCAGTGGCTCAGATGGTAAAGAATCTGCATATAACACAGGAGACTTGGATTCGATCCCTGGGTCGGGATCGACCCAGTGTGGGAAAGAAGTAAAAATACTTAACATTTTTAACAAAACTATAATATGCAGGTGTGCTAAGTCGCTTCAGTCATGTCTGACTCTTTGCGATTCTATGGACTGTAACCCAACCAGTCTCCTCTCTCCATGGGATTCTCCAGGCAACAATACTGAAGTAGGTTACCATGCCCTCCTCCAGGGGATCTTCTTCACCCAGGGATAGAATCTATCTCCATTGCAAGTGGATTCATTACCGCTGAGCCCCTGGGGAAGCGCAAATACTAATATATAATTTGTCAAAGATTCTGTGCAGATGGTAGGCTCAGTACATGTTCTTAACCCCTCTCTCCCACCAGGGTCCCAGCTGGGCCCTTGAAGAGTTGGTTTGTGTGAGTTTGGGCCAGAAGAGAGGGAGGAACACGTGAGCCATCTGTAAAGTCAGGAGAGGGAGAGGGCTCCTTCCTGCACAGCAAAGAGCCAGGGCTCCTGCCACAGTGAGCGGGCAGCCAAGTGAATTCCTTGTAAGGCCCTGGGGTGGGACAGAGGGGCTGAGAAACCCTTGTCCCTGGGAAGAGGCCAGGCGATTCAGAGGCACGTGGGACAAAATTCACGATCCCTGCAGATGTTTGAGGAAGTCAGCAGCTGCCAGGCCTGTCACCTCAGTGACCCCAGAAGAGGTCTGCTTGGCCAAGCCAACTATTCCCTCTGGTGCTATTTCCATGACTTGAGATTCAAGAGACGCCCAGGAATCTGGGGGCTTCTCTCCCTAGCCATTAATCCGAAACTCACAGCTATTTGGCCCATTGTCACCAGCCTCCTGGGCTGGTAAAGCTTTTTTTTTTTTCTCAGTCTGCTAACTCACAAATCCCATGGAACAAGATCTGCTAGTTCTAAGGAATCTTTCTCCTAATAATAATAAGCTGGACTGCTTGTGGGTCTGCAAGGATGGTGATAAAATTGAAGAGGCTACTGTACTCTATTGTTTTTAAAGAACATACAAGCATATTGTATCCCCTTCTCCAGGGGATCTTCCCGACCCAGGGATCGAACCCTGGTCTCCTGCTTTGTAGGCAGATTCTTTACCACCTGAGCCGCCGGGGAAGCCCATATCATAGTCAAAAATATCTAAAGACAGAGAAAAAAAATATCGGTGCTTACAAGACTATACTGGAAGATTATTAGGACAAACTCTGAGTGGAATCATGTTTCCGAATGACACTTGGTAGGTGATGCAGATCCCCTCAGTCTTGTCCTGACAAATCTGGTTTGCTGCTATCTCTGTTTCAAACTCATCCTCCTCTTTTTCCTGAGTCTGCAGCTGGTAGGATATTCAAATCTGCAGAAGCCTCCTGTACTCCTGGGCTAAACCTTACCTCTTAGGAAACTCTCCTACTCTGTTAAGTTCTTTAAGATCTTCATGTATGTGATCCTGTTCTATAGCACCTTCTTCCTGTTCTTTTCCTTTTTTGCAATCTTTCTTGCACTTGAGCTTTTCTTGTACACATGACCTCATTCCCAAGTTACTCCCTTTCCTCCCTTTCAGGTCTCAGCAACCTGTCTTTCTCAGTCAATTTCTTCTCCTCTGTTATTCTGTCTAGTTCTTTCTCCGGAATATCCTCCTCCTCACATGGCTCCACCACGTAGCCCTGGGAAAGCTTCCATTTTCTTCCCACGTCTTCTCTTTCTTGCTTCTTTGTTATCAGTCTCTTCTGGAACCTTTGAAGGGCTCTGTACATGAGCTTCACATGCAAGTCCTGCTGTGTTCTCTACTCCACCTGAATGCATCCTATTGTCTCTCTGAGGGCTTTTTGCAAAAAGTCCTGCTTTGTCTTCTCTTCCCCTAATTCATCCTGTCCTTTCTCAAGTTTACCCTTTGCATCGTTGTTTTCTGCAAGGTGTGCCCACCTCCTCTTCCTTCAGCTGCAGCACCACCTGTATTGGTGATTTGATGGCAATGACCTGTGTGCCCAGTACCAGTGTGTATTCTGCCCCAGTTCTTTCTGTCTGCTCGCCTCCTGGGCTTGTCACCATTTCTCGGCTCATTGGTCTTCCTCCCAGGATTCTGAGAACATCGCCTCTTTCACCATTTTCTGCCTGTTCAGCTCCTCACTGAATTCTGCCTGTGCTTTCTGCTTCTCACCACACGCCTTCAGATAGATACAAAGCAACTCAGCATAGACTCTCACCCCACACCCTCGGGGCTTCCCTGGTGGCTCAGATGGTAAAGCATCCACCTGCAATGCAGGAGACCCAGAGTCGATCCCTGGGTTGGGAAGCTCCCCTGGAGGAGGGCACGGCAACCCACTCCAGTGTTCTTGCCTGGAGAATCCCATGGACCGAGGAGCCTGGTGAGTTACAGTCCATGGGGCTGCAAAGAGCTGGACATGACTGAAGTGCCTGAGCACACATGCAGGCATACACTCTAGTGTGCTCACCACCAAAAGCTTAGTTTCTGTCCATCATGACACAGAATCCCCTTTACCCACTTAGACCTCCCTTTCCTTTCTGGTAACTATTGCTCTGTTCTCTTTACCTATGTGTTTACTTTTGCTTTGTTTATTTATTTATATACTACATATGAGTGAATTCATAAGGCCTTTCTCCATCTGACTTATTTCACTTAGAATAATACCTCAAGATCCATTTATGTTATTGCAAATGGCAAGATTTTATTTTTTTCTGGCTTAGTAGTATTTCATTGTATATGTATTACCACATCATCTTTATATCCATTCATCCAATGATGAGTTATTTCTGTATCTTGGATACTATAGATAAATGCTACCATGAACATAGGGGTGCATAAATATTTTTGAATTAGGTTTTCATATTCTTCAAAAAATACTCAGAAGTGGAATCGCTTGGCCATATGCTAGTTCTATTCTTAATATTTTGAGGAATTTCCATATCGTTTTCCATAGTGGCTGCACCGATTTACATTCCCATGAACAGGGTGTGTGGTGTTTCTTCACATCCTTTCTAACACTTGTTATTTCTTAATCATTCTAACACTGTGATTTGGACTTGTGTTTCCCTAATAACTAGTGATATTGAACTAGTGATATTGAACATATTTTGATGTGACTGTTGACCATCTATATGTCTTTTTTGGAAAAAAACTATTCAACTGCTTGCCCATTTTTTAAATTATTTTTGTTGTTGTTGAGTTGTATGAGTTCTTTCTATATTTTGGATATTAACCCCTTATCAGATAAACAATTTGCAAATAACTTCTCCCATCTGGTAGGCTGTCTTTATGTTTGCTTGGCTGCTTCCTTTGCCGTGCAGAAGCTTTTAGTTTGATACAGTTCTATTTGTTTATTTTTACTTCTGTTTCCTTGTCTGAGGAGATTTATTCAGAAAAATATCGCCAAGAGTGTACAAAATCTTGTATGCAAATTTTCATAACAACTTTATTCACAGTGGCAGAAACATAGAAGCAATCCAAAAATCTATGAAATATTGCTGCTGCTGCTAAGTCACTTCAGTCATGTCCGACTCTGTGTGATCCCATAGACGGCAGCCCACCAGGCTCCCCCGTCCCTGGGATTCTCCAGGCAAGAACACTGGAGTGGGTTGCCATTTCCTTCTCCAAAGCATGGAAGTGAAAAGTGAAAGTGAAGTCGCTCAGTCATGTCTGACTCTTCGCGACCCCGTGGGCTGCAGCCTTCCAGGCTCCTCTGCCCATGGGATTTCCTAGGCAAGAGTACTGGAGTGGGGTGCCATTGCCTTCTCCCCTATGAAATACTAATATGTAATAAAAAAAGAATGAACTACTGTTATACAAAACAAGATAGGTGTATCTTAAAATTGTTACCCTAAGTAACAGAATCCAAACGCAAAAGACAGCATATGATATGATTCCATTCATACAGAGTTCTGGAAAATGAAAGCTATAGTGATATATAATAGATTCAGTGGTTGCTAGAGCTTGGGGGCTCTTAGCAGTTGGAGGTAGGAACAAGGGATATATGAAAAAGCCATACGATACATTAGGGTGATAGACAATTTCTTTATCTTAATTGTGGTCATGGCTATTCAACTATTGTCATAATTCATCAAATAATAAATTTTAATGTATGTAAATTATACTTCAAAAATCTAATTAATTTAAAACTAGCTAATAAAAATCTGTCATTTAATAATTGTACTATTATTAATTGGACTCACTGCTACATCTTGGGATTATTTTTGCACAAAAATCCTATCCTATCTGTAGCAATATGCATGATACTAGCTATTAATTCTTAAGGGTGTGCTATATGGCAGCACTGTTTTATAATTTTATAATTTATAAATCATGATTTATATATTTTATAATTTTTGTTAAAATAATTTTTCTAACAACCCTCTGAGGAAAGTATTGCTATCTCTATTTGACAGGAGAGGAAGCAAATCACCAAGATATTAATTAACTAGTAAGTGTCAAATTTACATTTGAAACAGGTAGTTTGACTTTAGAGACCAGCTCCTCAAGTATGACTGCATATTGAGAGGCAAACACAGGAAATGTACATGTCAATATGTTGCAATCTGTTTAATCTCCCAAATGAAGGGTACATGCAAATATGAATTCAAGAAGGGGGAGACTTGGCATAGGAATCCTTCACTGGGAAAGATAATTGTAGTTTTGAGTCTCAAAGGTTGAGAATGAAACCTTTGAATTGTTGAGTAGCATCAGAAAATGTGATTTCTGAAAGTCACTTGATATTAGACAAGGCATTTTTCTTCTCATAAAAATAATCATTTTATTCTTGGACTTAACTGGAATATTCTCAGTAAAAAAGGGTGACTATTCACAGTCTCTTATAAGCAAAGGCCTTGTCAAATTTTTAATTGTAATTTGGTGTGCTATTCTATTAGACATTAAAACCCATATGCAGAGAGAATTTTTGAATATTGAAGCCAAACCTTTCACACGTTTGAAAAAAAGTTGCTTCAAATGTTGTGCTCTAATCATTCCAGCAGATGGCAATACACTCATTCTTTAAAAAATATGTTTCACCATCCAATTAAAAAAAAAACAAAAATGGCTTACTCTTTCTTATTTATTTATTTACAATCCTCTGACAAGTCCTTCTTTGTGGTAAGCTAAAACAATGCATTCTACACAAGAGTTTTTAAGATTGCAAAGTTTTCTAACACCTTATTTATAAAGGACCTTAAATGCTAAACTAGACACTGATCTTTATCCTGTAGAAAATGGAGAAAGCATAGATATCTTTTGAGTCATGACTGACATGGTCAGAACTGTACATTAGGAAAGTCACTCTGACCGGGAAAGGACAAGTGGCAAGATGTGGAAAGAGAATAAATATTTGTTGGAATGGCTTAGAACAGAGGTAATAGGAAATTGATCTTGAACGTGGCAGTAAAAGCTATGGCTTAGGGACTTCCTCAGTCATCCACCAGTTAAGAATCCACCTTGCAACGCAGACGACATGGTTCAATTCCTGGTTGGGGAAGATACCCTGTGCTACAGGGGGACTAAGCCTGTCCATTACAACAACTGAGCCTGTGAGCCACAGCTAGAGAATCCATGTGCTGCAACAAAAAATCCCTCACGACACAACACACATCTCATGGGCTGCAACTAGGACCTGATGCAGCAAGATCAATAAATGAGCAAACAAAAAAGCTATGGCTTAGATGAGGAAATAACTGCAGACATCCACAGAGATAAAACTGAACAACTGATTGGATGTTAGAAGTTCAAAAGAAGGAAGAGCCATAGATAACCCTTGTGTCTTAATCATGGTTTTTGGGGAAGACAACTAGAAGGCGCAGAAATAGGTTTGGACAAAAGGGAATTTTTTGAAGTGCCAAGGTGCGCCCGATTGCTGATTTAACTTAGCATCTCACAAGACAGTCTGCTGTTTAGATGAGAAATAACATTTCAGAGATAGATGCAGAAGTGGTAGATATCTGTAGCCACGGGAGTAGATGAGAAAGTCTGAGATGAAAAAGGCTGAAGTCCTAGGAATCTTCTGGAGAATACTTGCATGTAGGAGAATCTGAACATATGATTAAGTTTAGCAGGATTTTCAGGTGAGTGTGCTGTCTTTCAAAGCCTATGAATAAGGACAAATGGAATAAGAGTAACAGATATTTTAAAAACTTTGAGTCATTTGTAAAGATATCATTTCACTTTGAGAAACCATTACACAAATGAGTGGAGGCAGAAAGATCATTATGAGAAAGGAATGGAGAAATGAAGAAAAAGCGTAAAGTTTCTTATAAGAAGTCTGGCAGTGATGGGAAAAGAAGCTGTGGTTCTGTAGGTTGACTGGATGGTCGAGACAAGGGAAAATCTTTATAAAGTCCAGAGTTTTCCATGTATTTGTGTCTGTCATGAAGGAGACAGTTAAAATTATACTAAAGCTGTTTTCTTTTTTCTTATGACATCTGGATAATTTAATGAAACTGCAGAACTTCATTTTCCTAGACATTCATAGATGTAAGAAAGAATGGAGAATATAATTTGATAATGAATGTTGCAACATGTTTCTTATTATTTATTATTTATCCAGTGATGCCTGAAGCTTTAAGACTATGAGACTTAGTCACGCTAATTAAGTCTGTTTGCAGAGTCCAAAATCTTTTGACATAGTGGTAAATGATAAGTCTGAAGAGGCTGCTGAAGTATCAACCAAGCATTTAGAATCATAGAAAGCTCTGAAGCCCACTGCTCCATTACAATATGGAAGCATGTTTTCTTGTCCAAATTTAAATTTTATCCCTTTTTTTTTTCCCCCCTTAGGAAAAGAAAACTCAGTTGGCAACACTTTATCTTGCTGGCAGAATTACTGAGGTGTAGAATTTGCTTCTTGCCACTAGAACTTTGGTGACATGGTGTCATTTTTGTGCAAAGGAATCTGCAGAGGTTGCCAGTTGAATCTGTGTGAGGAAAAAATAACATAGCCTTGAATTGCAAACAACCAAGTCTGCCGTCAAATATGATAAACATACTGATTTCATTAAAAACTAATAGCAAGACAGAATTTTCAAACACAGCGGCAAAGGACAGTAAAGACAGGAAGAGGGCGGTTGGCGGGGGGCACTTCCAGGAACTGTTATCTGTTCTTTTCTGTACAGATAAAGAGTTTGTTTATAAATTCCCAAATACCTGTCTCTGCTTTTAATTCTTGAGATCAGGCTGTACCATTTCTGTCAACAGTCCTATCAAATGAAAGATGATGAAATGACTCTGTTCTACTGCGTATCACTGCCCACATGTTAGCATGTTTGGAGGCCTGGAAAGGCTGTGATCTGCTGGAAGATAGAGCCCCCAGGGAGGGATGCACAACAATTTTTATGTACATCAGAACCCAAGCAGAGAAAGTGAAGAAATCAACTTTCTTTTTATATCTGTAAAGATTAGAAATGCAATTTTAACTCCAAGTTTCAATAAACAGGATTTATTTTCAATGGGAAGGGCTCCTTTTTTTTTTTTTTAATATATCTTTGCAGAATGGACTGATCAAATGGTAAATACAATATACACTTATTAGCCTGATCACTGCTTTGAAAGTAGTGGGAATCCAAATTCATACAAAAAACAGATTCTCAAACTAGATTCCCCTGATTTCAATAAAGCTGTCTCCTAGGTTAAATCTCAAGATCCTTAAGGACAGAAACTTACTCTTAATCTTTATTTATATTTGACATACAGTGTATTTAAAAAGTGCTACCTGTTTAACACTTTTAAATTTTGACAATCACTTGGCCAATAGTTATTACCACTTCTGTGGCAATAAAACTCTTTTTCTGTTTACCTATCTGGGGGTAACGGACTCTGGGAACGGACGGAGTTACTTCCCTAGCCTGGGAGTGAATGGTAATTGGATTAAACCAAATTGGGTGCACCTAACTCCATCAGTTCAGTTCAGTCCTGTCCGACTTTTTGCAACCCCATGAGATCAGTGGAGAAATAAATCTAGAAAGAATGAAGGGATGGAGCCAAAGCAAAAATGATACCCAGCTGTGGATGTGACTTGTGATAGAAGCAAGGTCCTATGCTGTAAAGAGCAATATTACATAGGAACCTGGAATGTCAGGTCCATGAATCAAGGCAAATTGGAAGTGATCAAACAAGAGATGGCAAGAGTGAATGTCAACATTCTAGGAATCAGCAAACTAAAATGGACTGGAATGGGTGAATTTAACTCAGATGACCATTATATCTAACTCCATCAGTCCATCCTAAAAGTTCATTGGAAGGACTGATGCTGAAGCTGAAGCTCCAATACTTTGGCCACCTCATTGGAAAAGACCCTGATGCTGGGAGAGGTTGAGGGCAGGAGGAGAAGGGGATGACAGAGGATGAGACAGCTGAATGGCATCACTGACTCAATGCACATGATTTTGGGTGAACTCCGGGAGTTGGTGATGGACAGGAAGGCCTGGCGTGCTGTGATTTATGGGGTCACAAAGAGTTGGACACAACTGAGTGACTGAACTGAACTGAACTCCTCATTTCTTCAGGGATTAGTTCTGACAGACAGAATGCCTGAAGACCTATGAATGGAGGTTCGTGACATTGTACAGGAGGCAGTGATCCAGACCATCCCCAAGAAAAAGAAATGCAAAAAGGCAAAATTTATTGTCTGAGGAGGCCTTACAAATAGCTGAGAAAAGAAGAGAAGCTAAAGGCAAAGGAGCAAAGGAAAGATATACCCATCTGAATGCAGAGTTCCAAAGAATAGCAAGGAGAGATAAGAAAGACTTCCTCAGTGATCAATGCAAAGGAATAGAGGAAAACAACAGAATGGGAAAGGCTGGAGATCTCTTCAAGAAAATTAGAGATACCAAGGGAAATTTTCATGCAAAGATGGGCACAATAAAGGACAGAAATGGAGAAGAGAAGATATTGAAAGAAGCAGAAGATATTGAGAAAAAGTGGCAAGAATACACAGAACCATACAAAAAAGATCTTAATGACCCAGATAATCATGATGGTGTGATCACTTACCTAGAGCCAAATATCCTGGCATGTGAAATCAAGTAGGCCTTAGGAAGCATCACTATGAACAAAGCTAGTGGAGATGATGGAATCCAAGCTGAGCTATTTCAAATCCTAAAAGATGACTGTTAAAGTGCTGCACTCAACGTGCCAGTAAATCTGGAAAACTCAATGGTGGCCACAGGACTGGAGAAGGTCTGTTTTCATTCCAATCCCAAAGAAAGACAATGCCAAAGAATGTTCAAACTACCATACAGTTGCACTCATCTCATACATGAGCAAAGAAATGCTCAGAATTCTCCAAGACAGCCTTCAACAGTACATGAACTGAGAACTTCTAGATGTACAAGCTGGATTTTAAAAAGGCAGAGGAGCCAGAGATCAAATTGCCAACATCTGTTGGATCACCAAAAGAGCAAGAGAGTTCCAAAAAAACCATCTACTCTGCTTTGGACTTTCCTGCTGGCTCAGACAGTAAAGTGTCTGCCTAAAATGCAGGAGACCCAGGTTCAATCCTTGGGACAGGAAGATCTCCTGGAGAAAGAAATGGCAACCCACTCCAGTGTTCTTGCATGGAAAATCCCATGGACAGAGGAGCCTGGTAGGCTATAGTCCATAGCGTTGCAGAGTCGGACACGACTAAGCAACTTCACTTTGCTTCACTTCACTTCTGCTTTATGGACTATGTCAAAGCCTTTGACTGTGTGGATCACAACTGTGGAAAATTCTTCAAGAGATGGGAATACCAGACCACCTGACATGCCTCCTGAGAAATCTGTATGCAGATCAAAGAAACAACAGTTAGAACTGAACATGAGACAACAGACTGGTTCCAAATTAGAAAAAGAGTACGTCAAGGCTAGATATTGTCACTCAGTTTATTTAACTTGCATACAGAATACAGCATGTGAAATGCCAGGCTGGATGAAGCCCAAGCTGGAATCAAGACTATCGGCGGAAATATCAATAACCTCAGATATGCAGATGACACCACCCTTGTGGCAGAAAATGAAAAGGAACTGAAGAGCCTCTTGAAAGTGAAAGAGTAGAGTGAAAAACCTGGCTTGAAACTCAACATTCATAAAACGAAGATCATGGCATCTTGCCCCATCATCTCAAGGCAAATAGATGGGGAAACAATGGAAACAGTGACAGACTTTATTTCCAAAGTCACTACAGATGGTGACTGCAGTCATGAAATTGAAAGGCACATACACCTTGGAAGAAAAGCTGTGACCAACCATTTAAAAGTGAAAGTGAAAGTGAAGTTGCTCAGTCGTGTCCGACTCTTTGCGACCCATGGACTGTAGCCCACCAAACTCCTCCATCCATGGGATTCTCCAGGCAAAAATACTGGAATGGGGTGCCATTTCTTTCTCCATGGAATACCAGACATTAAAAAAAAAAATTACCAGACATTTAAAAAGCAGACCTGCTAAAGAGCAGAGACATTACTTTGCCACCAAAGGTCCGTCTGGTAAAAGCTATGGTTTTTCCAGTAGTCATGTATGGACTATAAAGAAAGCTGAGCATTGAAGAATTGATGCTTTTGAACTGTGGTGTTGGAGAAGACTCTTGAGAGTCCCTTGGACTGCAAGGAGATCCAACCAGTCCATCCTAAAGGAAATCAATCCTGAATATTCATTGAAAGGACTGATGCTGAAGCTGAAACTCCAATACTCTGGCCACCTGATGCGAAGAACTGACTCATTTGAAAAGGCCCTGATTCTGGGAAAAACTGAAGGCAGGAGAAGGGGACAACAGAGGATGAGATGGTTGGATGGCATCATCTACTCAATGGACATGAGTTTGAGTAAAGTCCGGGAGTTGGTGATGGACAGGGAGGCCTCTCATGCTGCAGTCCATGGGACTGCAAAGAGTTGGACACAACTGAGCGATTGCACTGAACTGACCTCCTTATTTGTGGTTGTCTTAGAGTAGGGTATATAAGCCTGTTCTGGACAATGAGAACTGAGGAGAAGTCTGGGGACTTTTGAGAGTTTTCTTGCTTCTGATTTGAAAAGGAAAACATAAAAGAGACTTTTTCCTCTCTCTTACTTTCCCCTTTCCTACTTTTCAATACAACTGTGTGAGAACATGCTGTTTGTAGCCATGGCAAACTCAAGGGGAAAGCTGAAGAAAGCTGTGGGAGAATGCTGACTAGGTGGCAGGATTCACCAGCGCTCGCAATTACTTCTGGGTTTCTGGCCAACAATAACAATAACAATAAATGCCTTCATGACTGCCACATTGGTTATTTTGTATTTCCTAGTCAAAAACATTTAAACTGAGGCAGAAATTTAAAAAGATATCTCACATTACCTCATTGTTTCAGCTAATAATCTTGTGAATGTTAACTGGAGCCCACAGAGGATGTTGATACTCAGAACATTGATCTGACTTGACGAACATCACAAAACTAGTAGACAGACCTAACACTGAAAATCCTAACTTTGAATGGCCACTCATATACTCAGTGCAATGCACTTGTTTGACTTGCGTCAAGTAATGACAGGCAAGGATTTGCCGACATGAGTGAAGCTGCAATCTTGGGGAAATTTCCCTTTTCTTCAGGCAAGTCCTCATGAACTTTCACATCTGCTAAAGGCTGATCTCTTCCTAACATTCTGGAGGAGTCCATTGTTAGCACGCCCAGAAATAAAGATTTGGAAGGAAATTCTTTTTCACATTCGCCCCATCTTCTTCCTTCCTTTCATTGATTTGTTACTGAAAATTCAGCCTACTCTTCTAGTGGAATGCCCTTTTTGAAGGACCTCACTGTGATCTGAGAAGTGAGATGAGTCCATTCTTACAGGAGAATTCCAGTTCTTCCTCTCTCCAATCTTTGTTGGGCACAGGTAAGTGTGATTCCCAATTTCATTTCCATTTCCATAGGAGAGCATAGTTTCTCTGCTTCATTTCAGCTCTGACTTAGGTTTGTGACCCTCCCTGGATTGTACCAGACCCATTTCTGCACTCTTTAAACTTCACTAATGCCTTATAAATTACTTCAGGGAGAAGGTGTGATTCTTATCACTCTTTGTCTTAACATGGGTTCTTCAGGAAATAAAACCTGGAGTATAACTTAGAAGCTAATACTTTATTGAGGGTTCAGTCTTGGGACATCTAGAGTGAAGGACAGTGGGTGCCTTACTGAACTGGCCATAGCTTTGCAAAATACACAGCTGGTTGTTCATCTTGCAGAACATATTTAGAAAAGTTGTACAGGTTACTGTGTCTTAGAACTGCTCATAGAGGAAGAGGATGAGAAATTGATTTGCTGACTTTCCTCCATCTTCTGTTTTGCTTCAGTCCAAGTTCATCCCTTATGGGAATAACTTTCTTGTACTTATAGGTAGCATTATTAAGCCTCTTCAGGCAGATTTAGAGGGAGCCAGAGCCTTGACAAATCTAATAGGGCTGTAACACAAAGTCTCTTCCTGACAACTGGTGTCATACGTGGGTCTATGGCCTTCCCCTGGTGGCTCAGACAGTAAAGAATCTGCCTGCAATACAGGAGACCCACATTCAATCCTGGGTTGGAAAGATGCCCTGGAGAAGGGAATGACTACCCACTCCAGTATTCTTTCCTGGAGAATCCCATGAACAGAGGAGACTGGTGGTCTAAAGTTCATGGGGTCTCAAAGAGTCAGACTTGACTGAATGACTAAGCAAGCACATGGGTCTACAGTGGTAAATCCATTAGCTTTTGGTGTTTATCTCTGGGACCATTCTTGCTGGCCAGTAATTAAAGAAAGTGGTCACGTGTAGACATGAAGAGTCTGATGGGTTAGACTTACTGGCTTTGAGTGACAGAAACTGGATCTAAACCCAATCTGTGTTTCCAGCAAGCTGAGAGGAGATCTCTTTTTTCCTTCCAGTTTTACTGAAATATAATTCATGTGCACCACTGTTTAAGTTAAAGGTGTACAACATAATGATTTGAAAGAGATTTCTTTTTTATTTTCTTCAGTTTTCCTCACTCTAAAGGGATGGATCTCTCCTAGGGGCTGATACCCTTACTCCCATGTCTTCTAGAACTTACCTATTCCTCCAGAGCCATAGAGAGATGGGTTTATTTTCATGGATGAATAAAGTCAATAATTCCCCTCCACCTCTAAGAATGTGCAAATTATGAAATTCTGTCTTATATTTTCACTGTGTAGAACATTCTTTAACTGTAAGAGAATAAATTCATTTTTTAGGATCTGAGATCCTCTTGATAACTGCCTATTTGTGTTGCTACAATCATTACACTTTATCAGAACAAAACATAAACCTAAAACTTGTTTTGCACAGTACAGTGTGTTTTTATTGGTGGGCCAAATTTTTTTCTTTTTCTCTATTGGTTTCATAAAACACAGAAACTGATGAGTTTGAATTATGTCAACCAAACAGGAAAAGAAAACACTAGATTAGTTCACAGAGAAGGAGATGAGGGTACTAGATAAACTTCAGATCATCAAAAATGGTTTGGTTCTGGAGCAGATTTTTGAATTATATATATATTTTTTTCTTCTTGTCTAAATGTTTCTATGTTTACAGAAACTTTTAAACATGGATTTGCCTTTCCTTAATAACGATCCAACTTCTACCAATGGAACTTCTCTGTAAAAATCTCTCAGCAATATATTTGGAAACTCATATCTTAAAGGCAGATTTGGAGACATAAGTCTGATTTAACTCCAAATGTCAGCAGCAAGGTTTGAGTTGCATTCCTGTCAGCACTTGTCACTAGCAAATACAATTTAGCCAATGATTCTTGATGAAAAGCTTCACATGCAACACAGGCACCCCAGGGATCCCAAAGTCTATGGTGAATACAAGCCCTTGGGTCCACTGTGTCACATTCCCATCTCAGCTGCACATTACAGTGTGGTGACCAGACTCTGCCTCTCAGGACAAGTGTGTGATGGAACCAGAGCATTTTAGCTGCCCCCATAACCACAGCCCTGGACTAGATTTATGATCTCGGGGAAGCACTCTGAGTTTTGGTCAACACTGTCAAAATAAAATAGCTTTTGAAGAAGAGTGGCTGCTAGGGAAAAAAGCCAGCCACAGATGTGCTGACTGATCTGAAACTTCTTTTTGGATGCTAGAAAGAGCATAGTCTCTGGATTTAGACACAGTTCAGTTTTATTCATGGGTTCATCATTTATTAACTCTGCCTACTAGAGTATATATCTTACTTTCTTCTCTGCAAAGTGGGAATGCTAATTATTATCTCAAATGATTCATGTGAAGATGACATGAGAGGCTATATGGAGCTATATAGTCTCATATCTGACTCCTTGCAGCTCTTCATTAGGGTTCCAAGTCTGTTTCTCCTTGCTCCCCTGCCCAGCACACCCTCTTCCTGGCATTTCTTCAGACCAGGTATCCTGTAGATCCTGTTGCTTGGCTTCTCTGATCTGTCTTGATGCTTTCCATTATCCATGTGAGAAAAGATTTATCATCTTTTCTCAGCTTCCTCAGCGTCTAGAGATGTAGGACACACCTCTGCCCAATAAGACATAAAAAGATATCTCCTGAGACAGAGGATGAGATGGCTGGATGGCATCACCGACTCGATGGACAAGAGTTCCGGTGAACTCCGAGAGTTGGTGATGGACACGGAGGCCTAGTGTGCTGCAATTCATGGGGCCGTAAAGAGTCAGACATGACTAAGCGACTGAACTGAACTGAGAGTTTTCAGGGAAAGTTTTGGTTTGCTGATAAGCAGACAGAAGTAACTGGAAACACTCTTCTTCCTATCTTGAATGCCTGGGTCTGGAACAGCCATTAGGTGACCAGATTGCGATAAGCACACCTTGCAGAGATGTGAGTTCTGACTTCGGCTTGCAGCTGCCTATCCCAGTCTTTCAGTAGGTACAATAAGAACAAAACTCTTGTTTGGTCAAACCACTTGACATATATAATTAGGTAAGTGGGACCAGGATTAGAGGAAGAGGAGAGAAAAAGGGAGCAAGAGTATGAGAGAGACAGACACACAGACAGAAGGATAGACAGACTGCTCCCATGCAGCTGGGGAAGTAAATCCTCTGATTTCGGAGGTATAAATATCAATATGGTAGGCTAGATAATGGTTCTCCCAAAGATATCCAGGTCTTAATCTCTGGGACCTGTGAAGATCATCTTGCATGCATGCTTGATAAATTAGTTTAGTTTTGTCTGACCCTTTGGGACCTTAGGGACTGTGGCCTGCCAGGGTCCTCTGTCCATGGGGATTCTCCAGGCAAGAATACTGAAGTGAGTTGCCATGCCCTCCTCCAGGGATCTTCCCAACCCAGGGATCATATCCATGTCTCTTACATTTCCTGCATTGGCAAGTGGGTTCTATACCACTAGTACCACCTGGGAAGTCCACGAAGATCACTTTATATGGCAAAAAAGATTTTGTAATTGTTATTAAGTTTAAGATTCTTGAGACTGAAGAGATTATGGTAGTGGGCCCTGAATACAATCATGTGTAGCCGTACAAGGGGCTTTCCCTTGTGGCTCAGCAGGTAAAGAATCCACCTGCAATATGGGAGACCTGGCTTTGATCCTTGAGTTGGGAAGATCCCCTGGAGAAGGGAAAGGCTACCCAATCTAGTGTTCTGGCCTGGAGAATTCCATGGACTGTATAGTCCATGGGGTCACAAAGAGTCAGACACGACTGAACGACTTTCACTTTCACTTTATAAGAGGCAGGCAGAAGAGACTGATACAAACATACACAGAACAGAAGATCAAGTGACCCCAGGGGCAGAGATTGGACCCCTGTGTCCATAAGCCAAGAAATACTGGCAGCCTCCAGAGGCTCAAAGAGGCAAGAGTGGGAAATATCCTTTACCAGAGCCTCTCAGGGACCATGGTCCTGTCAACAGCTTGATCTCAGCCCAGTGATACAGACTTAGAACTTAAGAATGATGAGAAAGTGTTTGTGTTGTTTTAAACCACCCAGTTTGCAGTAATTTGTTACAGCAGCCACAGAACATTAACACAGTGAGCTATCAAAAATTTAATGATTTCATACTAGGGGATGAGTAACAGTGATCAGTTCAGTTCAGTTCAGTTCAGTTGTTCAGTCGTGTCCGACTCTTTGTGACCCCTTGAATCGCAGCACGCCAGGCCTCCCTGTCCATCACCATCTACCAGGCTCCTCTGCCCATGGGATTTCCTAGGCAAGAGTACTGGAGTGGGGTGCCATTGCCTTCTCCCCTATGAAATACTAATATGTAATAAAAAAAGAATGAACTACTGTTATACAAAACAAGATAGGTGTATCTTAAAATTGTTACCCTAAGTAACAGAATCCAAACGCAAAAGACAGCATATGATATGATTCCATTCATACAGAGTTCTGGAAAATGAAAGCTATAGTGATATATAATAGATTCAGTGGTTGCTAGAGCTTGGGGGCTCTTAGCAGTTGGAGGTAGGAACAAGGGATATATGAAAAAGCCATACGATACATTAGGGTGATAGACAATTTCTTTATCTTAATTGTGGTCATGGCTATTCAACTATTGTCATAATTCATCAAATAATAAATTTTAATGTATGTAAATTATACTTCAAAAATCTAATTAATTTAAAACTAGCTAATAAAAATCTGTCATTTAATAATTGTACTATTATTAATTGGACTCACTGCTACATCTTGGGATTATTTTTGCACAAAAATCCTATCCTATCTGTAGCAATATGCATGATACTAGCTATTAATTCTTAAGGGTGTGCTATATGGCAGCACTGTTTTATAATTTTATAATTTATAAATCATGATTTATATATTTTATAATTTTTGTTAAAATAATTTTTCTAACAACCCTCTGAGGAAAGTATTGCTATCTCTATTTGACAGGAGAGGAAGCAAATCACCAAGATATTAATTAACTAGTAAGTGTCAAATTTACATTTGAAACAGGTAGTTTGACTTTAGAGACCAGCTCCTCAAGTATGACTGCATATTGAGAGGCAAACACAGGAAATGTACATGTCAATATGTTGCAATCTGTTTAATCTCCCAAATGAAGGGTACATGCAAATATGAATTCAAGAAGGGGGAGACTTGGCATAGGAATCCTTCACTGGGAAAGATAATTGTAGTTTTGAGTCTCAAAGGTTGAGAATGAAACCTTTGAATTGTTGAGTAGCATCAGAAAATGTGATTTCTGAAAGTCACTTGATATTAGACAAGGCATTTTTCTTCTCATAAAAATAATCATTTTATTCTTGGACTTAACTGGAATATTCTCAGTAAAAAAGGGTGACTATTCACAGTCTCTTATAAGCAAAGGCCTTGTCAAATTTTTAATTGTAATTTGGTGTGCTATTCTATTAGACATTAAAACCCATATGCAGAGAGAATTTTTGAATATTGAAGCCAAACCTTTCACACGTTTGAAAAAAAGTTGCTTCAAATGTTGTGCTCTAATCATTCCAGCAGATGGCAATACACTCATTCTTTAAAAAATATGTTTCACCATCCAATTAAAAAAAAAACAAAAATGGCTTACTCTTTCTTATTTATTTATTTACAATCCTCTGACAAGTCCTTCTTTGTGGTAAGCTAAAACAATGCATTCTACACAAGAGTTTTTAAGATTGCAAAGTTTTCTAACACCTTATTTATAAAGGACCTTAAATGCTAAACTAGACACTGATCTTTATCCTGTAGAAAATGGAGAAAGCATAGATATCTTTTGAGTCATGACTGACATGGTCAGAACTGTACATTAGGAAAGTCACTCTGACCGGGAAAGGACAAGTGGCAAGATGTGGAAAGAGAATAAATATTTGTTGGAATGGCTTAGAACAGAGGTAATAGGAAATTGATCTTGAACGTGGCAGTAAAAGCTATGGCTTAGGGACTTCCTCAGTCATCCACCAGTTAAGAATCCACCTTGCAACGCAGACGACATGGTTCAATTCCTGGTTGGGGAAGATACCCTGTGCTACAGGGGGACTAAGCCTGTCCATTACAACAACTGAGCCTGTGAGCCACAGCTAGAGAATCCATGTGCTGCAACAAAAAATCCCTCACGACACAACACACATCTCATGGGCTGCAACTAGGACCTGATGCAGCAAGATCAATAAATGAGCAAACAAAAAAGCTATGGCTTAGATGAGGAAATAACTGCAGACATCCACAGAGATAAAACTGAACAACTGATTGGATGTTAGAAGTTCAAAAGAAGGAAGAGCCATAGATAACCCTTGTGTCTTAATCATGGTTTTTGGGGAAGACAACTAGAAGGCGCAGAAATAGGTTTGGACAAAAGGGAATTTTTTGAAGTGCCAAGGTGCGCCCGATTGCTGATTTAACTTAGCATCTCACAAGACAGTCTGCTGTTTAGATGAGAAATAACATTTCAGAGATAGATGCAGAAGTGGTAGATATCTGTAGCCACGGGAGTAGATGAGAAAGTCTGAGATGAAAAAGGCTGAAGTCCTAGGAATCTTCTGGAGAATACTTGCATGTAGGAGAATCTGAACATATGATTAAGTTTAGCAGGATTTTCAGGTGAGTGTGCTGTCTTTCAAAGCCTATGAATAAGGACAAATGGAATAAGAGTAACAGATATTTTAAAAACTTTGAGTCATTTGTAAAGATATCATTTCACTTTGAGAAACCATTACACAAATGAGTGGAGGCAGAAAGATCATTATGAGAAAGGAATGGAGAAATGAAGAAAAAGCGTAAAGTTTCTTATAAGAAGTCTGGCAGTGATGGGAAAAGAAGCTGTGGTTCTGTAGGTTGACTGGATGGTCGAGACAAGGGAAAATCTTTATAAAGTCCAGAGTTTTCCATGTATTTGTGTCTGTCATGAAGGAGACAGTTAAAATTATACTAAAGCTGTTTTCTTTTTTCTTATGACATCTGGATAATTTAATGAAACTGCAGAACTTCATTTTCCTAGACATTCATAGATGTAAGAAAGAATGGAGAATATAATTTGATAATGAATGTTGCAACATGTTTCTTATTATTTATTATTTATCCAGTGATGCCTGAAGCTTTAAGACTATGAGACTTAGTCACGCTAATTAAGTCTGTTTGCAGAGTCCAAAATCTTTTGACATAGTGGTAAATGATAAGTCTGAAGAGGCTGCTGAAGTATCAACCAAGCATTTAGAATC
Source organism: Oreotragus oreotragus (assembly GCA_006410675.1). Lineage (NCBI taxonomy): Eukaryota > Metazoa > Chordata > Mammalia > Artiodactyla > Bovidae > Oreotragus > Oreotragus oreotragus. Next base: position 147,643 of record SJYX01008477.1, on the reverse strand, counting down.
ATAGAAAGCTCTGAAGCCCACTGCTCCATTACAATATGGAAGCATGTTTTCTTGTCCAAATTTAAATTTTATCCCTTTTTTTTTTCCCCCCTTAGGAAAAGAAAACTCAGTTGGCAACACTTTATCTTGCTGGCAGAATTACTGAGGTGTAGAATTTGCTTCTTGCCACTAGAACTTTGGTGACATGGTGTCATTTTTGTGCAAAGGAATCTGCAGAGGTTGCCAGTTGAATCTGTGTGAGGAAAAAATAACATAGCCTTGAATTGCAAACAACCAAGTCTGCCGTCAAATATGATAAACATACTGATTTCATTAAAAACTAATAGCAAGACAGAATTTTCAAACACAGCGGCAAAGGACAGTAAAGACAGGAAGAGGGCGGTTGGCGGGGGGCACTTCCAGGAACTGTTATCTGTTCTTTTCTGTACAGATAAAGAGTTTGTTTATAAATTCCCAAATACCTGTCTCTGCTTTTAATTCTTGAGATCAGGCTGTACCATTTCTGTCAACAGTCCTATCAAATGAAAGATGATGAAATGACTCTGTTCTACTGCGTATCACTGCCCACATGTTAGCATGTTTGGAGGCCTGGAAAGGCTGTGATCTGCTGGAAGATAGAGCCCCCAGGGAGGGATGCACAACAATTTTTATGTACATCAGAACCCAAGCAGAGAAAGTGAAGAAATCAACTTTCTTTTTATATCTGTAAAGATTAGAAATGCAATTTTAACTCCAAGTTTCAATAAACAGGATTTATTTTCAATGGGAAGGGCTCCTTTTTTTTTTTTTTAATATATCTTTGCAGAATGGACTGATCAAATGGTAAATACAATATACACTTATTAGCCTGATCACTGCTTTGAAAGTAGTGGGAATCCAAATTCATACAAAAAACAGATTCTCAAACTAGATTCCCCTGATTTCAATAAAGCTGTCTCCTAGGTTAAATCTCAAGATCCTTAAGGACAGAAACTTACTCTTAATCTTTATTTATATTTGACATACAGTGTATTTAAAAAGTGCTACCTGTTTAACACTTTTAAATTTTGACAATCACTTGGCCAATAGTTATTACCACTTCTGTGGCAATAAAACTCTTTTTCTGTTTACCTATCTGGGGGTAACGGACTCTGGGAACGGACGGAGTTACTTCCCTAGCCTGGGAGTGAATGGTAATTGGATTAAACCAAATTGGGTGCACCTAACTCCATCAGTTCAGTTCAGTCCTGTCCGACTTTTTGCAACCCCATGAGATCAGTGGAGAAATAAATCTAGAAAGAATGAAGGGATGGAGCCAAAGCAAAAATGATACCCAGCTGTGGATGTGACTTGTGATAGAAGCAAGGTCCTATGCTGTAAAGAGCAATATTACATAGGAACCTGGAATGTCAGGTCCATGAATCAAGGCAAATTGGAAGTGATCAAACAAGAGATGGCAAGAGTGAATGTCAACATTCTAGGAATCAGCAAACTAAAATGGACTGGAATGGGTGAATTTAACTCAGATGACCATTATATCTAACTCCATCAGTCCATCCTAAAAGTTCATTGGAAGGACTGATGCTGAAGCTGAAGCTCCAATACTTTGGCCACCTCATTGGAAAAGACCCTGATGCTGGGAGAGGTTGAGGGCAGGAGGAGAAGGGGATGACAGAGGATGAGACAGCTGAATGGCATCACTGACTCAATGCACATGATTTTGGGTGAACTCCGGGAGTTGGTGATGGACAGGAAGGCCTGGCGTGCTGTGATTTATGGGGTCACAAAGAGTTGGACACAACTGAGTGACTGAACTGAACTGAACTCCTCATTTCTTCAGGGATTAGTTCTGACAGACAGAATGCCTGAAGACCTATGAATGGAGGTTCGTGACATTGTACAGGAGGCAGTGATCCAGACCATCCCCAAGAAAAAGAAATGCAAAAAGGCAAAATTTATTGTCTGAGGAGGCCTTACAAATAGCTGAGAAAAGAAGAGAAGCTAAAGGCAAAGGAGCAAAGGAAAGATATACCCATCTGAATGCAGAGTTCCAAAGAATAGCAAGGAGAGATAAGAAAGACTTCCTCAGTGATCAATGCAAAGGAATAGAGGAAAACAACAGAATGGGAAAGGCTGGAGATCTCTTCAAGAAAATTAGAGATACCAAGGGAAATTTTCATGCAAAGATGGGCACAATAAAGGACAGAAATGGAGAAGAGAAGATATTGAAAGAAGCAGAAGATATTGAGAAAAAGTGGCAAGAATACACAGAACCATACAAAAAAGATCTTAATGACCCAGATAATCATGATGGTGTGATCACTTACCTAGAGCCAAATATCCTGGCATGTGAAATCAAGTAGGCCTTAGGAAGCATCACTATGAACAAAGCTAGTGGAGATGATGGAATCCAAGCTGAGCTATTTCAAATCCTAAAAGATGACTGTTAAAGTGCTGCACTCAACGTGCCAGTAAATCTGGAAAACTCAATGGTGGCCACAGGACTGGAGAAGGTCTGTTTTCATTCCAATCCCAAAGAAAGACAATGCCAAAGAATGTTCAAACTACCATACAGTTGCACTCATCTCATACATGAGCAAAGAAATGCTCAGAATTCTCCAAGACAGCCTTCAACAGTACATGAACTGAGAACTTCTAGATGTACAAGCTGGATTTTAAAAAGGCAGAGGAGCCAGAGATCAAATTGCCAACATCTGTTGGATCACCAAAAGAGCAAGAGAGTTCCAAAAAAACCATCTACTCTGCTTTGGACTTTCCTGCTGGCTCAGACAGTAAAGTGTCTGCCTAAAATGCAGGAGACCCAGGTTCAATCCTTGGGACAGGAAGATCTCCTGGAGAAAGAAATGGCAACCCACTCCAGTGTTCTTGCATGGAAAATCCCATGGACAGAGGAGCCTGGTAGGCTATAGTCCATAGCGTTGCAGAGTCGGACACGACTAAGCAACTTCACTTTGCTTCACTTCACTTCTGCTTTATGGACTATGTCAAAGCCTTTGACTGTGTGGATCACAACTGTGGAAAATTCTTCAAGAGATGGGAATACCAGACCACCTGACATGCCTCCTGAGAAATCTGTATGCAGATCAAAGAAACAACAGTTAGAACTGAACATGAGACAACAGACTGGTTCCAAATTAGAAAAAGAGTACGTCAAGGCTAGATATTGTCACTCAGTTTATTTAACTTGCATACAGAATACAGCATGTGAAATGCCAGGCTGGATGAAGCCCAAGCTGGAATCAAGACTATCGGCGGAAATATCAATAACCTCAGATATGCAGATGACACCACCCTTGTGGCAGAAAATGAAAAGGAACTGAAGAGCCTCTTGAAAGTGAAAGAGTAGAGTGAAAAACCTGGCTTGAAACTCAACATTCATAAAACGAAGATCATGGCATCTTGCCCCATCATCTCAAGGCAAATAGATGGGGAAACAATGGAAACAGTGACAGACTTTATTTCCAAAGTCACTACAGATGGTGACTGCAGTCATGAAATTGAAAGGCACATACACCTTGGAAGAAAAGCTGTGACCAACCATTTAAAAGTGAAAGTGAAAGTGAAGTTGCTCAGTCGTGTCCGACTCTTTGCGACCCATGGACTGTAGCCCACCAAACTCCTCCATCCATGGGATTCTCCAGGCAAAAATACTGGAATGGGGTGCCATTTCTTTCTCCATGGAATACCAGACATTAAAAAAAAAAATTACCAGACATTTAAAAAGCAGACCTGCTAAAGAGCAGAGACATTACTTTGCCACCAAAGGTCCGTCTGGTAAAAGCTATGGTTTTTCCAGTAGTCATGTATGGACTATAAAGAAAGCTGAGCATTGAAGAATTGATGCTTTTGAACTGTGGTGTTGGAGAAGACTCTTGAGAGTCCCTTGGACTGCAAGGAGATCCAACCAGTCCATCCTAAAGGAAATCAATCCTGAATATTCATTGAAAGGACTGATGCTGAAGCTGAAACTCCAATACTCTGGCCACCTGATGCGAAGAACTGACTCATTTGAAAAGGCCCTGATTCTGGGAAAAACTGAAGGCAGGAGAAGGGGACAACAGAGGATGAGATGGTTGGATGGCATCATCTACTCAATGGACATGAGTTTGAGTAAAGTCCGGGAGTTGGTGATGGACAGGGAGGCCTCTCATGCTGCAGTCCATGGGACTGCAAAGAGTTGGACACAACTGAGCGATTGCACTGAACTGACCTCCTTATTTGTGGTTGTCTTAGAGTAGGGTATATAAGCCTGTTCTGGACAATGAGAACTGAGGAGAAGTCTGGGGACTTTTGAGAGTTTTCTTGCTTCTGATTTGAAAAGGAAAACATAAAAGAGACTTTTTCCTCTCTCTTACTTTCCCCTTTCCTACTTTTCAATACAACTGTGTGAGAACATGCTGTTTGTAGCCATGGCAAACTCAAGGGGAAAGCTGAAGAAAGCTGTGGGAGAATGCTGACTAGGTGGCAGGATTCACCAGCGCTCGCAATTACTTCTGGGTTTCTGGCCAACAATAACAATAACAATAAATGCCTTCATGACTGCCACATTGGTTATTTTGTATTTCCTAGTCAAAAACATTTAAACTGAGGCAGAAATTTAAAAAGATATCTCACATTACCTCATTGTTTCAGCTAATAATCTTGTGAATGTTAACTGGAGCCCACAGAGGATGTTGATACTCAGAACATTGATCTGACTTGACGAACATCACAAAACTAGTAGACAGACCTAACACTGAAAATCCTAACTTTGAATGGCCACTCATATACTCAGTGCAATGCACTTGTTTGACTTGCGTCAAGTAATGACAGGCAAGGATTTGCCGACATGAGTGAAGCTGCAATCTTGGGGAAATTTCCCTTTTCTTCAGGCAAGTCCTCATGAACTTTCACATCTGCTAAAGGCTGATCTCTTCCTAACATTCTGGAGGAGTCCATTGTTAGCACGCCCAGAAATAAAGATTTGGAAGGAAATTCTTTTTCACATTCGCCCCATCTTCTTCCTTCCTTTCATTGATTTGTTACTGAAAATTCAGCCTACTCTTCTAGTGGAATGCCCTTTTTGAAGGACCTCACTGTGATCTGAGAAGTGAGATGAGTCCATTCTTACAGGAGAATTCCAGTTCTTCCTCTCTCCAATCTTTGTTGGGCACAGGTAAGTGTGATTCCCAATTTCATTTCCATTTCCATAGGAGAGCATAGTTTCTCTGCTTCATTTCAGCTCTGACTTAGGTTTGTGACCCTCCCTGGATTGTACCAGACCCATTTCTGCACTCTTTAAACTTCACTAATGCCTTATAAATTACTTCAGGGAGAAGGTGTGATTCTTATCACTCTTTGTCTTAACATGGGTTCTTCAGGAAATAAAACCTGGAGTATAACTTAGAAGCTAATACTTTATTGAGGGTTCAGTCTTGGGACATCTAGAGTGAAGGACAGTGGGTGCCTTACTGAACTGGCCATAGCTTTGCAAAATACACAGCTGGTTGTTCATCTTGCAGAACATATTTAGAAAAGTTGTACAGGTTACTGTGTCTTAGAACTGCTCATAGAGGAAGAGGATGAGAAATTGATTTGCTGACTTTCCTCCATCTTCTGTTTTGCTTCAGTCCAAGTTCATCCCTTATGGGAATAACTTTCTTGTACTTATAGGTAGCATTATTAAGCCTCTTCAGGCAGATTTAGAGGGAGCCAGAGCCTTGACAAATCTAATAGGGCTGTAACACAAAGTCTCTTCCTGACAACTGGTGTCATACGTGGGTCTATGGCCTTCCCCTGGTGGCTCAGACAGTAAAGAATCTGCCTGCAATACAGGAGACCCACATTCAATCCTGGGTTGGAAAGATGCCCTGGAGAAGGGAATGACTACCCACTCCAGTATTCTTTCCTGGAGAATCCCATGAACAGAGGAGACTGGTGGTCTAAAGTTCATGGGGTCTCAAAGAGTCAGACTTGACTGAATGACTAAGCAAGCACATGGGTCTACAGTGGTAAATCCATTAGCTTTTGGTGTTTATCTCTGGGACCATTCTTGCTGGCCAGTAATTAAAGAAAGTGGTCACGTGTAGACATGAAGAGTCTGATGGGTTAGACTTACTGGCTTTGAGTGACAGAAACTGGATCTAAACCCAATCTGTGTTTCCAGCAAGCTGAGAGGAGATCTCTTTTTTCCTTCCAGTTTTACTGAAATATAATTCATGTGCACCACTGTTTAAGTTAAAGGTGTACAACATAATGATTTGAAAGAGATTTCTTTTTTATTTTCTTCAGTTTTCCTCACTCTAAAGGGATGGATCTCTCCTAGGGGCTGATACCCTTACTCCCATGTCTTCTAGAACTTACCTATTCCTCCAGAGCCATAGAGAGATGGGTTTATTTTCATGGATGAATAAAGTCAATAATTCCCCTCCACCTCTAAGAATGTGCAAATTATGAAATTCTGTCTTATATTTTCACTGTGTAGAACATTCTTTAACTGTAAGAGAATAAATTCATTTTTTAGGATCTGAGATCCTCTTGATAACTGCCTATTTGTGTTGCTACAATCATTACACTTTATCAGAACAAAACATAAACCTAAAACTTGTTTTGCACAGTACAGTGTGTTTTTATTGGTGGGCCAAATTTTTTTCTTTTTCTCTATTGGTTTCATAAAACACAGAAACTGATGAGTTTGAATTATGTCAACCAAACAGGAAAAGAAAACACTAGATTAGTTCACAGAGAAGGAGATGAGGGTACTAGATAAACTTCAGATCATCAAAAATGGTTTGGTTCTGGAGCAGATTTTTGAATTATATATATATTTTTTTCTTCTTGTCTAAATGTTTCTATGTTTACAGAAACTTTTAAACATGGATTTGCCTTTCCTTAATAACGATCCAACTTCTACCAATGGAACTTCTCTGTAAAAATCTCTCAGCAATATATTTGGAAACTCATATCTTAAAGGCAGATTTGGAGACATAAGTCTGATTTAACTCCAAATGTCAGCAGCAAGGTTTGAGTTGCATTCCTGTCAGCACTTGTCACTAGCAAATACAATTTAGCCAATGATTCTTGATGAAAAGCTTCACATGCAACACAGGCACCCCAGGGATCCCAAAGTCTATGGTGAATACAAGCCCTTGGGTCCACTGTGTCACATTCCCATCTCAGCTGCACATTACAGTGTGGTGACCAGACTCTGCCTCTCAGGACAAGTGTGTGATGGAACCAGAGCATTTTAGCTGCCCCCATAACCACAGCCCTGGACTAGATTTATGATCTCGGGGAAGCACTCTGAGTTTTGGTCAACACTGTCAAAATAAAATAGCTTTTGAAGAAGAGTGGCTGCTAGGGAAAAAAGCCAGCCACAGATGTGCTGACTGATCTGAAACTTCTTTTTGGATGCTAGAAAGAGCATAGTCTCTGGATTTAGACACAGTTCAGTTTTATTCATGGGTTCATCATTTATTAACTCTGCCTACTAGAGTATATATCTTACTTTCTTCTCTGCAAAGTGGGAATGCTAATTATTATCTCAAATGATTCATGTGAAGATGACATGAGAGGCTATATGGAGCTATATAGTCTCATATCTGACTCCTTGCAGCTCTTCATTAGGGTTCCAAGTCTGTTTCTCCTTGCTCCCCTGCCCAGCACACCCTCTTCCTGGCATTTCTTCAGACCAGGTATCCTGTAGATCCTGTTGCTTGGCTTCTCTGATCTGTCTTGATGCTTTCCATTATCCATGTGAGAAAAGATTTATCATCTTTTCTCAGCTTCCTCAGCGTCTAGAGATGTAGGACACACCTCTGCCCAATAAGACATAAAAAGATATCTCCTGAGACAGAGGATGAGATGGCTGGATGGCATCACCGACTCGATGGACAAGAGTTCCGGTGAACTCCGAGAGTTGGTGATGGACACGGAGGCCTAGTGTGCTGCAATTCATGGGGCCGTAAAGAGTCAGACATGACTAAGCGACTGAACTGAACTGAGAGTTTTCAGGGAAAGTTTTGGTTTGCTGATAAGCAGACAGAAGTAACTGGAAACACTCTTCTTCCTATCTTGAATGCCTGGGTCTGGAACAGCCATTAGGTGACCAGATTGCGATAAGCACACCTTGCAGAGATGTGAGTTCTGACTTCGGCTTGCAGCTGCCTATCCCAGTCTTTCAGTAGGTACAATAAGAACAAAACTCTTGTTTGGTCAAACCACTTGACATATATAATTAGGTAAGTGGGACCAGGATTAGAGCTAGAGGAGAGAAAAAGGGAGCAAGAGTATGAGAGAGACAGACACACAGACAGAAGGATAGACAGACTGCTCCCATGCAGCTGGGGAAGTAAATCCTCTGATTTCGGAGGTATAAATATCAATATGGTAGGCTAGATAATGGTTCTCCCAAAGATATCCAGGTCTTAATCTCTGGGACCTGTGAAGATCATCTTGCATGCATGCTTGATAAATTAGTTTAGTTTTGTCTGACCCTTTGGGACCTTAGGGACTGTGGCCTGCCAGGGTCCTCTGTCCATGGGGATTCTCCAGGCAAGAATACTGAAGTGAGTTGCCATGCCCTCCTCCAGGGATCTTCCCAACCCAGGGATCATATCCATGTCTCTTACATTTCCTGCATTGGCAAGTGGGTTCTATACCACTAGTACCACCTGGGAAGTCCACGAAGATCACTTTATATGGCAAAAAAGATTTTGTAATTGTTATTAAGTTTAAGATTCTTGAGACTGAAGAGATTATGGTAGTGGGCCCTGAATACAATCATGTGTAGCCGTACAAGGGGCTTTCCCTTGTGGCTCAGCAGGTAAAGAATCCACCTGCAATATGGGAGACCTGGCTTTGATCCTTGAGTTGGGAAGATCCCCTGGAGAAGGGAAAGGCTACCCAATCTAGTGTTCTGGCCTGGAGAATTCCATGGACTGTATAGTCCATGGGGTCACAAAGAGTCAGACACGACTGAACGACTTTCACTTTCACTTTATAAGAGGCAGGCAGAAGAGACTGATACAAACATACACAGAACAGAAGATCAAGTGACCCCAGGGGCAGAGATTGGACCCCTGTGTCCATAAGCCAAGAAATACTGGCAGCCTCCAGAGGCTCAAAGAGGCAAGAGTGGGAAATATCCTTTACCAGAGCCTCTCAGGGACCATGGTCCTGTCAACAGCTTGATCTCAGCCCAGTGATACAGACTTAGAACTTAAGAATGATGAGAAAGTGTTTGTGTTGTTTTAAACCACCCAGTTTGCAGTAATTTGTTACAGCAGCCACAGAACATTAACACAGTGAGCTATCAAAAATTTAATGATTTCATACTAGGGGATGAGTAACAGTGATCAGTTCAGTTCAGTTCAGTTCAGTTGTTCAGTCGTGTCCGACTCTTTGTGACCCCTTGAATCGCAGCACGCCAGGCCTCCCTGTCCATCACCATCTCCCAGAGTTCACTCAGACTCACATCCATCGAGTCCGTGATGCCATCCAGCCATCTCATCCTCAGTCGTCCCCTTCTCCTTCTGCCCCCAATCCCTCCCAGCATCAGAGTCTTTTCCAATGAGTCAACTCTTCACATGAGGTGGCCAAAGTACTGGAGTTTCAGCTTTAGCATCATTCCTTCCAAAGAAATCCCAGGACTGGTCTCCTTCAGAATGGACTGGTTGGACCTCCTTGCAGTGCAAGGGACTCTCAAGAGTCTTTTCCAACACCACAGTTCAAAAGCATCAATTCTTTGGCGCTCAGCTTTCTTCACAGTCCAACTCTCACATCCATACATGACTACTGGAACTATCCCCTTCTCCTTCTGCCCCCAATCCCTCCCAGCATCAGAGTCTTTTCCAATGAGTCAACTCTTCACATGAGGTGGCCAAAGTACTGGAGTTTCAGCTTTAGCATCATTCCTTCCAAAGAAATCCCAGGACTGGTCTCCTTCAGAATGGACTGGTTGGACCTCCTTGCAGTGCAAGGGACTCTCAAGAGTCTTTTCCAACACCACAGTTCAAAAGCATCAATTCTTTGGCGCTCAGCTTTCTTCACAGTCCAACTCTCACATCCATACATGACTACTGGAAAAACCATAGCCTTGACTAGACAGATCTTAGTCGGCAAAGTAATGTCTCTGCTTTTGAATATACTATCTAGGTTGGTCATAACTTTTCTTCCAAGGAGTAAACATCTTTTAATGTCATGGCTGCAGTCACCATCTGCAGTGATTCTGGAGCCCCCAAAAATAAAGTCTGACATTGTTTCCACTGTTTCCCCATCTATTTCCCATGAAGTGATGGGACCAGATGCCATGATTGTTTCCTGAATGTTGAGCTTTAAGCCAACTTTTTCGCTCTCCTCTTTTACCTTCATCAAGAGGCTTCTGATATTTATTGAATGTCCACAATGGCACCCCACTCCAGTACTCTTGCCTGGAAAATCCCATGGACGGAGGAGCCTGGTGGGCTGCAGTCCATGGATGGGGTCGCGACTGAGTGATTTCATTCACTTTTCACTTTCATTCCTTGGAGAAGGAAATGGCAACCCACTCCAGTGTTCTTGCCTGGAGAATGCCAGGGAAGAGGGAGCCTGGTGGGCTGCCGTCTATGGGGTCGCACAGAGTCGGACACGACTGAAGTGACTTAGCAGCAGCAGCAGCGGCGGCATGGACCAGGCAATCACCCTAAGCTCTCTGCATGGATTTCCATGTTAGTCCTTCCAAAAGTCCTCTGAAGCAACTTCCCCTTTTATATACATTTCCTAGCAAGAAGAGCCACTCTAAGGGAGGTAAGGAGCTTGCCCAGAGTCACACAGTGAGTGAGTGCTAAAGATGGGATTTGAACTTGGACCACGTGATTCCATACCCATTCCAGCCCTGCTGCTGAAGAAATGATAGGAAACTTCCTGTCTATGTTCTCAGTTACATCTCTAAGATCAGCTATTAAATAAAACAGTCATATAGCATTGCCATCTGTAATTGGACATACTAGGTCCTTTAAGAGAATATTTTCTTCACAGATTAAAAAATGAGAGCTTACTAAGTGTCAGATGCTGAGCTGAGCACCAGGATGGCAAAGATAATTAAGACAGACAGCTTTGTCTCCAGAGCAGCTCTCTACCTACCCATTTCACATGACTGTTTTATGAAACCCTAGCCATTATATCAAAATTCCACACAAAGTATAACTTCTAAACTATTTCCTTAAACCAAATATAAACTGATATAACTTAATTGCAACTTTGAATGATCTATATTGCTATTCTTTTCCATATGTCTAAATAATGAAAAATAAATAGAAAAAATGGAAGGAAGGAAGGAGGGGCTATTTTCAATAACCACAGCATAGTTACTAATTACTTCATACCTCTGCTGAAAAATTCCTTGGTTATTCTTTCTAATTGGCATATCAGTATTTTTCATGTAACAGTTTCAGAGACTGATGATAAAACACGTGTTTTGTAAACACAAAACCTCTGTATTTTTTTACAGTTTTTTTTTTTAAACAACATGTCAATGTATCTAATTCTTGGTCAAATTATTTTTCCAATTAGGTTGTTCCAGAATAGTGAGCAGAGTTTCCTGTGCTTTATGATAAGTCATTGTTGGTTATTCATTTTAAATATGGCATGTGCATGTCCTTCCCGAACTCCCTCTCTCTTCCCTTCTTCCCCCTGGTAACCACAGTTTGTTCTCTAAGTGTCAAAATCCCTGTTTTTTAAGGTTAAAGTTTCCTTGTATTTATTAAGTGTTTCATTATTAATTAGCTTCTGTGTTTCTTCTCATGTCTAAAAGTGAATAGGTGAAGAAAAGTTCTCTATTGCCTTCCAGGATTCCACAGAACCAGGTTTTGAGCCTGGTTAGATAATTGATGGGCTTCTGTCATGGTTCAGATGGTAAAGAATCTGCCTACAATGCAGGAGACCTGGGTTCTATCTCTGGGTTGGGAAGATCCCCTGGGGAAGGGAATGGCTACCCACTCCAGTATTCTTGCCTGGAGAATTACATGGACAGAGAAGCCTGGTGGGCTGTAGTCCATGGGGGTCTCAAAAAGTCGAAAAAGACTGAGAGACTAAATGATTTGCATACTTTCATTTTTAATTTGTGCATTTTTTTTTTTTCAGTTTCCTTTCCTCTCCCATCTGGTCCAATGAGGTAGGCCTTTGTAGTTCCATATGCTAAGGCTTTTGCCAAGGAAAAGTAGAAATATTATCAAGTCAATAGTTCTTTCTATCTCTTGTTAAGGGCTATTTGTCCTTGAACCCAGATTTAGATCCATTGCATTAAAACTTCCTGCTAAGAGTGAAAATGGAACTGATACTGAAAGGCGTTAAATCAAATACTGTGTCAGTGCAGCACAGTTAACATAGATGATATATATGGCTGTTGTTGCCCAGTCACTAAGCCGTGTCTAACTCTTTGCAACGCCATGAACTGCGCAGGCCAGGCTGCCGTCCTTCACTGTCTCCCTGATATCCATTGAGTCAGTGAGGCCATCCAACCATCTCATCCTCTCTCATCCCCTTCTCCTTCTGCCTTCAATCTTTCCCAGCATCAGGGTCTTTTCCAGTGAATCTGCTCGTCACATCAGTTGGTCAAAGTATTGGAGCTTCAGCTTCAGCATCAGCCCTTCCAATGACTATTCAGGGTTGATTTCCTTTAGGACTGACTGGTTTGATCTCTTGCTTTTCAAGGGACTCTCTCAAGAGTCTTCTCCAGCACCACAGTTTGAAAACATCAATTCTTCAGCGACCAGCCTTTGTTATGGTCTAACTTTCACATCCTTACATGACTACTGGAAAAACCATAGAATTGACTTGACAGATTTTTGTTGTCAAAGTGATGTCTCTTCTTTTTAATATGCTGTCTAGGTTTGTCATAGCTTTTCTTCTAAGCAATAATATGTGGTTAGCACAGATACTAATACATTTGCAGTGAAAGGGTATTTATATCATGTATTCAAACCATTATAAACACAACTACTTCATTTACAGCTCCGCAAAGATTTCTTCTTAAATGAGAAAACTGGCAATAGAGAAAATTAAAATTTAGTCTTTTAAAGAAATGTTTATTTAGATACCTATAGCTTAATTGTCTTATTTCTGTGAATTTAAGCCAATTTTTATTTTCCTTTTGGACTTGATTTTAAAAATAACAAAATTTTAAAATTACCTTCTCTAAACTACTTATTTGTTTAAGTAGGCAAATAATTAGTTGTTGGCCTATTTAAAAAATATCTTCCAAATGTTGCATTAAGAAACATGTCTGGATTTAATTTGTGAGAAATGCACACACAAATTGAAAAAAAATGAAATTTTGTCTTTTGTATTCCTTTGTACTTTCAAAAGCTGCTGATGCTTTAAAATCAACCTCTGAAAAGTATTTTTGATCTGCACTTACAAACTATGAGACTATGCTAAATAATCTTAATATTCTCTCTGTGAAATCTCCATACTTGTAGTTGTGATGAAATCATCCAAATCAGTTCCCTGAAATCTTGAAAAACAAAAATGCTCATAAAGTGGATTAAACAAAACCAGCTTGAGCTCTTGATGAGTACACTTGGAAGATTCCAGATCTCTGTACCATATTGGCGTTCTTTTACTGAATTCCCCAAAATATTACAAAACAGCCATTTAATAAAGCACAGTTAAATAGATTAGAAGTCACTGCAGTGTGACAGAACCTTATTTTGACTGATTTCAGTAGAATCTCACAAAAGGGAAGTCTGAATGGATCTCTGTGGGAGGTTAGGGTCTCGGCAGTGTTTCAAAGTGGAGAGAAGATGAGATTGCCCCAAATTTATGATGATAGTTTAGGATTTGTGGACAGAGTAAGGTGAGTATCTCAAGGAAAGATTTAATGGATAAACTATCATTTGAGAAGACAATACTTTGCCAAAGTAATCAATGCATGAATATCTTGATAAAATAATATTTATTGGGTTTGGTCTTACCTTTTCTAGGCAAACTTTTATTGAACAGCTCAGTCATGTTACTATTGACAGTCTCAGTTTGCACTTTTCATTTTGAGATATATTTCTAGTTTATTCTTTTCCCAAAGATTTAGAGTTGTGAGTCCAAGCCCCTTTAGAGATAAGACTATGATCTTTGGAGAAATTAAATACTCTTATGTTTACTCTGTTGTTTTCACCAAAAAGGATTGTGGAAGGGTTATCATTGGAAGATGGGAAATAGGAAAAGAAAGATGTATTCTAGTAATTCTCTGGCAATGAGCAATCTGGCCCGTCTTTGAGAAGGAATAATTTTTATTCTGAAAACCCTTTTTAGGGCATGACACACCAGGGCTGCTAATTGTGACTCTACTTTTTACAGCATTCTCTGTTTAAGTAGGGCCAGGGAACCTGGAGAAGGAAGCAACGTTTTCCATCAAGAACCTTCAGTGCTCTTGTAATAGGTGTTGGTCCCAGAGTCTGTGTAGAAAAGGGGCAAGGCAGTTATTGATAATATATCTGTCTGGCAAAAGTGATCTTGACATTCATTTGGCCTCAATTAATAAATTATTTTGGCTGCTTAAAAATAAAGCATGCAAGATACTCTTTCTACCCCCTTCTGATATCTATGTCAGAAGCTTTCTCTATCTCCTTTATACTTTAATAAAACTTTATTACACAAAAGCTCTGAACAAGTAAGCCTCGTCTCTGGCCCTGGACTGAATTCTTCTCCTCCTGAGGCCAAGAATCCTGGCATCTTTGCGTGATTCAGCAACAAGCTTTAATCTTGGGGGCTCGTCCGGGATTCTTCGGGACAAGGTAAGGATGCTTGGAGCTCTAGTTCTTTGTTCTCCTAGCGAACAAGTTTTCTGCTGTACTTTACTAACTCTACGGTGTGCTTGCATGAATGAATGAAATGCCCTGTATGGAGCAAATGAGGAGCCCTGCTCTGTGGTTCCGCGGTGACCTCATACAGCTTATGGCAGAAACTTGTCAGGGGTTTATACCGACCTGCCAATGCCAAGAGGCACCCAATGTCTCCTTCAGGAACCGACCAGAAATGGGCAAAGCATATGGACCGAACTTTCCTTTCTCAGTCAAACTTTTCAGTCTCTTTGACCATTTCATAACTTGTTGGATATTAGAAGTACTAACTCTGATACTGGGAGGGATTGAGGGGAGGAGGAAAAGGGGATGACAGAGGATGAGATGGCTGGATGGCATCACTGACTCGATGGACGTGAGTCTGAGTGAACTCTTGGAGTTGGTGATGGACAGGGAGGCTTGGTGTGCTGCAATTCATGGGGTCACAAATAGTCAGACACGACTGAGCGACTAAACTGAACTGAACTGAACCTAATCTATCGGATCATAGACTTTCAAGGGACTTATGATCTATGCTGTTATTGTGTACTATGACTTAGGTCCTAAACTTGGATTGGTAGTCAGGAAGCGCCTAGCCTCACTAGGAATCAAAAGTTTGGAAGTTAGGTGGAGCTTTAGCTACAAGAGCATCTCTGAGGTTAAAGGTTACTCAGATTGGAATTACAATGGATTTTTTTTTTTTTTTTTCTTCCTTTGGTAGCACTCGATCTTAGTGGACCAGAGTAGACTCTTATACTGGTGTGGTGATGCTTGGAAGGAACATACCAGTTTTATGTTTGTATCAGTCTTATTGTGGTCAGAAATATGAGTATATTTCTGAGTAGGGTCATGCACAGGCATTCAGGTGACGAATGTTTCCTCCAGTGGTTTAGCCTGGGAGGCATTCCAGAAGGTTATTCTGATTGTACCCCAGGTGGCATCAGAGGTAATGGTGAAGAGCTGGACGTCAGTTAGGGATGCCATCAGGTTTACCCCTGGTGCATCCCCATCCCGTCTCGGTGGTAGAACCAGGAGGGATGTGTATGCCACCTGTGTCAGTAAGGGACAGATTAAGCCTGACCAGGAAAGAAAAGCTTTGGTGTAAAATCTGTCTACACCCCCATCTAGAGCAAGGAGGGATGCTTTCGGTAGAAAGATGGTACTGGTCGCTTTTTTCTCTTACAGATGGGAGCTAACAATTCCAGCCTCACTCATTTGAACTGTATCCTGAAAAACTGGGATAGATTTAATCCCCAGGGCTTAAAGAAGACACACCTGGTCTTCCTATGTGATACTGCATGGCCATGGTATCCATTGGAGGATGGCGAACGGTGGCCGGTTGGAGGGTCTCTTAAGTATAATACTGTTTAACAATTAGACCGGTTCTGTAGAAAACAAGGGAAATGGATAGAAGTAGCCTATGTGTTGCCCTTTTTCTCTCTGCGAAATATGCCAGACTTATGTCCTAAGGGTATAGATTTGGATGTGGCTCCTTCAGCTTCCTCCTGTCCTCCTACTTTGCTAGATGAGATGGAGGACAGGAGACAAAGAGATAAAGAAAAGCAGGTTTCTCCAATCTATCCCTGGGATCATATGTGCAGAGCAGCCAGAGAAACTGAGGAACAGCCACACAAGCTGTTGCCTCTTCATGAAGCACCCACTGGGAGAAATAATCAGTCTATGAGAATTAATAAGCCTTTTTCTTATCAAGAAATACAAAGAATCAAGGACGATCTGGGAGACTATTTAGAGGACCCAGAAAAAAAATGTATTAGAGCTTTTAAAGGAGTTACTCTACTTTATGACCTTACTTGGAAAGATGTGATGTATATCTTGGGACAAATGCTGACTCCTGACTCAAAGAGTTGAGTTTTGGGAAAAGCGGTTGCTTATGAAGATGAATGGCTTGGTAATGAATAAGCAGGGAAGAGGGAGAATGAGATAGCCGCCCTTCCCACTGGAAATCAGGCCATCCCAATTACAGAACCAGACTGAGACTACAACACAGCTAAAGGAAGATGGGACCAGAGTCATTTTGTCAGATGTATTCTTGAAGGACTCAGGCAGGTGTGTGCTAAACCTTTAAACTATGGCAAATTGGCAAACATAGAACAGGAGGAGAAGGAAGCTCCTGGTAAATTCCTAGATAGACTGAGAGAAGCCCTTCGCAGGTTCACTGAGATTGATCCCGTAAGAGGAAAAAGAGGGAAAAGTGATTTTAAAAGATAGATTTCTCACTCAGTCGGCTCCAGATATCTGCCGTAAACAATTAAAATGGGCATATGGACCAAATCAGTCTTTAGATAATCTGTTACAACTGGCTCAGACAGTCTATTATGGTAGGGAATATGAGGAAAAGAAAGGCAGAAAAAAGACAAAGGGACAGGCAGAAGCCCTCGCAATGGCTATGAGAACCGTTCTAAAACAGTCTGAAAAAAAAAAAAAAATGCCCAGAGGGACCCAGGTGAAAAGAGATGGGCTTGCTATTTCTGTGGAAAGGAGGGGCACCTCAAGCGGAATGGCCCTCAGGCATCTAAGCTGCTCCAGGTCGGTCTGCAAAAGGCCACACTGGAAGAGAGACTGCCCCCAGAGGTGTAGGTTTCAGGGGTTGGACTCTCAAGACAATCAGGACTGAAGGTGCCTGGGGGTCCCCACACAAGCCCCCATCCTAATTACACCTGAGGAACCCCAGGTATTCATAATTGTGGGGGGCCAATCCATTGATTTCCTTTTAGATACTGGGACAACTTATTCTGTGCTTACTGAAGCCCCTAGCCCACTTTCTTCCTGATCTGCTTCCATAACGGAACTGTCTGGACAAACCAAAAGATGGGCCTGATAATCTATATGAGCCTACTTCTGCTGACTCCAAAAATCCTGAGTCTGCCATTTGAGGTTCTTGTCCTGGGCTCACTCTTATGCTGAATTCCACAATCAGTCTAACTGCAGGGTCTGTGGAGCACTCCCTTCTTCATCAGTGGAAGGCTTCCCATGGTGTACATTTTCACTTCAAGGAAAAGACTTTCTCCAAGTGTGCAAATACCTTTGACAACAATCGCATGTGATACTTCTTCATTGGAGAAGACTTTTGAGAGTCCCTTGGACAGCAAGAAGATCCAACCAGTCCATTCTAAAGGAGATCAGCCCTGATTATATAACAATAATGTATCCTGCCTGAGGACAGTCTCTGGATTAAACCTTCTGGCTAATTCTGTTATCCTAAAATGTAAATTATGGGAGTAGGTCTGGTGAGGTCTTTACAACCTCCAGCCATTCTTTGGATTCACTGGAGAGTATATAACTCCACTGCTAACACTAAGCAAGCGGGTACTATTTCTACCCCCTTCTGATGTGTATGTCAGAAGTTTTCTCTATCTCCTTTATACTTAAATAAAACTTTATTACACACACACACAAATAAAGCATGCTCATTTCTAGTTTTTCCATATCTAGAAACTTGACTTCTCTTAGCTAATGTTTCTAATATCAGATTTCGTATATTTTGGATGGTAAAATTGACTGTTTGAACTCTGAAAGATAGAGTCCTTAACCAAGTTCATAATTATATTTGTAATTACTTGGGTACAATTTATATTTGCAATTGGTCTGTGACTTCTCTTGCTCACTTTTTGGCTTTTCTTCTAGGGAACAGGTGGCTGCAAGTCCAGCCATTCTTTGATATCCATAAGTAAGACTGAAAGGCTGTCATCTCTATTTTTCTCTGATAAAAGAAGAGATGTGGCTGCTCAGTTCAGTTCAGTTCAGTTCAGTCGCTCAGTCGTGTCCGACTCTTTGCGACCCCGTGAATCGTAGCACGCCAGGCCTCCCTGTCCATCACCAACTCCCGGAGTTCACTCAGACTCACTTCCATCGAGTCAGTGATGCCATCCAGCCATCTCATCCTCTGTCGTCCCCTTCTCCTCCTGCCCCCAATCCCTCCCAGCATCAGAGTCTTTTCCAATGAGTCAACTCTTTGCATGTGGCTGCTAAGGGATATTTAATTAGAATTGATAGCATGAAATACATCATACCATTAATAGATGCTTATTGGCAGCATGCTTCACTGCCACTGGAGCTCACTGAACCTCAGGTTCTTCATCTATCAATAGGAATAAATATAATGCACATCTCTTAAAGCTGATATGAGGATTAAATGGAAAAAAATGAAGGTAGAATATTGAGCAGAGTACTTGGCACATAGTTAATAACTGATTGCTGTGATCAAAGATTAATAAAATGAGTTATATATTTATGATATATAATAATACATAGGATGGAACAAAATAATTTAGTAATTTATCTTTGTATTCTCCAAATCAATGATTAGATGGGTTGGTAGCCTTGTCAGTAGAAAATTAAAAGAAAAAAAAATGACTGTGACAGAGAAATGATTGGAAATATTGTGTCTGTTTATAGTTAGCAACAGTTGGATACCTACAACATATGCATTTTATCTTACACTTGGTTTTTTTACTAATGGCACACCAGTCCAATACTCTTGCCTGAAAAATCCCATGGACAGAGGAGCCTGGTGGGCTGCAGTCCATGGGGTTGCGAAGAGTCGGATACGACTGAGCGACCTCTTTTTCACTTTTCACTTTCATGCATTGGAGAAGGAAATGGCAACCCACTCCAGTGCTCTTGCCTAAAGAATCCCAGGTACAGGGGGCCCTGGTGGGCTGCCGTCTATGGGGTCGCACAGAGTCGGACATGACTGAAGTGACTTAGCAGCAGTGGTATTCTAAGTATGTTGATAAATGCATTCTCCATAGTGGAGCATTAGTTTCCAACCAGAGTCTGAACAAATGTTAAGTATTCAGTAAGCAGGTCAGGGCTTCACTGAAGAATGTCTGATCACAGTGGTGCTTCTGTTGTGGCTGTTGTTTACTTACTGAGTCGTGTCTGACTCTTTTGTGATCCCATGGACTATGACCACCAGGTCCCTTCCTCTATCTATGGGATTTCCCAGGCAAGAATACTGGAATGGGTTGCCTATGCCCTCCTCCAGGGGCTCTTCCAAAGCCAGGGATCAAACCTGAGTCTCATGCATTGCAAGCGGATTCTTTACCCACTGAGTCACCTGGGAATATGAATCTGTGTCTTCTCTTATTAAGATTTGCCCCAAAGAAAATGAGTTTTTCCTTACACATTTGTCAAATCATCCTTAAATTGGAAATGAAAATTGGGCTGAAGTTGGAACTCTTTAGAATGAAAACACTGTAAAAGTCAGAGTCAATAGTATTTTTATAATAAACTCTAAAGATAGAACAAATGTTATTTTTAAATACCAGAACTCATTTCAGTTTGCTTTGATTATGTTAGCTTTCTTTAAAAAACATACAAAATTAACTTACTGTCAGAATTCTTCAGTGGCACTTCATTTTCACTGTGTCCTACTTCCCACCAGTTTCAGTGAGTTGGTCTACTTTAGTGTCTTGGATCAGGCTTTTATTATTTGGTGGAAGACCATCAAAGTAAAGGGAAAGTTGTTTTTCCTTCCTTAGGTATACAGCCAGAAAGAACAACAATATTTTCAAGTTAAAAAGTCATTGCAACCTAATTGAAAACTTTGGGCTAAATGCTGGGAACACTGTGTGGTTGACCATTCTGAAAGAAATTGAAAACAGATTCTAGTTGGCTTTAAAACGAATCTAGCTAATAATCAAGATAGATAAAAAGTAGACACATAAAGGACAATTAAAGAAGGAAATAGCCTGAAATGAATAGAAAAGAGAACCAGGTTAAGTCAACAAGGTTAACAAATGAAGATTTTCATTTGTGTGGTTAATATAGAGTAACTTTATTTTCCAAAGATAACATTGAAAGAATGTTGGAGAGAGCCTTGATGTCTCTGGATTTTGCCCAGTTCTAAACAAGGATTAACACCAACCATGCATATATCTGCTGTGAACCCAAGTGATCTCTTAAAGCTGTTGCTTGTTTTCTCCTATTCTTTGAGGATCAGAAAACAAAAAGTGTGTACTTACAACCAAAGATTACATACAACTCATAGAATTGGCATATTCTGTAAAATTTAACCTACTGGTTCACCAAGGTAGGGCATATGATTTGAGTTATTTTTCTGTCTTGAGAATGATTTTAGGTCATATTTCGGCTGGATTTTATATTGTTCATTGAAAAACACGTGTGTGTATATATATGTGCAAATATATAAAATACATAAATATATATGTATAAATACAAAACATATAAATGACATGTGAAACACACACAAATGTATGCATGTATATTACATATGCATTTTTCAATGAACAAAAAAGGACTTAGTAGAGGTGAGTCCTAAATTTAGGTGAAATTAATCACTTACAAACTGAGAACAAACAAAAAAATCACTCACAAACTGAGAAAATAACTCAAAGCATATGTTCTACTAATAGTTAATCAGTAGCTTAAATTTTACATACATAGTTGCTTAAACGTATACATATAAATATACATACAGGTAAACATATATGTGTGCATCTATATATGTATTTTTCGCTTTAAAACTACATAATCTAAATATAAATGCTATATGTAATATGTATATACATGCATAATATGTGTATATAATTTGAAGTGAGAAATTCTGAGATGGAGAAATTCTGAATTCTGAATTCTGGCTCTGTTACTTCATAGCTGTATGCCCTTAGATAATTATTTAAGTTCCTTAACCCTGCAATAATGTTTGTAAAATTAGGATATTATCACGTGCATTCTTAGTGAAAATGAAAGTCGCTCAGTTGTGTCTGACTCTTTGTGACCCCATAGATGGTACAGTCCATGGAATTCTCCAGGCCAGAATACCGGGCTGGTTAGCTTTTTCTTTCTCCAGGGGAAACTTCCCAACCCGGGGATCAAAGCCAGGTCTCTTGCATTGCAGGCAGATCCTTTACCAGCTGAGCCACAGGGGAAGCCTAACATAAGAACAGATGCCCATTCTTAAGTTCGTGAAAATAAATGAGAATGTATGCAAAGTTCTTAGCGTACTGGGTGGCATAGAGTAAGTATTCTGTACGTGTACTGTGTGAAAAGCTTTACATATATTCTCATTTATTATAATAAATTATTTAATATATATACACACATATGTAACAGAAAGGGAGAGAAGGAGGGAGGAAGAAAAAGAGTCACAGAGAGAGGGAGAAAGAGAGATACCTTTTTTGGAGTCAGATAAACTGTGGATCCCACTCAGGCCAGTACTGTCATATCCTTGGCATAACTTCTGCAAATCTCATGTTATGAACAGCGAAGCTAATGAACATGGTATGCAGCCCCTCATGCAGAGGACAGAGGTAGATTTGTTCACCTTGGTATGCAGAGTTGTGTGGGGGAGTATCTTCCTTCTACAGCTTCATAGACAGCTGGCCCCAGTGGTTCTGGAAAGCAATGCAGATAAGGAATTTCACTGAGCGACTGTAGGATGCATTCTCCAACAAAAATTGTAGGACTCAGAAGAGGCAATGCCCATGCATGGAAAACAGAGATTGCTGCATACTTGGTATGCTTTGGAGTGTATTATATAAGTTTTATATAACACTTAAATATATCATAGAAAAAGTAAGAGAGATGGATCATAGAAAAAACAACAGATCATCAAAAAAACAAGACAGTTCCAGAAAAACATCTACTTCTGCTTTATTGACTACACCAAAGCCTTTGACTGTGTGGATCACAACAAACTGTGGAAAATTCTTAAAGAGATGAGAATACCAGACCACCTCACCTGACCCCTAAGAAATCTGTATGCAGGTCAAGAAGCAACAGTTAGAACCAGACATGGAACAACAGACTAGTTCCAAATTGAGAAAGGAGTACGTCAAGGCTGTATATTGTCACCATGCTTACTTAACTTATATGCAGAGTACATCATGCAAAATGCCAGGCTGGATGAAGCCCAAGCTAGAATCAAGATTGGTGGGAGAAATATCATAACTTCAGATATGTGGATGACAGCACCCGTATGGCAGAAAACGAAGAGGAACTAAAGAGCCTCTTGATGAAGACAAAAGAGGAAAGTGAAAAAGCTGGCTTAAAACTCAGCATTCAAAATACTAAGATCATGGCATCCGGTCCCATCACTTCATGCAAATAGATGAGGAAACAATGGAAACAGTGACAGACTTTATTTTTGGGGCTCCAAAATCACTGCAGATGGTGACTGCAGCAATGAAATTGAAAGACATGTGCTGCTTGGAAGAAAAGCTATGACGAACCTAGATAGCTTATTAAAGAGCAGAGACATTACTTTGCCATCAAAGGTCCATCTAGTCAAAGCTATGGTTTTACCAGTAGTCATGTATGGATGAGAGATTTGAATTATAAAGAGTGCCAAAGAGTGCTTTTGAACTGTGGTATTGGAGAAGACTCTTGAGAGTCCCTTGGGCTGCAAGGAGATCCAACCAGTCCATCCTAAAGGAAATCAGTCCTGAATATTCATTGGAAGGACTGATGCTGAAGCTGAAGCTCCAATACTTTGGGCCACCTGATGTGAAGAACTGACTCACTGGAAAAGACCCTGGTGCTGGAAAAGATTGAAGGCAGGAGGAGAAGGGGACAACAGAGGATGAGATGGTTGGATGGCATCACTGACTCGATGGACATGAGTTTGAGCAAGCTCTGGGAGTTGGTGATGGACAGGAAAGCCTGGTGTGCTGCAGTCCATGAGGTTGCAAAGAGTCAGACACTTTTATCCCAGATTTTAGATATTAGCAGTTTTGCAATGCACCCCACTCCAGTACTCTTGCCTGGAAAATCCCATGGACAGAGAAGCCTGGTAGGCTACAGTCCATGGGGTTGCAAAGAGTCAGACACGACTGAGTGACTTCACTTTCACTTTTCACTTTCATGCTTTGGAGAAGACAATGGCAACCCACTCTAGTGTTCTTGCCTGGGGAATCCCAGGGACAGGGGAGCCTGGTGGGCTGCTGTCTATAGGATCGCACAGAGTCGGACACGACTGAAGTGACTTAGCAACAGCAGCAGCAGCAGTTTTGCAATGATCAAGAACAGCATACACCACTGAAGTCATATTTTTTGTTGTTCAGTCATTCGGTTGTGTCTGCCTCTCTGTGACCCCATGAACTGCAGCGTACCAGGCTCCTATGGTCCTCCACTATCTCCCAGAGTTTGCTCAAATTTGTGTTCATTGAATCAGTGATGCTATTGAATCATCTCATCTTCCAGGGCCTTCTCGTCCTTTTGACTCTGATCTTTCCCAGTATCAGGGTCTTTTCCAATGAGTCAGCTCCTCCTTTCAGGTGGCTAAAGTATTGGAGTCACCTGATACATTATTCAACTTAAATATGAATCAAATTTAGTGAGTGAAGTTTGGTATAAGAAAGCATAACCTTTCACTGAGCTTGTAGTAGATGCTAGGTGCTGTGCTAAGTACTTTCAAGCACTGATACCTAACCCTGTGGAAGAAGCACAACTGACAGCCTTATTTTTCTAGTAAAGGAACTGAGATTCAGAGGATCATATGGTTTGTAAGTACAATAGTAAAGCAAGGAGTCAAAGATTAGAGGGAGTTCAGAACTTGTCTCAGCTTGAAACTTGCTTCTCTAGTGTTTGTGCAAGCATCCTTAGAAGTGGAATAACTACAAACAATTTAATGTAGAAACTTGAATAAACTTGCAGTTACCTCTTTTGACCCCTAGATGACACTTTTGTATTTATAAGGTAAACTACAAATGGAAACTGATAATTGCAAGACACGAAATAGTGGAAAAAAAAGTACATATACGTATGTGTTGGCAGTGTGAATTTGGAGTAAAGGTATAAATTACCCTTATCAAATACTTTCTCTCAACTTCCTTATATATTTTAAAGCATAATAGCTCTGTTTTATAAGTAAGTAAAGTCGCTCAGTTGTGTCTGACTCTCTGCGACCCCGTGGACAGTAACTTACCAGAGTCCTCTGTCCATGGGATTTTCCAGGCAAGAGTACTGGAGTGGGTTGCCATTTCCTTCTCCCCTCTGTTTTATAACATGTTGCTTATTAAATGCATGTATCAGAACAGTTAGGTGCTTGTTAAAAATGCAGATTTCTGCCTTGGCTTTGCCTTACACCAAAAAGTAAGAGTCCAAAAACTGTTATTTTTAAACAAGTACTAGGTGGTAGTTCTACATATGAAAATCTGAGAACCACTGTTTAGCTACTGCTACTGCTGCTGCTGCTGCTAAGTCACTTCAGTCGTGTCCGACTCTGTGCGACCCCATAGACGGCAGCCCACCAGGCTCCCCCATCCTTGGGATTCTCCAGGCAAGAACACTGGAGTGGGTTGCCATTTCCTTCTCCAAAGCATGAAAGTGAAAAGTGAAAGGGAAGTCGCTCAGTTATGTCTGACTCTTTGTGATCCCATCAACTGCAGCCTACCAGGCTCCTTCATTCATGGGATTTGCTAGGCAAGAGTTCTGGAGTAGGATGCCATCATCTTCTCTGGAGAACCACTGTTTAGCTATGTAATCCTCAAATCTGCCTGCATGTTAGTCTCTTGTGGGAATTTAATGGAATACAAATGCTTTGTCCCTATTTAAGACAATCTCAGCTTTTCTAAGGGTAGGGCCCAAGTAGTGTACGTTAAAAAGTTCCCTCAGTGGTTGCCCTGAGGAACCAGAGACTCAAGGTTGAGAAGCAGATTGGGTGGAATTCAGTAGTGACCAACTCCCTTAAGGTTACTAAGACTGGAATTACTGCATCTGTGATTTCACGGAATCACATTGTCCACTTACACATACATGCATGTATAAATGTATCTTTTGTGTTATTTTATTATAAAAATGACTCATGGTTACAGTAAAAAGAAAGACATAGAGAGAGTGAAAGAAAGGAAGGAAGAAAAGAAGAAAGGAGAAAAGAAAGAAAAATACAGAAGAGAACTGAAAGCTGGAAACAGCAACCATTTCCCACAATCCAGAAAATGACTGCTGGCAGTTTGGTGTTGCTCCTTCTGGTCTGTTTTGTTAAAATATTGGGACCATATCATACAAACAACTCTACATAACTGCTATTTTGTGAAATATCCTTTATGAACATTTCCACTGATAGCTAAAGATTCTCTGAAAACAGTTTGCAGTGGATACATACAACTCCACTAGTTAGAACACACCATAATATTCTTATTCATTCAGAATTATTCTCATTCTTTTTCCAGTGTAGACTCTTGAGACAGTAGCTTATCTTTATAATGTTTAAATAAACGCTCTTATTGATAGAGAATAGATATTAAGGGGCACTTTAGATTTTATATTCAGTTTATAATCTTTAAATTAATTGCAGTTGAGTTAGTTTCTAAAGAACCCACCTTATGTGTTGGAAGAGAGATCAAGGAAAGACTGGCTAGGTCATCTATTAGTAGATGCACATTTACTTCTGAGTCAACATCCATGTGCATGCTCTGCTGGTGGAAGATCCAGAGTATCATGTATATCACTAATTAGCATCATTCATTATGACAAACGGAGAAGGCAATGGCACCTCACTCCAGTACTCTTGCCTGGAAAATCCCATGGATGGAGGAGCCTGGTAGGCTGCAGTCCATGGGGTCACGAAGAGTCAGACATTCCTGAACGACTTCCCTTTCACCTTTCGCTTTCATGCATTGGAGAAGGAAATGGCAACCCACTCCAGTGTTCTTGCCTGGAGAATGCCAGGGACGGGGGAGCCTGGTGGGCTGCCGTCTATGGGGTCGCACAGAGTTGGACACGACTGAAGTGACTTAGCAATTATGACAAATAAAAGAGAGTTTTCTCATAACTTTTCATGGGGTTTCTTCCATACTTTTTGCATATAATTTTCCTCAAATAATAATGATATTGTAGATAAAGAAAAGGAGTTGACGTCAAAGTATAAATATAGAGCATTAATCCGAATCTTAAAACTCAATAGTTTTATGTATGCAGAATCATTTGGAGACTATTGCAAGCCTCAAAGGACAATATTTATTTTTTTATTGATTTTTATTGGAGTATAGTTGCTTTGGGCTTCCTTGGTAGCTCAGCTGGTAAAGAATCCGCCTGGAAATCCACCTGCAACTCAGGAAACCCAAGTTCAATTCCTGGGTCTAGAAGTTCTTTTAGGGAAGGGATAGGCTACCCACTCCAGTATTCTTGGGCTTCCCTGGTGGCTAGGACAGTAAAGAATCCACCCGCAATGCAGGAGACCTGGGTTCAATCCCTGGGTTGGGAAGATCCCCTGGAGGAGGGCATGGCAACCCACTCCAGTTTTCTTGTCTGGAGAATCTCCATGCACAGAGGTACCTGGAGGGCTATAATCCATGAGGTCGCAAAGAGTCAGACNCGCAATGCAGGAGACCTGGGTTCAAT
This sequence comes from Oreotragus oreotragus, assembly GCA_006410675.1. NCBI lineage: Eukaryota > Metazoa > Chordata > Mammalia > Artiodactyla > Bovidae > Oreotragus > Oreotragus oreotragus. The sequence continues at coordinate 120,524 of SJYX01008477.1, read as the reverse complement.
CCCTGGGTTGGGAAGATCCCCTGGAGGAGGGCATGGCAACCCACTCCAGTTTTCTTGTCTGGAGAATCTCCATGCACAGAGGTACCTGGAGGGCTATAATCCATGAGGTCGCAAAGAGTCAGACACGACTGAGTGACTAAGCACAGCACAGCACATAGTTTCTTTATAATGTGTTATTTTCTGCTGTGCAGCAAAGTGAATCAGTTAAATATATGCATACACAATTCATGGAGTCGCAAAGAGTCGGACACGACTGAGCGACTGAACTAAACTGAACTATTTTTTTAGATTTCCATCCCATTTAGGTCACCACAGAGCACTGAGCTCCCTGGGCTATACAGTAGATTCACATTAGTTATCTATTTTATATGTAGTAGTGTATATGTGTCAATCTCTAGGGACAATATTTTATTATCATATTATGGATACATACCCTTCTGACACACATATGGCAAATATTTCTCACTTCATTATTTTTCTTTTAACTTTATTTACTTGACTCATGCAAATCCAATAAAATTTTGATTTCCAGCTTTTACTCTTGGTCTTATGGAAAAAAGATTATTTCCTATCCCACAGATAACCTGTGTTTTCATTTATGACTCATCCCCACTATTTTATTAAAAATTATTTCAAACTTAGAAATCATGAAAACAATTTACAGTGAAAACCTGTATTAGTACCCTCTGGATTCTACCATTAGCATTGTCCTCTTTCCTTTCTTATATATCTATCCACCTTTCCATCATTCTATCCAACACATCAATCTATTTTTATTCATTTCAAAGTGGTATTCATCAGTTGCATCTCTTGAAAACCTCAGTATGCATACTATATGTATTTGACCTTTTTTAAAATGGCAACCCACTCCAGTATTCTTGCCTGGAAAATTCCATGGATGGAGGAGCCTGGTGGGCTACAGTACATGGGGCCACAAAGAGTTGACCATAACTGAGTGACTTCACCTTTCACCTTTGGTCTTCAAACTATGGTCTGCCATAGTTTCCATGGCCCAGAGTGTGATTCATATGGTGTGGGCAGCTTAAAATAACATATTTGTGCTCTTGCAGTTTTGGAGACCAGAGTGTGAAATCAGTTTCAATGGGCTACCGGGGTCAGGACTGGTTCCTTCTAGAAGCTCTGGGGAGAACCCTTTTCCAAGACTTTTCTAGAAGCTTCTGACTGGCTGTGTCTTTTGATTTGCAATCCCTGTCTTGTTGTTGTTGCTTAGTTGCTCAGTCGTGTCTTAGTCTTTGTGACCCCATGGACTGTAGTCCTCCAACTCCCCTGCCCATGGCATTCTCCAGGCAAGAATACTGGAGTGGGTTGCCATGCCCTTCTCCAGGGGATCTTCCCAACACAGGGATCAAACCCATGTCTCCTGCATTGGAAGGCAGATTCTTCATGATTGAGCCACCAGAGAAACCTTAATGTCTTTCTTAAATCATTCCAAACCCTTTCTTCCATTGTCACATCTTTTCTACAGTTAAATCTTTTTCTTTCCCTTTCTTATAAGGACATTTGTGATTACACTTAGGGTGTACCCAGATAGTCTAGGATAAAGTTTCCAATTCTAAACTTAATTACATCCGCAAAATTTCTTTTGCAAGACAAGGTGACGTTCACAGTTTCCAAAGATTAGGACCTGGGTATCTTTGGGGCTATCATTTAGCTTAACATACATGCAACTATTTCATCTTTTTTGTTTGTTTGCTTAAGCAGCTTGAAATAAGAATCTGATGGAATCTTTCCCAAACAATTGCCCCATTTTTTTGAAAATACAAATATAAAAGATTTTAAAATGAAAAATTCTCAACTCTAATTGAGATGATATTTTTGTCATATACTGTATTCCTCATGTTTTCTCTATACATTGATTTCTTTTAAAGTTTAGTAACTTTTTGTCATTAGTATGACAAAATATGGTAATAATTTGACTTATTGAAATTTATTCTAGGTGCTTCTCTCAGCAAAATTTCTTTAAAGTTGGAAAAAGGAAGAGAAAAAAATTGAAGAATGCAGCTTTGTTACTCTAAGAAAATGGATATTAATGTCCTATATACTAATTTATTCTTTGCCAGAAAGTTTATATCAAATAATTATTTTATATGAAGGTGTGTGTGTGTGTGTGTGTGTGTGCCTTCAGTGGTGTCTGACTCTTTGTAACTCCATAGACTGTAGCCCTCCAGGCTCCTCTGTCCATGGAATTTTCCAGGCAAGAATGCCAGAATGGGTTGCCATTTCCTACTCCAGAGGATCTTCCTGACCCAGGGATCGAACCAGTGTGTCCTACATTGGCAGGTGTATTCTTTATCTCTGCACCATCTGGTAGGGTGTTTCAATCCATTTGTGGAATATAAGAAAGAAAGAACAAAAGTGCACTCACTCAACTCTATCAAATATTTAATTATAAGCAGCTAAGACAAGACAATCAACTAGAAAATAAGCCAGAAGGCTAAAAACTATATACATCAGAATCTTCATGTTAATTCTAAAATATGTAGGCTGTTATAATTTGAGAGTTATCTTTGAGTGTTAGCTTCCTTCCAGTACAAGCAACACTTGTACTTAATAAACATTGTTTTTCCCAGTTGGCTGTTTTCTAAGCAAGTTATAGAATTACTAATATTAAAATATTTTAATTAAAACAAAACCTTTGGCACTGTACTATAGTTTTTAATCTTTGGTAAATAAATATGACTTTGCAAGCAAACACATTACTGGATAAATGCTCTGTGTTGAATTGATCAGACCCATTCTAGAGTGTGTTGCCAATTAATTGTTAATACAGAGCATACTTTTTCAAAACAGTTGATGATACATCTAGTTCCATGGACATACCCTAAATAAATAAGTTGCCATTTTAAAGTTTTTTTGTAATTACTATTCTAAACTATGGAGTCAGGGCTTAATATGTCTCTAAATTAATTATGAATAAATTCTGTCTGCATGTCTTCTATTTTTAATAGTATTTACTTTTCAGGTTCACAGAGTAAATGAGTAGAATACTGAGAGTTCTTACATACTCCCAGCCCCCACCATCCACAACCCACAAAAGATTGGTATATTTGTTATAATTTATGAACCTACATGGGCTTCCTTAGTGGCTCAGAAGTAAAGAATTTGACTGTAATGCAGGAGCCACAGGTTTGATCTCTGGGTCGGGAAGACCTCCTGGAGAAGGAAATGGCAACCCACTCCACTACTCTTGCCTGGGAAATCCCATGGACAGAGGAACCTAGAGGGCTATAGCCCATGGGGTAGCAAAGAGTTGGACCTGATTTAGTGACTAAACAAGAACAATATGAGTCTATACTGTTACACCGTTATCACCCAAAGCCCATAGTTTATGTTAAAGTTCACTCTTGATATTGTGCCTCCAATGGGTTTGACCAATTTAAATGACATATATTCACCATTATAGTATCATATAGAGTAGTTTCACTTCCCTAAAAATCTTCTATGTTTGGGCAATTCATCCTCTCCTCCTCCGCCACTCCTAGCATTGATCTTTTGACTATCTTTATAGTTTTACCTTTTCCAAAGAGTCAAGGTTGGAATCACACAAGATACCTTTCTCAGATATGTTTTGTTTTCAGATAGCAATGTGCATTAAGGTTCTTCCATGTGTTTTCAGAGCTTGACGACTCATTTCTTTTTAGTGCTGGATAATATTCCAACTATCTAGATGTACAACAGTTTGTTTATCCATTCATCTATCAAAGGACATATTGGTTAGTTCCAACTTTGGCCATTATGAATACAGTTGCTATAAATATCCACGTATAGACATAAGTGCTCAATTTATTTGGATAAATACTAATGACTGCAATTGATGGATTGTATAGTAAGAATATGTTCAGCTTTATAAGAAACTGCCAAACTGCCTTCCAAAGTGACTGAATCATTTTGCATTCCCACCAGCCATGAATGAGGATTTCTGTTGTTCACTTCTTTGTCAACATTTGGTGTTGTCAGTGTTTCAGATTTTTGCCACTTTCATAGGTACGGAGTGGTATCTTGTTTTAATTTGAAATTCGTTAGTGACATACAATGTTGAACAAAATTTAATATGCTTATTTGGCATTTGTATATCTTTGGTGAGGTGTCAGCTCAAATCTTTGTCCATTTTTTAATCAAGTTGTCCATTTTCTTATGAAGGTGTCCATTTTCTTACGAAGTTGTCCATTTTATTATTGTTCAGTATTGAGTTCTTTGTATACTTCCATAGTAGTCCTTTACCAGATAGGTCTTTAGCAAATTTCTTCTCTTAGACTTGTCTTCTCATTCTTTTCAGTGTACGTATATATTGTTTTCTTTGTTATTCTATATCTGATTTTTAATTTCTCTTTCCATTATAATGTTTATTTATTTAAACCTATAATGATTGTTTAGGGGTTCCCCCGGTGGCTCAGTGGTAAAGAATCTATCTGCAATGCAGGAGCCACCGGAGATGTGGCTCCCATCCTGGGTCNATTCTTTTCAGTGTACGTATATATTGTTTTCTTTGTTATTCTATATCTGATTTTTAATTTCTCTTTCCATTATAATGTTTATTTATTTAAACCTATAATGATTGTTTAGGGGTTCCCCCGGTGGCTCAGTGGTAAAGAATCTATCTGCAATGCAGGAGCCACCGGAGATGTGGCTCCCATCCTGGGTCAGGAAGAACCCCTGGAGGAGGGCATGGTAACCCACTCCATACTCTTGCCTGGAAAATCCTGTGGGCAGAGGATACTGGCAGGCTACAGTCCACAAGGTTGCAAAGAGTCATACAGAACTGAAGTGACTTAGCATATAATGATTGTTTAATTAATGTTGATTTTTAGAGTCATTTGAAAGAACTTCCTGTGAAGTTCAGATATTCCTTAATACAATGGCAAACATAAAATCCTCACCATGAATTGTGTGGGTGACAAAGAGTTAAATGTTACAGACTCACAGTGTGATGGATGTTGGGTCAGACAAGGCTTATTTATTAGCAGTGACTTGCTTGGACACACCAGTCTCAAGGGAAAATTCAGACTGTTGTCTCTGCAAAATGAAAAAGTACTGAATGCCAAGAACCTTCTGAGTTGCTTATAAATAGTTGAAATATAGAATGTTAAATATGAAAATGCTGAGATATTATTACATTTCAAATGAAGAAATAGAAATGTCTTTAAATTACATTCATTAAAGCTTGATTTTCTTCCTAAAGTTTTATAGCCTGGATTTCATGAATCCATAGGAGATGGCATAGAAGCCTTAGGAGTGTTTCTCAGACTACCTATTGTGAAGGGCTATTTTATTTTCCAGTTGGTTGTAGGTTGATACACTTGCCTTATATGTACCCCTCCTTTATTTTTACAGTTATGTGTGTGTGTGCATGCGTGCATGTGTGTGTTTGCGAGCGCATGTGAGAGAGAGAGATAGTGATATGGGCTGGTAACATTTGCAGCTTTGAAAAGCATTTTGACTGTTTTCTATTGTTTGTAGGCCCTGGCGGAGAGAGTACCATTTAAATTGGTTCCCATATTTCAGTAGAAATTAAAGAATCTCAAGTTGTTGGAGACAAATGGCAGTTCTGCAGACAATAGATGAGCTGTGTTTATCAAAGTAGGCAGAAAGCATATAACAGTGATCAGAAAGATCTGAGTGCAAAACCAAAATATATGTGTAATCCACTAGTTTTATGCTTGATTTTTATAACTGAAAGAACACCAGAGGCCTGATTTAAGACATCACCGTATAAAGTCAAAATCTTCACCCCAAATCCAGATCTAGCATTCCTTGAACTGAAAAGAAGTTGGGTAACTTTGAGGATGCATCCTTCACTTCAGTCACTTCACAAATACTTCCTATAAATTTTCTTCTTACTTGGCTCTAATATGTTGCTATTCACTTATTAGAGTAAATGTGTTCTGGGCAAAGGGAAATAACCAGAGATTTCAGGTTTCACAGAGAACAGACTGTGAGTCAACTCTAGCTCCTGAGATCAGGAACAGCACATCAGGAAAAGTGGAACTTTGTGTAGTGAGCAGATAAACGAGTTTTAATTGGATTCCATCTCATAGCCCAGTAGAATACTGAGTCCATCTTCATTTTTAAGTGTATGCTTGAAATAAATACTCTCAACAACTGGGGAATCCCAGCCTGATTTTCTGTCACTGTGGAGAGCCATATCAATCTGGATAGGACATCTCCAGACCCTACTCTCTCATAGTCAAGAGTCTGGAGATATCTCCAGACTCTACTCTCTCATAGTCAAGAGTCTGGAGATATAGGATAGTTCCAGACTCTACTCTCTCATAGTCAAGATATCCTATATCTCCAGACTCTACTCTCTCATAGTCAAGAGTCTGGAGATATCCTATCCAGATTGATACGGCTCTCCACAGTGACAGAAAATCAGGCTGGGATTCCCCAGTTGTTGAGAGGATTTATTTCAAGCATACAATTAAAAATGAAGATGGACTCAGCATTCTACTGGGCTTACTATGAGATAGAATCCAATTCTGCAGGCAACTGCGACTGGTGCACTAAGCGCAGGCAGCCAAGACCGGCGCACTAAACACGGCGGAAAGGAACTACCCCACGTCCGAGGTCAGGGGTGGCAGCTGGGAGGAGCCTTCCCACTTCTGAGGCCAGAGGCTGCATCCGAGAGGAGCAACCCCAAGCCTGAGGCCAGGGGCGGCAGCTGGGAGGAGCCACACCACGTCCAAGGAGCTGTGGCTGAGCGGCACAGAAGGGCCCAGAGGAGCCATCCCATGTTGAAGGTCAGGAAGGGCTGCGGTGAGGAGATACCCCTCATCCCAGGTAAGGAGCAGCGGCTGCACTTTGCTGGAGCAGCCGTGAAGAGATACCCCACACCCAAGGTAAGAGAAACCCAAGTAAGATGGTAGGTGTTGCAACAGGGCATCAGAGGGCAGACACACTGAAACCATACTCACAGAAAACTAGCCAATCTAATCACACTAGGACCACAGCCTTGTCTAACTCAATGAAACTAAGCCATGCCTGTGGGGCAACCCAAGATGGGCGGGTCATGGTGGAGAGGTCTGACAGAATGTGGTCCACTGGAGAAGGGAATGGCAAACCACTTCAGTATTCTTGCCTTGAGAACCCCATGAACAGTATGAAAAGGCAAAATGATAGGATACTGAAAGAGGAACTC
>SJYX01008477.1:97006-109010 GCA_006410675.1 Oreotragus oreotragus | reverse complement strand
AAGCAGAGATATTATTTTGCCGACTAAGGTCCATCTAGTTGAGGCTATGGTTTTTCCTGTGGTCATGTATGGACGTGAGAGTTGGACTGTGAAGAAGGCTGAGCGCTGAAGAATTGATGCTTTTGAACTGTGGTGCTGGAGAAGACTCTTGAGAGTCCCTTGGACTGCAAGGAGATCCAACCAGTCCATTCTGAAGGAGATCAGCCCTGGGATTTCTTTGGAAGGAATGATGTTAAAGCTGAAATTCCAGTACTTTGGCCACCTCATGCGAAGAGTTGACTCATTGGAAAAGACTTCGATGCTGGGAGGGATTGGGGGCAGGAGGAGAAGTGGATGACAGAGGATGAAATGGCTGGATGGCATTACTGACTTGATGGACGTGAGTCTGAGTGAACTCCGGGAGTGGGTGATGGTCAGGGAGGCCTGGCATGCTGCAATTCATGGGGTCACAAAGAGTCAGACATGACTGATCGACTGAACTGAACTTATTTAAGCCGCTATTACTTTGGATTTTTCTCTTACAGTCAAAATGAATCTTAACCAATCGATTACTTAATATTCTTTCAATTCTTTTTCTAAGTTATTTCTTTACTTATAATTGAAAAACTTAAGGACCTATTCAGATTATCTCAGTTCTCAAAAACACCAAGAGTTTGTCTTTATTATTTTTTTCATATTTTATTAAAAAAAAAATCGGCCACACTATGTAGCATGTGAGATCTGTTCACCCATCAGGGATCAAACCTGCTCCCCTGCATTGGAAACATGGAGTCTTAACCATATGACTGCCAGGGAAATCCTGCCTTTATTGTTTTCATTTTTATATGTCAAGTGTCTGGGGTTCAGAAAGGTTAACGATATTGGAAAACATCACAGTAGTATATCTGCAGTAGGGAACCTCAGCTTTTTAATGCTATAAGCCATTCCCTTAATGCTTATACAATAGTGCTTGGGTCTTTTTCTTTCTTTTTCTTTTGGCCATGTGGCAAATGGGATCTTAGGCCCCCGACCAGGGAACAAACTCGTGCCCTCTGCCTTGGAAGTGCAGAATATTAACCACTGGCTGTCCAGGCATGTATTACCTTTTATGTTGAAAGTTCCCTACTTATGGGATCTATTTTCTCTGTGAAATAGAAAATGAAATAATTTGCTCACCACGACAGGGATGGTGCTAGGTTAGTGGTGAGTGATGAGTATTTGAAGTAAGAGAGAGTGATATAGAACCTTGTGACACAAAGTGTAGCCATAGGTTAAGTCGTTTTGACATTCCCTGGTAGCCTGATAGAAATGCAGATCTTAGCACCTGACCAACTGAATCAAATTTGCATTTTGAAATTTCTCTAGGTGATTTTTTTGTGTTCATTAAAGTTTGAGATGCCCAAGGACAAGTAGACTTCTTGTCAAGCCAGCTGAAATGGAGACTATGCATTTATAAGCTTAAGTTTAGCAAACCTCTCTTGTTGCCTATCCAGAAGTGAATTGGTGACACGATTGGGACAAAACTGAAGTCCTACTGAAATGGTCAAATCCTTGTTTTCTCTCTTGTTCATGTGTCAAGGGATTATGACCCAAACCTGGTCAATGGACTCTTATGGGTAACACACTGAGAGAATTTTCAGAGAGACTTTCATCTCATTCAAGCAAATGAATAGCATTAAACTCCTGCTTTCTTGGTCTAAATATTTTTCTAACTATGTGTGATCCATGAAACTATAGCAACCGTTTTGCAGTCTTGAAGGCATAAGCCCCAAAACCAAGCTAAGATAACAATCTGATGCATTAATGCTAGAAGTACCATCCCTTGGATTTCTTGTTATGTGAAATAATAAGCATCTTTATTGTTTAAAGTGTTTTCATTTAGTTTTTCCATTACTTTCAGCTAAGAGTTTCCTAAGTGAAATAAAATGGTTTTGTGGTTTTTCTCTTAAAATCCTTAGAACATTGGATTAAGATAAAATAAAGCAGACTACCAAATTATTCAGTACGAGTTTTACAGAGTGAGCATGACTGAATAAAATAGTTGCAGGTATAGACAAAATAGCAGTCGAAGATATAAGCAAGTGTTGCCCTGTGCCATAAGGTTGGCATTGGATAGGGACAAGCCAAAAGCCAGGATGGTGTTGAAGGGATCACCAAAAACATAAGGTCGATATTTGACGAGACTAAAAAATTGTCATGTTGAGAGAAAGAGTTAGAGAGGAAGAGTTAGTTAGTCAGAAAAAGAACTTTAGAATTTGATATTTCAGAGGTGAAACAATTCCTACAGATGCTATCCATGTAGATGGATGAAATAAAATAAATCTGAAGACCATTGGAGTTCAGGAAGTCAAAGAAGTATCAAACCAGGTTATCAAGTGAGTCAGCCACATGAATATTGGAGACACTTGGAATTATAACAGATCTTGAGTGTTAGTTGCTCAGCTGTGTTCAACTCTTTGTGACCCCATGGACTGTAGCCCACTAGTCTCCTTTGTCCATGGAATTCTCCAGGCAAGAATACTGGAGTGGGTAGCCATCTCTTTCTCTAGGGGATCTTCCCCACCCAGAGATCAGACCTGGGTCTCCCGCATTTCAGGCAGATTCTTTACAACTGAGCCACCAGGGAAACACATTATAAAAAGGAGTTTGGGTATATTCTGATTAACTGGTTGCTGGTGATAGTTTTCTAAACCTATGGAATCAAGAGCTTTGACTTTGTATGTGTGTGTGTGAGAGAGGAAACTTTCTCCATGAGATGGATTAGACAAATATCCCCATCTCACCCCTTTCTTTTCAGATTTTGTGCATTACTTGGAGCAGTTAGGAGGCAAATAGAGCTGACTTAATCATAGTTGTATTTCCTTTGCTTTATTGAATCCATTTGGGCATGAGTAGATATAGTTCATCTTCCATGTCTCAATGAAAAGCAGAGAAAGAGGAGGTGATTAAGTATTTTCCAGGACAATTATTCTTAGTTTATCAGTCAGCTTCCCTGGTAACTCAAACAGTAAAGAATCTACCTCTAATGCAGGAGACCCAGGCTTGATTCCTGGGTTGGGAAAATTCCCTGCAGAAGGGAATGGCTACCCACTCCAGTATTCTTGCCTGGAGGATTCCATGGACAGAGGAGCCTAGCAGGCTACAGTCCATGGGGTCTCAAAGAGTCAGACTTGACTGAGCAACTAACACTTTTACACTTTGCTACGTTAGTAAACAATAGCATATGGGAAAGAGCATTCATTGGTTGCTGTGATTATCTGGCACTCTCCTGGTCTTTAGTGGAATCTATTGGACCTCACTGGCACCACTGGGGTCTATTGGGGTTTTTTTTAGACTTTTTTGAGCTCTATTGGACTCTACTTAGCTCTACTAGTAGGTTTTCAGAGCTCCATGTACATTTTGGTAGTTACTTTTGGGGATATACAATGGAAGATCAGAGTAAGAGGGCCATATACAAATCATTCTGTGGTATTTAAAGCTTCTTCTGGATAACTTGATTGCAAAGACACATTATTTTAACTCAAGTCAAATTCTTCTGAGCCTTTTTCTCCAGTAGGCCTTAAACTTGACTTATAATACATCAGATTCTGAGCACACCCTTCTTCCCTCCTTGAGCCCACACACATCTTTGATGACCCCAGCCCTTCTCAAAATACATGCCTAGGGAAGTTCAGTGCTGCCAGGAAAATTTCCTGTTCATTCCAGAGTAAAACCTGGTGGTAGGTTGACTCCTGAATTCCTTCTTGGAGGAGTTACTTGAGAAAACTTGCGAATATAAATCCCTTCTCAGACCTTTCCACCAATCAGAACATCTCATCCAGACCTGAGAGCCACCTCTTTGAAATGCAAACGTTTCATGACTCTAGCTAATCTTCCCCTTGGGAAGATAAGAGCCTAACTTCATATATCACTACCTCCTGTCATAAAGATACAGTAATCTGTTTCTCTTTCAGATAAGCACGAGCTACTGCTGCTGCTGCTGCTAAGTCACTTCCATCGTGTCCGACTCTGTGTGACCCCATAGGCGGCAGCCCACCAGGCTCCCCCATCCCTGGGATTCTCCAGGCAAGAACACTGGAGTGGGTTGCCGTTTCCTTCTCCTACGCATGAAAGTGAAAAGTGAAGTTGCTCAGTCATGTCTGACTCAGCGACCCCCTGCAGCACAGACCCAAATGACTTGGTTCACAGTAACTGACACCTTTCTTGATTTTTGTAAGTTTTCCCTTCCCCAGCTATGCTCAATCTCTGTTCCCTCACTCATCCTTAAAAGCCCCATTACCTCTGCAAAGTCGAGGTTGGACCTTTTTCCCTATTGCAAGAGTGTATTACTGAATAATAATACTGCTTTCACTGGTGTTTATCTTCAACAGTGACAAATGTCACATTTTTCATATTCCAAAGCACATCAAATGACCAAGCTCAGGGTTCGTAAGGCAAGGAAACATGACAAGGGCAGAGAATAAGCAAGTAGATAAACCAATGATACCATACATAGCTTTTAAATGAGTACTCTAGATTCTAGAAAGTGTTCTTCCTATCAGATTTCATGAAAGAAATGCTAAAAACAGTGTTTTGACACAGCAAATATAAATAGAAGAAAAAAATTATAGCTATGTTGCTTTCTTAATTGGTCAGCACAAAATTTCCTCAAGGGAACTAAACCCACAAATTTTAAAAAATGTATAAACTTTAATATCAGAAATATGTTACTTGTTTTTATTCTGAAATGATGAGTAATATTCCAGCATTCTTTAAAAGAAAGCCAATTAAATGTACTGCCTCAATACTAAAAATATGTACTTAATAGTGAAAAATAGGAAAACTCATAACAATTGCAGAAAAGTTGTCTGAAAAGCATCTAAGATTCCTACTTCCTGTAAATTTTGTTAAAAATCTTTCCACCAGATTTCTAGTTTACTTAACAAAAGCAAGGTACACTGTGTGATTGTCACTTAATGTGCCTCCTCAGATCTTTTACAACCATTTTTTTTGGCCACATTAGTATAAATAATGGCAACTATTTAAGACAGTAGTGTCTCTAGTGAAATTGTTCAGTCTTGTACATTTCAATTCATTATGCTCCAGCAGACAGCACAAAATGTACTATTTGGATGATATTCACAGCCCAGTGTCAAGCAACAGTCTCAGAATATTAAATTCCTCCCAAGTGTGTGTGTGTTCCCTTATGTTCTGTGATATTTGACTTGAAAAAAAAAATAACTCTGCAATGTAGTGACAAATATGCAGTGACAGAGGTAATGTATCTTCACTTCAAACTCATCTTTAAAATCTTTAGCAAAAGGCACAATAACAAGTGGACAATTATATTGAAAGATTTGTTGTGTTCAAGGCATTAAATGATCATCTGTTAGGTGAAAAGATTACCTACATTTTGTGGGTGAGGGAATAGAGAAAAAGAAAATTTAATAAAGTATTATCCTTGCCCTGCATGAACTTGTTGGGTAGTGAAAATTTCCAGGAATTGATGTTAAACATTTATGTGTTTGTTGATGTTGGTGTTGATCCTGACATAGTCCTGTGTTCACAACAATATCACACTGAGTGGAGAATAGGGAGAAAAAGAGAAAGAAGCTGCCCTTTCAAAATTATTTGAACAAATCAGAGACATAAATGAACATGGCCAAAATACCACTTAAAGAGATGAAAATTTATCTAAAAATAGCTTGTAGTAAGCTTGGAGAGATTGTTTTATATAAATATGACTAAAATTTACATGGTTACAGCATATCAAATAAGAAGTCAAACGATTTAAAGAATTAGATCAGATTTAAAATAAAACTAATGTCAGAAATAACAATATTAACAATAGCAAAAATTACATATTCATTGAGTATTTACTCTGGTGTCAGTCATTGTGCCTATTTACATACTCTTTAACTTAAATTTTAATTTTTTAAAAATCGAAGTATAGTTGATGTACAATATTATACAAGTTACAGGTGTACCAAATAGTACACCTGTTTAGTATAATATAGTTTCACAATTTTCAAAGGTTATACTTTACTTTATTTTAGTTGTTATGAAATATTGGTTACATTCCCTGAACTGTACAATATATCCTGTAACTTATTTTATCCCTAATAAACTTTTTCATATATTCTCTTTTAACTCTTAAAACTGGCTTGTGAGTTTTGGTGCTATTATTATCATCATTTCACTAGTGGTGAAAACTAAGACTTGGCATGATCTGGTAACTCTCTCAGGTTTACAAGTTATTACGTTAGTGGAACAAAGATTTGGATCAGTCTCCAGAATTTGTATTAGCATGAATTATCTGCTAGAGTACCTTTTAAAGTAAGAAGTAAAAAGTCTCTAGTTACATGATCATAATATCATAATACTCTATAGACTACCAAATAAGATACCATGAATTTGGGGTTTTATTTTCTCTGCAGAAGAAATCTTAATTTGTCCCAGGACAGTAATTCTTTATGCTGGACCTTGTAATCCTAGGGGAGAGTAAGTGACATTAAATAAGGGTGAAGGAAAGACAGACAGAACAGACTGTGGTTGGCTGCCAAGGCTGAGGGATAGAGGGAAGGATTGGGAGTTTNAAATAGGAAAACTCATAACAATTGCAGAAAAGTTGTCTGAAAAGCATCTAAGATCCCTACTTCCTGTAAATTTTGTTAAAAATCTTTCCACCAGATTTCTAGTTTACTTAACAAAAGCAAGGTACACTGTGTGATTGTCACTTAATGTGCCTCCTCAGATCTTTTACAACCATTTTTTTTGGCCACATTAGTATAAATAATGGCAACTATTTAAGACAGTAGTGTCTCTAGTGAAATTGTTCAGTCTTGTACATTTCAATTCATTATGCTCCAGCAGACAGCACAAAATGTACTATTTGGATGATATTCACAGCCCAGTGTCAAGCAACAGTCTCAGAATATTAAATTCCTCCCAAGTGTGTGTGTGTTCCCTTATGTTCTGTGATATTTGACTTGGAAAAAAAAAAACTCTGCGATGTAGTGACAAATATGCAGTGACAGAGGTAATATATCTTCACTTCAAACTCATCTTTAAAATCTTTAGCAAAAGGCACAATAACAAATGGACAATTATATTGAAAGATTTGTTGTGTTTAAGGCATTAAATGATCATCTGTTAGGTGAAAAGATTACCTACATTTTGTGTGTGAGGGAATAGAGAAAAAGAGAAAATTTAATAAAGTATTATCCTTGCCCTCCATGAACTTGTTGGGTAGTGAAAATTGCCAGGAATTGATGTTAAACATTTATGTGTTCGTTGATGTCGGTGTTGATCCTGACATAGTCCTGTGTTCACAACAATATCACACTGAGTGGAGAATAGGGAGAAAAAGAGAAGGAAGCTGCCCTTTCAAAATTATTTGAACAAATCAGAGACATAAATGAACATAGCCAAAATACCACTTAAAGAGATGAAAATTTATCTAAAAATAGCTTGTAGTAAGCTTGGAGAGATTGTTTTATATAAATATGACTAAAATTTACATGGCTACAGCATATCAAATAAGAAGTCAAACGATCTAAAGAATTAGATCAGATTTAAAATAAAACTAATGTCAGAAATAACAATACTAACAATAGCAAAAATTACATATTCATTGAGTATTTACTCTGGTGTCAGTCATTGTGCCTATTTACATACTCTTTAACTTAAATTTTAATTTTTTAAAAATCGAAGTATAGTTGATGTACAATATTATACAAGTTACAGGTGTACCAAATAGTACACCTGTTTAGTATAATATAGTTTCACAATTTTCAAAGGTTATACTTTATTTTAGTTGTTATGAAATATTGGTTACATTCCCTGAACTGTACAATATATCCTGTAACTTATTTTATCCCTAATAAACTTTTTCATATATTCTCTTTTAATTCTTAAAACTGGCTTGTGAGTTTTGGTGCTATTATTATCATCATTTCACTAGTGGTGAAAACTAAGACTTGGCATGATCTGGTAACTCTCTCAGGTTTACAAGTTATTACGTTAGTGGAACAAAGATTTGGATCAGTCTCCAGAATTTGTATTAGCATGAATTATCTGCTAGAGTACCTTTTAAAGTAAGAAGTAAAAAGTCTCTAGTTACATGATCATAATATCATAATACTCTATAGACTACCAAATAAGATACCATGAATTTGGGGTTTTATTTTCTCTGCAGAAGAAATCTTAATTTGTCCCAGGACAGTAATTCTTTATGCTGGACCTTGTAATCCTAGGGGAGAGTAAGTGACATTAAATAAGGATGAAGGAAAGACAGACAGAACAGACTGTGGTTGGCTGCCAAGGCTGAGGGATAGAGGGAAGGACTGGGAGTTTGGGATTAGCAGATGCAAACTCTTATATATAGGAGGGATAAGCGGCAATGTCCTACTGTATAGCACAGAAAACTATATTCAATATCATGTGATAAACCATAATGGAAAAGAATATGAAAAAGAATGTGTATATATATATGCATAACTGAGGTTTCCCAAGTGGTGTAGTGGTAAAGAACCTGGCTGCTAATGCAGGAGATGCAGAAGATGTGGGCCTGTCTCTTATACACATCTTGAGTGATGAGTATTTAGCACAGAAAACTATATTCAATATCATGTGATAAACCATAATGGAAAAGAATATGAAAAAGAATGTGTATATATATATGCATAACTGAGGTTTCCTAAGTGGTGTAGTGGTAAAGAGCCTGGCTGCTAATGCAGGAGATGCAGAAGATGTGGGCTTGATCTCTAGGTCAGGAAGATTCCCTGGAGAAGGAAAAGGCAACCCATTCCAGTATTCTTACCCAGGAAATCCCATGGACAGAGGAGTCCAGCAGGCTACATTCCAAGGAGTCAACTAAGCATGTACGCAGTTGCACATACCACGTGTATAATTGAATTGCTTTGCTGAATAGCAGAAATTAAGACAACACTGTAAATCAGCTACATTTCAATAAAATTTTTTAAAAATGGGGGTAAAGGAGATGAGATTTTTCTGATGTGATTCTCTAAAAGAGATATGATTAAAAGAAAGCAAAAACTGGAACAAATCTTATTCTGGAATCTTTCTTGCTAGGAAGAAGCTATTTACAAATATTATTTTGCCTCATTGAGATTCTACTGTTTAGGAGTGAAGCCTGACTTCTAGCATATTGTCTATAGGGGGCAAATAACCCTGAGTCCTGGCATTTGGGAAATAAACATGAGGTTGTCCAAACTCCTGGGGTAACATTCCTGCCACCCCAAGTTCACTGAGCTGAGCATGGGGTGGTGGTGGCAGTTAAGGTGACATCTCTCCTCATCACTTGCTCAAGAGAACCACAGTGTAAAATTAATTTAGTCAGAGAAAACTATTGGTAAAATAGATTAAAAACTAGTTTATGTGGAGAAGTTCTAGACTGAGATTCCTGCTTCCTGGAGAGACAGCTCTACCCCGGGGGTGATTTCAGCGATGCTTTATTGCTAGTGCCCCTCCCCCACTGGATCTACAAAGCTAGAGATGCTCTTTGTGCTGGGAGGATTTTCCCGGGATAAGCCCAGTTCCTGGTACAGTCCTTGGACATTGTCTTCTAACAATCCCAAACAGACTGACTCCGTCAGGACACAGGACACATCACAGTCTTGATCTCAAGGAAGCCTCCAAGGACTCTCTGGGGGCAACTCTAATTACAATTTCAGCAATATTATTTTTAATTTAAACTAGTTGGATTAGATGATCTTTCAATTCCCCTTAGATATAACACTTTATGACTAAACAGTTTGTGGGCAGGCCTGGGAACACACCCATCACATTTCTTTGTGAAAAGACATTACAAATCAAAACAAGCTCAATTAATAGACTTCTGGAACACAGTTCATTAAAGGCAAGAATAGATGAAATGGGGACAAAATGTATAGGCTTTGGAAGAGAACATACTGTGTCCATATTTGTCAGAGCCTAGGGTCACTTTGTTACTCCAAATGCTGAAGGACACATGGGGCCCATTTGATGGGTCTAAGAATGCCACTGAATGCTTTGATGGGATTTGGTGATGATTTTTTTTCCCCTCTGAGTTGAACTTCTTAGCTGGTTGTTTTATTGATTAAATAAATATGCACTCACAAGGAAAGCCATGGAAATAATAGAAACATTATAAAACCAACTTCATAAGGAAGAACTAAAATATTAAGTATATGAGGCTATGAAGGAACCTTAAAATTTCCTTCTTGAATTTGAAAAGATGTTGTGTAGGTAGATATATAGATAAAACAATGTTATATTTTGCACAAAAAATGAGGACACAACATCAGCAAATGATGAGTATTCTTAAAGGGCAAAATAGAAAATAGTATTACTATCCCTGAAAATCTGAGGACTATGGTGGTGGTTTCATCTCCAAGTTGTGTTCAGCTCCTGTGACACCATGAACTGTAGCCTGCCAGGCTCCTCTGTCCATAGAATTTCCCAGGCAAGAATACTGGAGTGGTTGTCATTTTCCCTCTCTAGGAGATCTTCTTAACCCAGGGACTGAACCAGGGCATCCTGGGTTGCAAGGCAGGCAGATTCTTTATTGCCTGAGCAACCAGGGAAGCTCTGAGGACCAAGGGCTACCTTTATATCTAAGCTTGGTGAATAAGAATATGAGATCAATGGACTAAAAGCTATGAATGAGACAAAATCCTGTTTACGAAAAAGAGGAGCTTCAAATGCTGAATAGTTGAAAATTCTTCTTTAAGCTTTTGGGGAATAAATCTCCTTTTCTTCCTTCTCAAATATTGTAAATCACCAAGGGGTGAGAAGATGACATTGAATTTTAAGAGTGAAACAAGGTAATGCTCAGCATGAGACAGCAATGTCCTGGGACTTGGAAATCATGCATGCTGTTAAAGATATGGGGATGAGATACAGTAAAAATACCCAGCACTGCCAAAAGATGACCTAACCCCAGAGATAGACCACAATAGTAGTAATGTGATGAACTAATGGTAAGAATATACTCAGCCTGGATAGAATAAGTGAGTAAGTGTTAGTCGCTCAGTTGAGTCTGACTCTGTGACTCCATAGATTTTAGCCTGCCAGTCTCCCCTGTCCATGGAATTCTCCATGCAAGAATGCTGGAGTGGATAGCCATTCCATTTTTTCAGGGGATGTTCCTGAGCCAGGGATCTAACCCAGGTCTCCTGCATTGCAGGCAGATTCTTCACTGTCTAAGGCACTGTCTAAGCCACAACAATATATGGTCAATTCAGTTCAGTTCAGTCACACAGTCGTGTCTGACTCTTCGTGACCCCATGGACTGCAGCACGCCAGGCTTCCCTGTCTATCATCAACTCCCAGAGTTTGCTCAAACTCATGTCCATCGAGTTGGTGATGCCCTCCAACTATCTCATCCTCTGTTATCCTCTTCTCCACCTGCCTTCAATCTTTCCTAGAATCAGGGTCTTTTCTAATGAGTTTAGTTCTTCACATCAGGTGGCCAAAGTATTAGAATTTCAGCTTCAACATCAATCCTTCTAATGAATATTCAGGACTGATTTCCTTTAGGATTGACTGATTTGATCTCCTTGCAGCTGAAGGGACTCTCAAGAGTCTTCTCCAACACCATAGTTCAAAAGCATCAATTCTTCAGTGCTCAGCTTTCTTTATAGTCCAACTCTCACATCCATACATGACTATTGCAAAAATCATAGGTTTTACTAGACAGACCTTTGTTGGCAAAATAATGTCTCTGCTTTTTAATATGCTGTCTAGGTTGGTCATAACTTTTCTTCCAAGGAGCACATGTCTTTTAATTTCATGACTCCAGTTACCATCTACAGTGATTTTGGAGCCCCCAAAACAAAGTCTGACACTGTTTCCATTGTCTCCCCATCTATTTGCCATGAAGTGATGGGACCAGATGCCATGATCTTAGTTTTCTGAATGTTGAGTTTTAAGCCAACTTTTTCACTCTCCTCTTTCACTTTCATCAAGAGGCTCTTTAGTTCTTCTTCACTTTCTGCCATAAGGGTGGTGTCATCTGCATATCTGAGGTTATTGATATTTCTCC
>SJYX01008477.1:46909-92003 GCA_006410675.1 Oreotragus oreotragus | reverse complement strand
TTCTTTGGGATTGGAATGAAAACTGACCTTTTCTAGTCCTGTGGCCACTGCTGAGTTTTCCAAATTTGCTGGCATATTGAGAGCAGCACTTTCACAGCATCATCTTTTAGGATTTGATAGCTCCCTGGAATTCCATCACCTCTATTAGCTTTGTACATAGTGATGTTTCCTCAGGTCCACTTGACTTAACATTCCAGGATGTCTGGCTCTAGGTGAGTGATCATACCATCATGGTTGTCTGGGTCATGAAGATCTTTTTTTGTATAGTTCTTCTGTGTATTCTTGCCACCTCTTCTTAATATCTTCTACTTCTGTTAGGTCCATATCATTTCTGTCCTTTATTGTGCCTATCTTTGCATGAAATGTTCCTTTGGTATCTAATTTTCTTGAAGAGATCTCTAGTCTTTCCTATTCTATTGTTTTCCTCTATTTCTTTGTATTGATTGCTGAGGAAATCTTTTTCATCTCTCCTTGCTATTCTTTGGAGCTGTTCATACAGATGGGTATATCGTTCCTTTGGTCCTTTGCCTTTAGCTTCTCTTCTTTTCACAGCTATTTGTAAGGCCTCTTCAGACAACCATTCTGCCTTTTTGCATTTCTTTTACTTGAGGGTGGTCTTGATCACTGCCTCCTGTACAATATCACAAACTTCTTTCCATAGTTCTTATATCTACTAATTATTTATCCAATAAATGAAAGATTCTTTATATGAGGGATTCTAAATTGGGATTGTAAGAGGATGGGGCCATATCCCTGGGGATAGAATTGATCAGAATCATAAGTCTTTGTCGGATCATTTTTTACTACATATTATATTTCAGAAATTCTAATATATACTTAAGGTTGTGTTTTATATTTTCTGTCCTCCTTCTCCCAACTCCCGCACTAAAGCAGTGATAAGCTCATGTGTTTATGGTGGAAAAAAGAAATCCCGACAAGCAGTGTCCTGCATTATGTGAAGAAAGAATGTGAGGCTTGATCATGCCTTTGCGTATGCCGAAGCCTCCTTCCTCATGACCGTTGCCAGGGGCCAGCGTGAGGAACTCCGTCCATGGCAAGAATGTACTTGAGAGGAATACTTGCTGGAAACAAACCAGAAAGAAAAATATCCTTTTCTAAATATAGAACTTTGGCCACCCTGGTATCTCTGTAAAATAAGCTAGTTTCTGTACATATACCTTTACCTCTATTTCTTCTTTTTTTAATTTAATGTATTACCTTTGACTGTGTGTATCACAACAAACTTAAAGAGATGGGAACATCAGACCACCTTACCTGCCTCCTTCTATGCGATGAACTATTTTTAACACTAACCATGAAATTAAGCAAATAGCATTAGTGGCCAGAAATGATAATTAAAATCCTGTTATTGCTCTTTATAAATACATTTTGCTTATATATAATTATGACCATAAAAAAATGAAAAATAGAATAAATACAACCATACTGAAATAAAAAATTAAGGGCTGATATTTTTAAATTACATTTATTCATGTTTTGAAACAAATACATAAATATGTATAACCACATATCAGTCTGTTACACTAATAAATAACATTACTGTGCCTGTTTTCAATTTCTAACTTCCAAAAAATTGAAGTGACTTCATGGAAATGATTTTTCTTTGTGTACTCATTTTCAATAGAAAGCACAGTCAAATTTGTTCATACTTGATGGAAGAACAATTTTTATTAATTTTAATTTCAAAGTTTTTCTTTCACATGCAGTAATAATTATATAAATCATCATGTAGTTCAAAGGCATTTTAAAGAGTTCCCATAGACCAGCTCCCATTTTCCCCTATTAACAAATAACTTTAAATTTGTTACAATTAACAAGCTAATATTTAAGCATTATTTTTAACTAAAGCACACACTTTATTCAAATTTACTTTTTTTTTAAATGAATGTCCTTTGTTAGGAAAAGTTGTAAGTATAAGAATGTTAGGGATACACCCATAAAACTTCCCATTTTACAATACCTTCAGGAAGTTGCAAGACTGTCATGTCTGTTTAGATCAATTTTAGTGACCTTCAAATGATATATTCACCAAAAATCATAATTTCTGTATATAATTTGGAAAAGTTTGAGATCTAGTATTATGTATTTATTAGTTTAATTTAAATAGTCATTTTGAGTGAACAAGATGGCAGAATAGGAAGACCCTGAGTTTATCTTCTTCTACAGATACACCAAAATTACAACTACTTATAGAAAAATAAGCTATGAGAATGACATGAATACTATCAGAGAAGATTCCCAACTAAAGAGAAAAAAAAAAAAAAGACACAACAAGATAGATAGAAAGAGTAGAGATGCATCTAGTCAGGACTCACATTCTGTGGTCAGTGACTCATAAATGGAAAGGATATCGCAACTGCGAAGATCTTCCCTAAGGAATAAGGGGTCCAAACTCCATATCAGGCTCCCTAACCCAAGGGTTCTGCACCAGGAAATGAACCCCTCAAAAAATCAGGCAATGAAAAAAAGAGGCCTACATGAGGGTTATAGTAAACAGAAACTCTGCTTTTTTGCCTTTAATCAATAAAAATTTAATATTTCTCATTGTTCTAAAAAATTATTTCTCATGATTCTATGAACTGGCTGGGTAATTTTGGCCTCAGCTCAGACTGGAAGATCTAGAGGTTCCCTACAGTCACAAGTCTAGTGGTTGGCTCAATGACCAGGCATCCCTCATTTTCCTGTGGGCTATCCCAGTTCCTCCCCACAGAGTTGACTGCAGAGTTCCCAACAGCAAGAAGCAAGAAGCCCCAATGCACAAGTACTTTTCAAACCTTCACTTACATCATGTTTGCTAGCATATAACATGCCAAAGCCACTCACATGGCCAGCTTAAACTTTGACAACTGGAGAAATGGCCTTCACATCTTTTTTTTGGCTCTTGAATGTAAATTTGTTTTACATTTTTAGTTATCAATATACAAGGTGGAAACCCATTGTTGTTTAGGAGACCCCCACTCTTACCTGCATGTGTGTTAAATTGTGTCTGACTTTTGTGATCCTATGAACCATAGCCTGCCAGGCTTCTCTGTCCATGGGATTCTCCAGGCAAGAATATTGCAGTGGGCTGCCAAGGAAGCATGCAAAAATTTCACACGCTTTGAGCCCTACAACAGAAGAAAGTGGTCAGAACAGCTTTGCTTGAGAGCCTCCCACAGAGGCAAGAGGCAATGGGATAGCCCCTAGGGACTGAGGCACTAGTGGCAGACATTTTGGGGACCTGGATTCTTTTTATTTCTTTCACTAGCATGAATGCTATGGCTGTTGTCCAATCTTCTTAAATTTACTGAGATTGTTTTGTGATATCTCACGAAAATATTCCATGTACACTTGAAAAGAATATGTATTCTGCTATTTTTGGATGGAATGTTCTATACATATAACTATTAAGTTCATCTGGTCTAACTTTCCATTAAGGCCAATGTATCCTTTTTGATTTTCTGTCTACTAATGTAAGTGAGGTGGTAAAATTTCCTACTGTTGTATTTCTGTCAATTTCTTCCTTTCTGTCTGTTAATAAGATTTTAATAATAAAAATCTTTTGCATTTTTATACATAAATAATGAACCATCTAAAAAAGAAATCAAGAAAACAATTCCCTTTACAATTGCATAAAAATATAAAATACCTGGGAATAAATCTAACCAAAGCATTGCAGCATTATTTACAATAACAAAGTTATGAAAACAACATGCATCTACTGATAAATGAATGGATAAAGAAGATGTGATATATATATATATAGTGGAATATTACTCAGCCATAAAAATGGAATTTACAACAACATAGATGGCAGAAGAGGGCATTATGCTAAGTCACACAAAGAAAGACAAATTACCATATTTTATCACTTATAGATAGACTCTAATACAGAAAACAAATGGATAAGTAAAGCAAAATTAAAATAGACTCATAGACACAGAGGAAATACAGGTGGTTGCCAGAGGGGGGAGGGTGTGGATATGGGCAAAATAGGTGAGTAGAATTAAGCAGTACAAATGTCTAGTCATAAACTAAATGTCATGGCGAAGTAATGTACAGCATTAGCATTATGGCTAATAATGGAATAACTTTGTATGTTTAATCACTATGCTGTATGCGTGAATTTAACATAATATTGTACATAATATTTTGGGGGATCTCCAAAATCACTGCAGATGGTGACTGTAGCCATGAAATTAAAAGATGCTTACTCCTTAGCAGGAAAGTTATGACCAGCCTAGATAGCATATTAAAAAGCAGAGACATTATTTTGCCAACAAAGGTCTGTCTAGTCAAGGCTATAGTTTTTGCAGTAGTCATGTATGGATGTTAGACTTGGACTATAAAGAGAGGTGAGCCCTGAAGAACTGAAGCTTTTGAACTGTGGTGTCGGAGAAGACTCTTGAGAGTCCCTTGGACTGCAAGGAGATCCAACCAGTCCATCCTAAAGGAGATCAGTCCAGAGTGTTCATTGAAAAGATTGATGTTGAAGCTGAAACTCCAATACTTTGGCCACCCGATGTGAAGAGCTGACTTATCTGCAAAGACCCTGATGCTGGGAAAGATTGAAAGCAGGAGGAGAGGGGGATGGCAGAGGATGATATGGTTGGATGGCATCACCGACTCAATGGACATGAGTTTGAGTACACCCCGGGAGATTGTGATGGACAGGGAAGCCTGGCATGCTGCAGTCTATGAGGTTGCAAAGAGTTGGACATGACTGATTGTGCATAAACTTTATTTCAATTAAAAAGAAATTTGAAATGAACAATGACACCACCGTGATTATAAAATTAAAGAAACATGCATTCATTTTTTAGTCTTAAAATGAATATATGACACCAAGTATGCATATTTGGGAGCTGATGGTTAAATTGGAATTTCTTCAAATTATGTAAAACACAGGGTCGCGAAGAGTCGGACACGTCTGAATGACTTTCACTTTCACTTTTCAAAACACAATACTTATTAAAAAGATAAACAATACAAATGTGTCCATTTTTACCTTCCTTATTCAACAATAAAAAAGACAATTTTTAAAATTTAGAACTTAGAGCAATAAAAAACGTTTTTTCCCCTAAGAAAGAGTATTGTATTTCTTACGTTGTTTAGAATTGCTAGCCAAAACGAACAGACATTTAGTTGACTTTAGTAGTATCTTTAAATCTACAGACAATCCCCTTTCCTGTCTTCAGCTATGCCTTTCTCACCATCCACAGCTCTACACTTGGTCTATCACTGGGTATGTCAGTGCTCATAGCACCTTAGATATAAATCTTAGCTTCTTTCAGCTGTTTTCTTAGGACATCCATTTACTCCAATCCAAGAAATCATTTTCCTCCCTTTTTTACTTGAGTATAATAGACAAATAAAATTGTAAAATATTTGAAATGTACAGCGCTATGATTTGATATACATATAATCCCATTAGGTTAGTTAATCCATCCATAATCTCGTATATTTATCTTATTTTGTGGTTTGTGAGAACGTTTAAGTTCTACCCTCTTAGCAAATTTCAGTTATACAGGAACAGTTATTAACTATAGTCATCATATTTTGCATTAGATCCTCAGAGCTTTTTCATCTTGTAGCTTAGAGTTTGTACTTTTTATCAACCTCGCCCTATTTCCCCCACCCCTCCTAACTTCTGGCAGTCACTCTTCTGTTTCAGTGAGTTCACGCTATTTTTTAGATTCCTCATATAATTGATAACATGGGGTATTTGCCTTTTTCCATCTGTCTTGTTTCACTTACTGTAACAGTCTTCAGGTTTACCCATGTCATTGCAAATGATAGGATTTTCCTCTTTTTTAAGGCTGAATAAAATTCCACTATCAAGTTTTAGCTGTACTGACATGTGATGTATTAAGGGCAGGTGTGCACAGTTTGATTTCCTGTTGGTGCCAAGGCTGTCATTGCCCCATCCACCCATCTTTATCCTTTCTCAGAAGCAACAAACAAATTCCTATCTCCCTTTGTCACTGCATGCATGGCAATGCCCCTCACCACCCCCCCATCCCCTCCACTGCCAAGATTATTACTGATTGTTTTAACAAATGGGTATCCCTCCATCAAAGAATTCTACCAGGGACTGACAAAAAATGTCATTTTATCTATTTTGTTACATAAGTGATCAGTTTATATGTAATTTTTTTCAAAGAGTAGTTCATTTTTTCCCAAAGGATTTTAATTTTGAGAATATAATGTACTGGTAGTCATCATTAATCAAGCTCATGACTTGTAGCTAGAAAAGCATAAACATTAGGAAGCAAATTGGTTTTTCATTTTTAAAAAGACTCATTGGAAGCCTAATTTCACAGCATGTCCCAGGTGCTTAAAAACTATTACACTTAAGATTTTATCATTGATTAAATCTTTTTATTAACATTTTGAGGCAAGTAAAGAAATGGCAAAAAATATTTTGTATATACATATATTTGCATATTTGTAAGCAATTATTAATAAATGCTTGGCTGTCTTTTCCTTCTAACCAGATTGCATAAATTTTATGTGAAACTTTCCCTCATAGTTATTGCTTTTAAAACTTTAATAATGCCTCTTGCTTTTTTCTAACCTTTCTGCATTTAGCATTCTTTGTAGTTATTTGATTGGCTATGACAAAATGGTAAACCTGTACACAAATATTTTAAATATTTTTACTGCTTGTAACATTTAATAACTATATTTTGATTTTAACTGCATTAATTTAGTGGATTGTAATTTGATATAAGTACATTAATTGTCTTCCATGCTAACATTTTGGTTATTTCCTATATACAACCCATTTCCTGCTTTCACTGGAAGCTGAACAGGGTTTTTCTATTTTTGTTTTTATTTTTACTGTTCCCCAAGGCTTTCTTCCTTGTGTTTTTCTTGGGTAGGCAACATCTTGCCATGAAATATTTGAGCCATGACTAAAGTAAACGCACATGCTACTTGTTAAATGAGTTTATTTTTAATGAAGTATTTGGTTAACATGTAACAAAGACAATTTCTAGTACAGTGCTCCACAACCCAATGTCTAGAATTATCATAGAGAAATATAATTCTAGAAACATATTTTATATTTATTATTTGATTTATCACATAGTGGATCTCAGGAGTTGGCGGTAACAGCCAATGAAATACTACGCTTTACGAAGAAGGTAAATTATGTTATTTGAATGCATTTGCTAGTTTTGTGTTTTACATAAAATATTTTATTTTATTCTTTCAACTTTTATAAGTAATGAAGATGTTGTTGTTTATAGATGTTCAAAATCTTTGCCCAGGTCGTATTAGTAAGTGGTAATGCTCCTTTCCCCAACTGCTCAAATTGATTCTTTTCTGATTTTTGCAGAACCTGTGAATGATTGAAAATCATGAAGCACTATGCTTTAGAAAGAAGGGAAATATTTTTTGAATCCATCTGCTAGTTTTGTATTTTGCATAAAATATTTTATGATTAAAAATTTCAAGACAGTTACAACAGGGGGCTAAACTCAGGCCCATCTGAATGCAGAACCACAGATGACTGCAGTGGTTACACTCTCATGAAGCTGCCCCTGCTTGTGAACTTTGAGATGTGGCACTAAAAGGCTGGAAATGGTTGACTTTCTCAAGGAAAAGTTGAGACTGACGTATGAATGCAGAAGCTAGGCGCTGAGAAGTTTGTGGGTACATGAGCTCACCAGCTTTAGAAATGTGCAGAAATCCAGCAAAGCATTTATACATCAGCAGCTTAGAAGTCAAGAGTTCAATACACTTCATTTAAATCTAACAAAGACAAGAAATGTGCAGAAATCCAGGGAAGCATTTATACATCAGCAGCTTAGAAGTCAAGAGTTCAATACACTTCATTTAAATCTAACAAAGACAAGAAATGTGCAGAAATCCAGGGAAGCATTTATACATCAGCAGCTTAGAAGTCAAGAGTTCAATACACTTCATTTAAATCTAACAAAGACAAGAAATGTGCAGAAATCCAGGGAAGCATTTATACATCAGCAGCTTAGAAGTCAAGAGTTCAATACACTTCATTTAAATCTAACAAAGACAAGAAATGTGCAGAAATCCAGGGAAGCATTTATACATCAGCAGCTTAGAAGTCAAGAGTTCAATACACTTCATTTAAATCTAACAAAGACAAGAAATGTGCAGAAATCCAGGGAAGCATTTATACATCAGCAGCTTAGAAGTCAAGAGTTCAATACACTTCATTTAAATCTAACAAAGACAAGAAATGTGCAGAAATCCAGGGAAGCATTTATACATCAGCAGCTTAGAAGTCAAGAGTTCAATACACTTCATTTAAATCTAACAAAGACAAGAAATGTGCAGAAATCCAGGGAAGCATTTATACATCAGCAGCTTAGAAGTCAAGAGTTCAATACACTTCATTTAAATCTAACAAAGACAAGAAATGTGCAGAAATCCAGGGAAGCATTTATACATCAGCAGCTTAGAAGTCAAGAGTTCAATACACTTCATTTAAATCTAACAAAGACAAGAAATGTGCAGAAATCCAGGGAAGCATTTATACATCAGCAGCTTAGAAGTCAAGAGTTCAATACACTTCATTTAAATCTAACAAACTTTAACACCTTTGCAATTCACATTGAGTCTTTGCCACATTTGCTATTCATCTTCTCCATCTTGTATTAACATTGTCTTATGTCAGGCTGCCATACACAGCAAGGTACCATAGTCTAGGTGGCTTTAAATAACGGAAATTTAATTCTCACAGTTCTACAGGCTGAAATGTCTAAGATTAAGGTGTTGGTTAATTTGGTTCTTGATGAAAACTCTTCCTGCTTTATAGATGGCCACCTTCTTGCTATCTCATCATATGATCTTTCCTTTGTACATACAGATGGGAAGAGAAACAGAGGTAGAAGTAGAGAGAGGGGAACTTTTTTTCTTTTTACAAAGTCATCAATTCTATCCTACTAAGATCTAATCCTCAGGACTCATTTAATCTTAATTGCCCCCTAAAAGCTTTACGGAATGAAGCAGGGCAAAGGCCAATAGAGTTTTGCCAAGAGAATGCACTGGTCATAGCAAACACCATCTTCTAACAACACAAGAGAAGACTCTACACATGGAAATCATCAGATGGTCAACACCGAAATCAGACTGATTATATTCTTTGCAGCCAAAGATGGAGAAGCTCTATANTCATAGCAAACATCCTCTTCCAACAACACAAGAGAAGACTCTACACATGGACATCACCAGATGGTCAACACCGAAATCAGATTGATTACATGGACATCACCAGATGGTCAACACCGAAATCAGATTGATTACATTCTTTGCAGCCAAAGATGGAGAAGCTCTACACAGTCAACAAAAACAAGACCAGGAGCTGACTGTGGCTCAGATCGTGAACTCCTTATTGCCAAATTCAGACTTAAATTGAAGTAGGGAAAACCACTAGACCATTCAGGTATGACCTAAATCAAATCCCTTATGATTATACAGTGGAAGTGAGAAATAGATTTAAGGGACTAGATCTGATAGATAGAGTGCCTGATGAACTATCGACTGAGGTTCATGACATTGTACAGGAGACAGGGATCAAGGCCATCCCCATGGAAAAGAAATGCAAAAAAGCAAAATGGCTGTCTGAGGAGGCCTTACAAATAGCTGTGAAGAGAAGAGAAGCAAAAAGCAAAGGAGAAAAGGAAAGATATAAGCATCTGAATGCAGAGTTCCAAAGAACAGCAAAGAGAGATAAGAAAGCCTTCCTCAGTGATCAATGCAAAGAAATAGAGGAAAAGAACAGAATGGGAAAGACTAGAGATCTCTTCAAGAAAACTAGAGATACCAAGGGAACATTTCATGCAAAGATGAGCTCAATAAAGGACAGAAATGGCAACCTACTCCAGTACTCTTGCCTGGAAAATCCCATGGATGGAGGAGCCTGGTTGGCTGCAGTCCATGGGGTCGCTAAGAGTCGGACACGACTGAGAGACTTCACTTTCACTTTTTACTTTCATGCATTGGAGAAGGCAATGGCAACCCACTCCAGTGCTCTTGCCCTGAGAATCACAGGGACAGGGGAGCCTGGTGGGCTGCTGTCTATGGGGTCACACTGAGTCGGACACTGCTGAAGCGACTTAGCAGCAACAGAAGCAAAAGATATTAAGAAGAAGTAGCAAGAATACACAGAAGAGCTGTACAGAAAAGATCTTCAAGACCAAGATAATCACGATGGTGTAATCACTCACCTAGAGCCAGACATCCTGGAATGTGAAATCAAGTGGGCCTTAGCAAGCATCACTACGAACAAAGCTAGTGGAGGTGATGGAATATATAAGTTATACTCCCATAAAAATTGTTTTGAAAGAAACCACAGCCTCCTCGGAACGGCTAAAGAAAGCTAGATGCAAAAAAATATAGAAACACCAATGGGAACTTGCTGTTTGACTCAGGGAACTCAAAGCAGTGTTCAGCAAAAACCTAGAGGGGTGGGATGGGGAGGGACGTGGGAGGGATGTTCAACATGGGTAAACCTGTGGCTGACTTATGTTAATGTTTGGTAGAAACCAACACAAGTCTGTAAAGCAATTACACTTCAATTAAAAGTAAATTTTAAAAAATTACAAAAACAGCCAAGCACAATCCCCCCAAACACCCCCAGCTCCCTGGAGCAGTCTGCCCATCCTCCTCCTGTGCCACTGGGTCTCCATCTGAGCACCGAGCCTCCCAGGCTGGCCCCACATACCCAGGCCGGACACTCTTGCTCTGCCCTGTCTCCAGGGGTCCCACAGCTTCCTTGTGGCCATGCTGGGTCAGTGACTAGTGACTGGTTCCTGTTTCATGTCCCCAAATCTGTCCTCTCACTTGGCGCACCGTCCACACCTCACCAGCTAGGAAGCCTCGGGTCTTGTTTCGGTGGTCAGGGCTCCCTTTCTAGAAAACATGGTTGATGATCTTGGATTTTTGTTTTTAATTTGGTTCCCTCATTTTCAAAAGAGGCCCACCCTGATAGACACTAGGCCTCTAGTCACACGACCTGGGACCCTGCCTCCTTGGTGATAAAATGATTTTAAAGCATTAAAATGATGAGGAGACTCCTTCGGCCAACCTCCCCCTGAAAAATGGAGGCACATGTACCCCGGTTTTGTAGGGACTTGGAATTGTCCATGGGTTCTTGGTCAGCTGGACCCATGTGTCTCATTGCCACCGCTGTCCCACAGCCAAAGTCCCCAGTGGGGAGCCTCTGGTCCTCATCTGCCAACGTGTCCCAATGATCAGCAATCACCGGACTGTGTTCCTGGACACTCTCAGTGCCTCCTTTCCCGGCCGCCGGGACCCGTCATCCCCTCTGCTTTGGCCCTTCTGCCAAGCGCTATGATCCTGGTGACTCCCGTGTAGCCCACGGAGGACGTGGCCCCCACAGCCTTCCTGGGGAGGGCAGCCCTGCACAAAGTAGGGTCCTGGGTGCCTCACCTCGCCAAGGCCTGATCCCTGATACTTCTTATTTTGGCCCAGAAGTGTACTTTCATTCCTGGGCTTATCTGATTAATGCCAGTTCAGTTCAGTTTAGTTCAGTCGCTCAGTCGTGTCCGACTCTTTGCCACCCCATGGACAGCAGCACACCAGGCTTCTCTGTCCATCACCAACTCCCAGAGCTCACTCAAACTCATGTCCATCGAGTTGGTGATGCCATCCAACCCTCTCGTCCTCTGTCATCCCCTTCTCCTCCCGCTTTCAATCTTTCCCAGCATCAGGGTCTTTTCCGATGACTCAGTTCTTTGCATCAGGTGGCCAGAGTATTGGAGTTTCAACTTTAGCCTCAGTCCTTCCAAGGAATATTCAAGACTGATTTCCTTTTTGCATCAGGTGGCCAGAGTATTGGAATTTCAACTTTAGCCTCAGTCCTTCCAAGGAATATTCAAGACTGATTTCCTTTAGGATGGACTGTTTGGATCTCCTTGCAGTCCAAGGGACTCTCAAGAGTCTTCTCCAGATTCAAGATTAATTCAAGATTAATGCAAGGGGTGACTACTAAGCAGCCTCCAGGCTCTAAGAGGGCAGGGCTCTATCTACAGAGCCTCTCCCACCACCCTGCCCTGCGTGCAGTCAGTCTGCCTCCCCTGAGCTCTGCACTTGCCTTCCCAGAGCAAAGCCATGGGGCATGGTGCCCGCTGACCAGGTGCAACAGGACAGGTCTCTGGGTTCTGACATCTGTGCTGACGGAGTTGGAGGTTATTCAGTTATCTCCTTAGGGAGAGGGAGGGTGGGGTGGGAATGATTCACAGTTTCAACAGCCTGGTGGAGAACAGCTTGGATGGGCAGGTTTGCAGGAATTTTCCCAGCCACTCTTCAAGCTGCCAAGTCCGATTTCTGAGGTAGCACAGCCAACGCAGACCTCGTGTGGTTGTTTTTCCCTTTGNATAAAAATTGTTTTGAAAGAAACCACAGCCTCCTCGGAACGGCTAAAGAAAGCTAGATGCAAAAAAATATAGAAACACCAATGGGAACTTGCTGTTTGACTCAGGGAACTCAAAGCAGTGTTCAGCAAAAACCTAGAGGGGTGGGATGGGGAGGGACGTGGGAGGGATGTTCAACATGGGTAAACCTGTGGCTGACTTATGTTAATGTTTGGTAGAAACCAACACAAGTCTGTAAAGCAATTACACTTCAATTAAAAGTAAATTTTAAAAAATTACAAAAACAGCCAAGCACAATCCCCCCAAACACCCCCAGCTCCCTGGAGCAGTCTGCCCATCCTCCTCCTGTGCCACTGGGTCTCCATCTGAGCACCGAGCCTCCCAGGCTGGCCCCACATACCCAGGCCGGACACTCTTGCTCTGCCCTGTCTCCAGGGGTCCCACAGCTTCCTTGTGGCCATGCTGGGTCAGTGACTAGTGACTGGTTCCTGTTTCATGTCCCCAAATCTGTCCTCTCACTTGGCGCACCGTCCACACCTCACCAGCTAGGAAGCCTCGGGTCTTGTTTCGGTGGTCAGGGCTCCCTTTCTAGAAAACATGGTTGATGATCTTGGATTTTTGTTTTTAATTTGGTTCCCTCATTTTCAAAAGAGGCCCACCCTGATAGACACTAGGCCTCTAGTCACACGACCTGGGACCCTGCCTCCTTGGTGATAAAATGATTTTAAAGCATTAAAATGATGAGGGGAGACTCCTTCGGCCAACCTCCCCCTGAAAAATGGAGGCACATGTACCCCGGTTTTGTAGGGACTTGGAATTGTCCATGGGTTCTTGGTCAGCTGGACCCATGTGTCTCATTGCCACCGCTGTCCCACAGCCAAAGTCCCCAGTGGGGAGCCTCTGGTCCTCATCTGCCAACGTGTCCCAATGATCAGCAATCACCGGACTGTGTTCCTGGACACTCTCAGTGCCTCCTTTCCCGGCCGCCGGGACCCGTCATCCCCTCTGCTTTGGCCCTTCTGCCAAGCGCTATGATCCTGGTGACTCCCGTGTAGCCCACGGAGGACGTGGCCCCCACAGCCTTCCTGGGGAGGGCAGCCCTGCACAAAGTAGGGTCCTGGGTGCCTCACCTCGCCAAGGCCTGATCCCTGATACTTCTTATTTTGGCCCAGAAGTGTACTTTCATTCCTGGGCTTATCTGATTAATGCCAGTTCAGTTCAGTTTAGTTCAGTCGCTCAGTCGTGTCCGACTCTTTGCCACCCCATGGACAGCAGCACACCAGGCTTCTCTGTCCATCACCAACTCCCAGAGCTCACTCAAACTCATGTCCATCGAGTTGGTGATGCCATCCAACCCTCTCGTCCTCTGTCATCCCCTTCTCCTCCCGCTTTCAATCTTTCCCAGCATCAGGGTCTTTTCCGATGACTCAGTTCTTTGCATCAGGTGGCCAGAGTATTGGAGTTTCAACTTTAGCCTCAGTCCTTCCAAGGAATATTCAAGACTGATTTCCTTTAGGATGGACTGTTTGGATCTCCTTGCAGTCCAAGGGACTCTCAAGAGTCTTCTCCAGATTCAAGATTAATTCAAGATTAATGCAAGGGGTGACTACTAAGCAGCCTCCAGGCTCTAAGAGGGCAGGGCTCTATCTACAGAGCCTCTCCCACCACCCTGCCCTGCGTGCAGTCAGTCTGCCTCCCCTGAGCTCTGCACTTGCCTTCCCAGAGCAAAGCCATGGGGCATGGTGCCCGCTGACCAGGTGCAACAGGACAGGTCTCTGGGTTCTGACATCTGTGCTGACGGAGTTGGAGGTTATTCAGTTATCTCCTTAGGGAGAGGGAGGGTGGGGTGGGAATGATTCACAGTTTCAACAGCCTGGTGGAGAACAGCTTGGATGGGCAGGTTTGCAGGAATTTTCCCAGCCACTCTTCAAGCTGCCAAGTCCGATTTCTGAGGTAGCACAGCCAACGCAGACCTCGTGTGGTTGTTTTTCCCTTTGATATCAGCGTTGGCACCTACCATGTGCTAGGTAGGGCAATTTTATGGTGAAAATGAAGGCAAGAATTTAAAGATAAATGTGCAAACTACATTCATGTTTGCTGAAAACACAGTGCTGACCAACAGGGCAGGAATTCCGATGAGTGATCACCTGTCATGTGCGAATACCATCTTTCTGATCGTCTGCAAAAAATTAAACGCCTGGCTGGTCACTACACAGTAAATCAAAGGCAGTTTTAAAAAGCAAAGCTAGTTCACTGGTGGAAGGTGCCTGCAGGCTGTTTCTACCCGGGATGAAAATGTTTTCATTCCTGATGCAACCACAAGCTGGGACCTCCTGGTCTTGATAAGTGGAGCAGGACTGGGGTCAGAGGGTGTCTATATGGCCGATGCCCCAGGCCAGTAAAACGTGCAGGTATCCTCAGAGCTCAAGGGAGGGTTTTATGCAGCGAAGACTCTTGTTACTACAGCTGGCTCTCGTGCTCTAGTGCATCCCCAACAAACGCTTGGCATGACTCGTAGCTGCCGACTTGTTAAGCCCGAGAGTTGAGAAGGCCCTGCAGCTGACAAAGAAGACAGCCCAGCAAGACACCTCCTCTCCACCGCATGATTCATGACTCCAAGGTCAAAGGCAGTGTCGATGCTCATTTTTAACAAGTGGTGAAGACAGCGGTACACACAGAAGAATGACAGTTCCCTCCCACCACCTCAGCACTCTGCTCCTGCTTCCTTGATGAAGTTGAGTTGCAGCTGGGAAGAACTCAAAACTCAGTCTCACGTGGGACCTGTGGCTTTGTGCACATTTCAGGTAGGAAACAGGCTCAGCGAGGTTACACCACTATCCACTGTGTCAGCTGGCGAGGAGGTCCCCTGCCTCCCAGTGACCTTTCTTTCCATCACCTTGCTTTCAATCATCACCAACTAGGTTGAACAGGTTGCATTTATTCAGGGGGAAAAGGCCCTTTTTCCCTTGTGATAATAAGTTACAGTATTTGAAATTATTCTTAATTCAGGTGAAATTAAAATATAGACTTCAGGACGTCCAAAGAATCAGAATAGATGTTTGTACAGGACTGGGTCTCCCCCTCCTGAAGGATGAAAGAAAGCTATATTTAGATTTCAGTCTGTTAATAACACAAAATACTCAGGCAGAGGGACTTCCCTGATGGTGCTGTATTAAGAACATTCCTTGCAATGCAGGGGACGCAAGTTCAATCTCTGGTCTGGAAACTAAGATCTTAGACGTAAATTAAGATGCTGTAGGGCAATTAAGCCTGAACACCACAACTAGAGAGCTCAGTGGAGACCCAGCATAGCCAAAAAAAAAAAAAAGACTCAGCAGAGCATGAGTGTTGCCAGGACTCCGGGTTGGTGCCCAATCTTGCATGTCAGAGAGTGTGCCCTGTGAGAGTCACTGCATGAGGCTGAAGAGAGGCCTCCAAGCCCCACTCAGGGCTGGGGCAGAGACCTGGAGCCCAGGCCCATGCAGATCACTGCCCGCGCCAGGAAACCATGCGCCTAGCTAGAGCCACATCAACCTGTGTGGTTCACACAGCTCAGCTTCACCACTTGTACCAAGTGTCTGTCCTGCCAGGCATCACCAGGCACCAGGGAACAAAGATACGGTTGACTTTCAAAGGCTGCCAGGAGGTTACAGTTACGCGCAACCCCAACAACTGACTGACTCCAGGTGTTCAAGGTGATTCTAGGGCATACTGCCAGGTCGAGGGTGGTCTGGGTGTGTCCACGTGCATGTGTGTGTGTGTGAGTGTGTGTGTGTATATGTGTGTGGGTGGGGTTCACGCCTTCATTAGGAGCTTCCAGCCCACAGCCACGTCTCCAGTCTATAGTGCAGACTTGGCTACACGTTTTCTCTCTGAGACAGATGGAGACCACCCCGGGGCAGACTCAAAGCATCTGTGCGTCCACCTAGACTCCAGCCCACGCGACTCACTGATCCCTGCTGATCACTGCTTCTGGGTCACTAGGCTGGCTGGCCACGTGAGGGAGTAAGTGTCCAATGGTCACTTTTAAGGCTGTTTCTTTGTTTCACCCAGTAAAGGAGAAAACGGCATCTGCAGCCACGTGGAAAAGTCCCTAAGGTTAGGCTGGGGATGGCTCTCTTGATTTTACAGGCAGAACTTGAGGACCTAGGTTCAGCCACTGACTAGGTCACAGGACACT
Organism: Oreotragus oreotragus; assembly: GCA_006410675.1. Lineage (NCBI taxonomy): Eukaryota > Metazoa > Chordata > Mammalia > Artiodactyla > Bovidae > Oreotragus > Oreotragus oreotragus. The sequence continues at coordinate 75,440 of SJYX01008477.1, read as the reverse complement.
AGATCCAGGACCAGAATTCAGCTTTCCTGCCCGTTTCCAGAACACCAGGTGCCTGCTCATATCCATGAAGCCTGGCTTTGGCCCGAGAGCTTCAGGGGAGGGTCTTATTCTTCTTTTCCTCCTGCTCTGGCTTTGAGGGAGGCGCCCTTGCCCACCGGGGAAGTAGGGGGTGGTGGTGGAGGCTTCCTCTCTGGCCTTGCCCCATCTTTCAGGCTTTCTTTAGCCTTCCAGCACCCCTGTGTCCACCTTGGTGCCTCCAGGGTGTCTGAGGAGACCCAAGTCTGGCAGGTCCTGGGCTAAGGCAGGCCCAGGATGTTTTCTCTTGAAGTTTTCCTGCCAGGAAGCTGTGAGCTCCACAAGGCCAACCCTCGGGGGAGTGGAGGGGGCCTCTCCTCGGGGGCCAGCTCCCCTCCCACCCTAGTATCTTCCTCTTGACACCTGGACTGGCCAGCCAGACCCAGAAATGTCCTTGGCTGAGCTGAGACTGGGCCCTGAGACACTCCCTGCACACAGATCAGCCCGTTTGCTGTCCAGCCCCCTGCAGGAGCCCCACATATATCTCTGCAGCCCCCGCCTCCACTTTTGGCAGAAAACAGGACTGAAGCTCCTCTTAAGCTGACTCTGTCCTTTGGGGAAAGATAATTTATCCTTGGGTTAATATCAGGCAAAAAGTTATGGCCTTTTACTGTGTTCAGCCTCCATCTGTTTATTATCTACATCTGGCTGATGTTTTACTGAATGTCGACTCTTTTTTATTAGGGGGTGATAGAGCTGCCTCCTCCATCCAAAATCCGGGCTGGTTTCCATCTGCCTCCCCAGATTTCCCCCACGGCTATCACCGTGTCCATCGCTGCCATGAGGAGGCCTCTTGCTCTCACACCAGTGGGTTGCTGCTGCTGCTGCTGCTAAGTCGCTTCAGTCGTGTCCGACTCTGTGCGACCCCATCGACAGCAGCCCACCAGGCTCTCCCGTCCCTGGGATTCTCCAGGCAAGAATACTGGAGTGGGTTGCCTTTTCCTTCTCCAATGCATGAAAGTGAAAAGTGAAAGTGAAGTCGCTCAGTCGTGTCGACTCTTAGTGACCCCATGGACTGCAGCCCACCAGGCTCCTCTGTCCATGGGATTTTCCAGTGGGTAGATGGGTGCAAAAAATCCCATTGTCGGAACAAGATGGCATTTATGCTCCTGGCTTCTTTTCACTGACCTGGTTTCATGCCTCATGACAAACCCATGCCAGCTCTCTCCAAATCTTTTCTACTCACAGGAAGCTGGCTGCTGGCCTACGACGACCAGGGTGACACCTGTGATTGCAAGCTGGCACTGGGGCCCTGGGGGGTTTGACAAAGTCGGGGTCCCAGGCTGTCACACAGCAATACCTCTCTGCACAAGGGCCTCGGAACAGCGGCCAAAGAGGAGAGTTTGGAGGCATCTCCCTTCTACCTCTTCTTTCTGAACATACTGTATCCCCATCACAGACAGAAAGTCTGGGCCAAGCAGGGGTGCTGGCTGCCTCCACCCTCCAGATAGTTCTCTCTCAGGCAGAGTTGCTGTAACAAGTCACATACGTGTGGCCACTCTTCCTGGCACACTCTGTTCCCTCCCCACGAAAAACAGCCAGAGTTTCAGGAACGATTCACATCCTAGACCAGTTCTCAGATGGTCCCGCCCCCTTGCAAACTTCCTTCTAAAAGTCAGAATCCTGGGGAGAGAAGAAGCCGGAGGGGCTCCGATGCCCTTGGGGCTGGACACAGACTGCATGAAGCAGGTGGTTTTCAGGGGAACACTCAGCACGGGTAGTCTTCTCCTAAACTCCAGAGAGTGTGACTTCACACCCCGAGGCTGGACTACCCCAGGCTGGACACCCGTCCAGTAGCCCCCAGCCCCAGCCCTCTCTGCTAGTGTGTACAGGGTGCAGAAGAATTTCTGAAGTAGGGGTGTACCCTGGAAAGTTCTGCAGTGGGTGGTGCTGGCCCTTGGGAACTGAGCCTCTGGAAGCAGTGGCCTCCTGGCCCGCCCAGCTCAGTACTGACGAACTGGCTCCCAGATGAACCCGGAATCCTGTGGATCAGAGGAGATGGAGAATGGGGACTTGTGGTAGTGTCACTGTCTCTCCAAATACTGTGTTTATAGAGAAGAATCAGAGAGGCAGTTGAGACGGGGGCCACCCCCAGTGGTGACATCTCTAGAGGGTGAGCACACAGGCACAGGTGGTCCTCCTGCAGTGGACTTGAGGGGACACAGGCCCCCCACGATGGGCTGGTCCTGAGATGGACGGTCTTCTGTGCAAGTTCCATTTCCTACCTCGCTCTCAAGTCCCATCATGCCTCGAACCCCAGGCCCAGGTTGGGAGTGGGATACAGTGATATCTTAGCTTTGAAAAAATGACTCAAGTGAGGAAAACAAAGTTGAGTTGATACCAAGTGTCACTGTCCTTGACCCAGTGTCGTCATGTGACTAAGCTTCATGGACACGAAGAATAAGAGATGGGAAGTCCCGGGTCAACATGGAGGTTCTTCCTCAAAGTCAAGAAAGCGTCACTTGGCTGACCTACCAGGCATTTGGTTGAGTTGACAGTGTGGGGTGGGGACTGGGGACAGTCATTTTTGGAGGTAGCATAGCAAAAGGTCTTGGTCTGAGTCTCTACTCCACTGCCCCCAGCAGTGTGGTTCTGGGCAGGTTACCCAACCTCTCTACAAAGTGGCACATGGGCTGTCCTGTGGGCTAAATAAGCTGACGTATGGGAAGCAGTTACAACAACTAGATGTGATCATTAGCACCCCAAAACAGGGAGCTTGGTAGCTCATAGCTCCTGCATGCGTGTCTGTTCGCCCCAGGTGTGCTGACTTAGGCAGTTGACCACTTCATCAGCGCGGGTGAGCTGGGAGGGGCAGATGTCACTCCTGGGATGTGGAGGCTGCTAGTATGTGAGAGGCTAGGCTCAGAGCCTGCTAAGACTGACCGTGGAGGAGGCAGTCCCATTCCCACTGGAGCCTGGGACGGAGGGTGGGGGTCTGACGTAGCCTTGGCTTTCAGGAACTGTTTCCCAGAGAGCCAGGCCCTCTCTGCAGTGTGAGTACTTGACACTGGCTGTATGTTGGCACCGGCAGGGAACCCAGGCCTGTCCCAGATACTCTAAATTACTTGGTCTGGAGGTGCCCCAGGCATCTGAATGTTTGGGAGGCTTTCTGGAAAATCCTAAAATGCACAGATGCAACACTTTTTTTTAAATTTAAATTAATCAGTTTATTTATTTGGCTACACTGGGTCTTAGTTGTGGCATGTGGGTCTTAGTTCCTTGACCAGAGCTAGAACCTGGGCTCCCCGCATTTGGAGCTCAGAGTCCCAGCCTCTGGACCACCATGGAAGTCCCCTAAGGCAACTTCTAATTGAATGGAATTATGGAAAGGCAGGCAGCCAGGGGCCATCCTGGGTGGAAATCACTGTGCCCCCAGGAGGGGCTGCAGGGAGAGCCTGGGAGCAATCAATCAGAGGCCCTTCTGCTCAAGGGGGTTAGCCTGGTGTCCTCCTGGCTGGAAGAGGCTGGGCCTCAGAGCTGTGCATTCCCTGGCTGTAAATGAACATCTGAAGGGGAACAGACACTCCGTTTCTCAAGCAGGAGAGAACACCAGCGTGACAATCACGCAGAGTAAAAGGGGCAGGAATGAAGGCCATTTGTGTCATATTTCCAGCTCACTGGTCTCTTCTGTGTAGGAAGTAAATATGGGGCCGGTTTGGGGTCTGTTGGTTGAATGTCTGATCTCAGGTTCAGGGCTCCCCTGCGTATGGTTATAAGCTGTGCAGAGCTGGACCTGGGGTGGGTCCAAAGACTTTCTCCTTCAGGTGGTGAAAGGGCCACCGTGGGTCCAGCTGGTCCTAGCTGCCCAAGGACTGGAGGGGGTTTCAGACTGAGTGATGGGCAAGAGGGTGGAGCTGAGGCCTCATAGTCCCTCCTTGAGTCGGAAGGGACAGGAACGGTTCCTTTCCTGGACATGGGGTCATCTCATCTATTTCCTCAGGCCCCTGGCTGGCAATCCTTGGGAGAAGCTTCTGCTCAGAAGAGTCCCTGAGGGGAGGCTTGCCGCTTGGCTGGGCAAGGTCCTGGGAGTGTCTATCAACCACTGATTAGGAAATTATCTGAAGTGCTCTCAGAGTGGCTTTGAGCACTTCTGCAGTGAGTGTGTTAATTCACCAGGCCAGGTGCCCGGCTCTGCCAGTCAGGAGTGATTGACATCCTCGCCCTTCTTCACATGCCCTGCTGAGATCCGGTGACATCCAGACAGTGTGGTGACAACAACCTCCGCTGCCCCAAAGACCCAGCACTGCATGCAGGGCTCCCTCTAAGAATTTATTACTCGTTAAATGAATTCCTCAGAAGATACTGAACCTACAATCATAAGAAGAGGAGCAAAAGGTCAGCATGAGAAAGGCACAGGTCGAGTGTGGGGATGAGTCTGTGGTGTCCGGGTGGCAGACGCTGCTGTCAGTCTCCAAATCGAGGAGGTTGAGGGGTGCTCTCTTTGGGGGTTGTTTTCAGACTGTCACAGCATCCTGGCCTCACAGCTCTGTGTGGAGAAGCGAGTGGGCTGGAGGACAGAAAATGTGGACTTAATTCTAGACCCTTTGCTTAAGAGGAAGTGGGCTTGGGTGGCTGCCCTGAGCAATGCTCCTTCAAGTATGGCCTCGCGTCCTTGGCTTGCTTAATCAGAAGAGGAAGGGTGGGGACCAGCCCTCCAGGGACTCTGGGTGGGGACTGGCCCTCCAGGGATACCTTGGGCATCCGGCCCACCTTCCAGAGCTGGAAACCGGTGTCAGGAAAGACAATTGGATGCAGAGGCTCTGAAATCTCTAGAGCAGTGCAGACCATATCGGGTGCTGAGCAACTGAAAGGCAGAGATGAGTTGTGGGTAACAAACACACCCCCAATCTCAAAGCTTAAAGATGGACAAAAAGAAGTGAAGTAGATCAGTGGGATTTTTGGTATTATGTGTTGGAGTGATAATATTTTGGATGAAGAGATAAAGTGTAGATAAGAGTTCAGTTCAGTCACTCAGTAGTGTCCAACTCTTTGTGACCCCATGGACTGCAGCCCACCAGGCTTCCCTGTCCATCACCAACTCCTGTCCAAAGTCGGTGCTTGTTCAAACTCATGTCCAAGTCGGTGATGCCATCCAGCCATCTTATCCTCTGTTGTCCCCTTCTCCTCCTGCCTTCAATCTTTCCCAGCATCAGGGTCTTTTCAAATGAATCAGTTCTTTGCATCGGGTGGCCAAAGTATTGGGGTTTCAGCTTTAGCATCAGTCCTTCCAATGAATATGCAGGACTGCTTTCCTTTAGGAATGACTGGTTTGATCTTACAGTCAAGTGACTCTCAAGAGTCTTCTCCAACATCCCAGTTCAAAAGCCTCAATTCTTCAAAATAAGACTAGTTGGAAATGAATTTTAGTTCTTTTGTTTCCCTTTATTTATGTGGCTGTTGAAACAGGTCGAGTTCTGTGGTGCCTCATGTTGCATTTCTAGCCCACCAGAGCCCTACAGGCCATCTCAGTGCCTCCAGAAACACCGCGGACATGCTGTCCCTGCACCATCTGTGCTGTGGCCACCAGACCTGGTGGCTCTTTGAATGCCATTTGACTTAAATAATAAATTCAGCCCTCCAGTCACATGACGTTTATTTCAAACTCTTAAGTCACACATGGCTGTGGCCACCATGCCACAGGGTGGAAATCTAGAATGTTCCATTGCAGTGGAGTGTATGGCATGAGGTTGAGAGTATGGTGTCCATGCCCTGGGTCCAGTCTGGCTTTGACAGGATCCCAGCCATTATCACACACCTCCCAAGTCCATGCTCCTCTCCCCCGTGGCCAGATCCCCGGTTTCATTTAGGCCTTATTTTTTAGTATACTCAAGGTTTCAAATTGGTTTACCATCCAGAATCTGGTCTGGCTTTAGAGGTGGGCATGTGGCCTCAGTTTGGCCAATGAGACATGAGGGGGCATCACTGAAACTGCAGGACTGACTTCTTTTTATTTTATTTGCTTTTATTTTTGGCTGCACCACAAGGCTTGTGGGATCTTAGTTCCCAACCAGCGATTAAACCCAGGTCGTGGCAGGGAAAGTACCAAGTCCTAACCACTGGGCCGCTAGGGTTAGGTGATGGTTCCCTATAGGAACAAATTCTGGGGAAGATTTGGCTGTTGTCCTGTGGGAATATACGCTTTGGAGGAGCTGCAGCCACTTTGTGACTGTGAGGCAAAAGCTCATTTGATATGTTGAAGACGATAGGACAGGAAGCAGGAAAGAACTAGGGGGTTTGGTAACCCTGAGTGTTCATGAGGCCACCAACTCTGATGCCGGTCCCACTGAACTCCTTTTTATGTGAGGTGGTCCACTTGCTTGATTTTAGTGCGTTCAGATGTGTTTTCAGTATTTACACAAACACTTTACCCCGTTATCCTTGAGCAAGTCACTGGCCTTTCCAAACCTTGCTTTTCTCATCTCTAAGACATGAACACAGGATTTCTTACCTCATTGAATGAACTACTGTGATGATAACACCAGGAAACATTCATGTCACATTTGTTGCATGGCAGCCTCTGTTTAAAACATACATGAAGCACTCAGCATAGGATCCTGAACCTTGCATGTTCTCAACACTCATCCTTACAATTGTTTTTACGGGAACCAGGCCGTAAGTCTGGACATTCTGTTCCTGGACACTATTTTCAGCAGGAAGAAATATCCTTCCTGTAGCCCCTCCAGACCCCAAGAGGGGACAGTAGCGGGGCATTGGAAAGATATTTTTGCCCCATGTCAGTTTTAGAAATTCAAACCCTCTTCCAGCTGTACAGTATAGCACGCGGCATGTAGGAAACTGTCTTCCTGGTGGTCAGGTTACAATACAGACATTTAGAAATAGACTCAGGGCAAGTTCCTGCAGATCCATCTGGAGACCAAAAGAGCACAGTCTGAGCACAGTCTGATTCTGGATGCAAACCAGACCCCTGGAGCTCAGGAGTGGACCTGTCCCATTGGCATACCTGCTGCACAAGCCTGCCTGTGTCCTGCACGGTGAGCAGCTTGGTCTGTTGCTTAACCTTCAAGCAAGAACTGTGAAGGTCTGAGGGCTTACACTACCTCCCAGCTCCCCAGCCAGCCCGCCATGGTCTCATGGCAGCTGGCAGGAGACAGGGGCGCCCAGGCAGGGGATGGTGAAGGACAGGGAAGCCTGGCGTGCTGCAGTCCATGGGGTCGCAGGGACCTGATCGCTCAGGGCCCAGTGGCGCTGAGCTTTCTGTTGGCACCAGTCTCTGCTTGTTACCTCCTTGCCCACCGCCCACCCCCTAAGCTCCTGAGAGTGATGGGGAGGGCCCAGGTGGATCCTGTGCACACCAGGGGTTTACATCAGAATCAAGGAGCCCTGAATCTAAGCATTCTTCATCTTCTAAAGGGTGATAGCAAACTTGCCCAACTTTCCTGCAGAGAGAGTTGTTATCTTTATTCCTCTGATCAGGAATCCATCTCCCGATAGCCCTCAGGGCATGTTGTCTCTTTCTCTAAGGCTATTACTGGACAAACAGCCCTGCAAAGACTATTCAGAGCAAAGTGGTCAGCACCTTGCCTCACATGATGTTGAAGTTCTGTCTCTTGGTTGTGTCCGACTCTTTGCGACCCCATGGACTGCAGCACGCCAGGCTTCCCTGTCCTTCACCATCCCCTGGAGCTTGCTCAAACTCATGTCCATTGAGTTGGTGATGCCATCCAATCATCTCATCCTCTGCTGTCACCTTCTCCTGTCAATCTTCCCCAGCCTCAGGGTCTTTTCCAGTGAGTTGGCTCTTCACATCAGGTCGCCAAAGTATTGGAGCTTCAGCATCAGTCCTTCCAATGAATATTCAGGATTGATTTCCTTTAGGATTGACTGGTTGGATCTCCTTGGTCTCCAAGGGACTCTCAAGAGTCTTCTCCAACACCACAGTTCAAAAGCATCAGTTCTTTGGCACTCAACCTTCTTTATTGTCTAGCTCTCACATCTGTACACGACTACTGGAAAACCCATAGCTTTATGGATGAGCAGAAATAGGAGAGGCTGAGGTGTGTCCCCTAGGCCCCTGCTCTTATCACAAGGCAGAGAAAACCCCTCCATTTCCTGGCTACACAGCTCTCTGCACAAATACCCTGTTTGTATCCCCAAGCTGCTTGCTACTGGTTTTGGCTCCAGGCTTCCCCTCTCCCTTTTGGTGGGCCATCACTTTCTTAGTGGTGCATGTTTGGAGGACCAGAGAGGTGCGACGGATGAGTCCAGCTTGGGTCCAGTTCTGGGTGGACTGGCCGTGGCCGAGGCGGGTCAGCTGACACAGACCCTCCATCTGCCTCTGTGGATGGATGTGGTGGGGCAGAGTCTCCCGGGGTGAAAGCAGCTTCCCTGAAGACTCATTCAGAAATATTATTGCACAACTGGTGTCACCATCCTTAGCAACAGCAGTCCTTCAGATGGGTTTAATTCACTCATATTGAAGAGTCATCTGATCTGACTCAACTACAGCAGGAAACAGTCCCCACAATAAAGCTATTTAACTGCCCGAAAAGTGGGTCTCACCTTCCTGCTGAGTGGATTCAGAGGGAAGCTTGACAGCTCCTTTCATTGCTCACAGCTTGCTGCTTCTTGGAAGGTGCCAGAATCATTTGTATTACCATTAAAATGTGCTGTTTATGGAAATCCTACTCAGAACAACAGAAAAGCAATTGCAAAGCCAATCCAGCAGCCAGAGGAAAGGCAGCCCAGTGGAAAGAAATGAAAGGGAGAAAACAGTGGAGTTCATGAAAGCAGAGTTGGATGAGGCAGGGCCCAAGGAGAGGGATCTGAACCTTGAGGCTGAACGTGGAGGGAGGGGTCAGGCAGGCTGGTCTCCGTGGCCTTCACTTCCCATCTTTACCGACAGGACGGAACTCTCCCCATATGCCACCACCAGCCTCTCAGAAGACAAGAGGCTCAGAGCTTGTGCGTGTGCACTCGTGATGAATGACTCTCCGTGGATTTATCCACGATGTAACTGTTCTCCNTTTTGTCTTTTCATACTGTTCATACTGTTGCCTTTCATACTGTCCCTACTTCTCATGGCAAGAGTACTGGAGTGGTTGGCCATTCCCTTCTCCAGTGAACAACGTTTTATCAAAACTCTACACTTTCACTCATTTGTCTTGGTGGCCCTGCACAGCATGGCTTATAGATTCACTGAGTTTTGCAAGCCCTTTCACCATGATAAGACTATGGTCCATAAAGGGGACTTAAAAGTTTATTAAGAGATAGATCTTGTGTTAAGTATTCTGACCATTAAAAGAAAAAAGCAAAGAGATATAAGGAAACTTTTGGAGGTAATGGATGTAATTATTACCTTGATGATGTTGATGGTGTATGTGCCCAGACTCATCAAATTATGTGCATTAAACATGTGTTGCATTTTTGTATATTAGTTCAACTTCAGTGAAGCTGCTAAAAAAAAGAATTTTCTATGAAAGGAAGGAAAGAAATAGACAATAGCAGACAAAGAAATGAGTTAAAGGAGTTTAGTGCTTTGGGGTTTCTTTTAGTTGGGAGAAATAACAGTTTGCTTGCATGTTTATGGGAATAATCGGATCCAGAGAGGAAAACTGAGGTTGCAGGAGAGAGAGTTGGGAATGGTAGAAACTGTGGGTGACCATGTATTGAAGGAGGAGGCTTAATATCCAGTAAGGGCTCAGGCTTAGTAGCCACAGAAACAGCCCATCCATAGCAGAGGGAAGATACTGAGTTTGGGCATAGAGGTAGGTAGGTAGGTGGGTACAAGGGACGGGTGGTGAATATTTTCTTTTGATTGCTCCAATTATCTCTGCAAAGGAAAATAGTGTTGGAAGTTTGAGAAGAGAGGAAAATATATAACAGAATCTAAGAGGAAGCATGAAAAAGCCTGGATAGGGAAGCACAGTGGGATTGTATAACAGTATGAGAGTCAGCAGTCAGATGGTTAAAAATCCACCTGGTATGCAGAAGACCCAGGTTGGATCCCTGGATCAGGAAGATCCCCTGGAGAAGGGAGTGGCAACTCACTCCAGGTTTCTTGCCTGGAGAGTCACTTGGACAGAGGATCCTGGCAGGCTACAGTCCATGGGGTCACAAAGAGTCAAACAAGACTGGGTGACTAACACTTCTCACTTTCACATTTTAATGCTGACTCTCATGACGCTTGAGATTCGTGGTCCCAAATCTCACATGAGACCACCTAGCAGAGTTGCATGATTTTTAGCTGTGTGAGTGCAGACACAGAGTAGGTGGAAAATCAGAGTTAACTAGGGCTGTGATTTATCCAAGCAAGTTTGATGTGAGATTGCGAAGGAATTGGTAGAGCTGTGTGAAGCAGTGACTGTCGATGCACCTGGGACTTAGTCTGGGCAGGGAGAGAACACAGGACATCAGTGGGGGGATTGGGGATGATGCAACAGCAATACAGTCAGGGGATGGGACATCCTGATGGACCAAAAAAAAAAAAAAAATGGTGAAGGCAGGGTAGAAGATGGCAATCAGAATGGAACCCAGAATCTGGGATATGACAGGGCTGTCTATTGATAATAACAAGGTCAAGGGTATGGCTGGAGCAGTGAGTGGTTGAGTGTTTTAGTAACTATGTAAACCCAAAGTTTAGGTTCTTTCTCTAAGAGGCTGTGTACAGCTCTAGTGACTGAGTTATTTATATTTTATATATCAACCTGTGGTATTCTTTCAAAAATAAGCCTTCAAATGGTTCATGTCTCCATGTTATATACTAGAATACTAAATAGAACACATACCCATATTTTTTAAATGGAAGAGGAATTTCATTCCTCCCCAATGTGCAATCATAAATACTTGAACTAGAGCTCTATTTAATTTGCAAGACAAACATGTTTTATTTTTCTCGCCTGGCGGGTAAGAATTGGTGTTAAGTTTGTGTTACATAAATATTCCATCCGCTTTCTTATCTTTGTGACATGCAAAATGCAATCACTTATTCACCATGACTTTTTCCCCATAAAACTATTCACAAATTAACTAGCACACCGAGTTAAATAATCAGTCAAATATCCCGTGTAAAACCTAGGCATTTTCCACATACCCAGTCAACAAGCTCAGCTTTGTTGTGTTGTGGGAGGAAGTTTCTCAGACAAGAGCTTCTCTTCCTGAAAATCAGCAGCCAGGTTTTAAGCCATGACAAGGATAGAATGATCTAGACCCGTATGATAGATGTCAGCACCATGTAGGTCATAAGAGGGAATCATCAATACTCACACTTTCATTTAAATTCTTTCCATAACGAGAACTTACTGTATAGCACAAGGAGCTCTCTCAGTGCTCTGTGGTGACCTAAATGGGAAGGAAATCCAACATGAGGGGATGTATGTATACATACAGACGATTCAGTTCACTGCACAGCAGAAGCCGACACTGTGAAGCAGTTATACCCCAATAAGGAATTTTAATTAAAGAATAAAATATAATAAAGCTCTTTCCTATAATTTGTTTACCTATTGTCTACCATTATCTTGCTGGGACAACTCAGCTGGGCTTCATTTCCTGACACTCAACAAAGCATTTTTATCAACAACCACCAAAGTGTGCTGGGGCTTTAGCTTTTTCACCAATCAGATATGCTCACGGCACTGGCACTGAGGACCTCTTGGTGTCCTCTGCATGGACTGGACCATGTCGTACAGTGTGGTGGAGTGCATCGGAGGCTCTACTGTGATGCCCAGGACCTGCTCCCTTCATACTCTTTTAAGTGCCAAATACAGGTGCATGAAGGTCACTGTGAAAAAAGAAGGAAAAGCAGGCAAAATAGCCTACGACTTTCAATTTATGAAAAATCACAATAATATAGTTTTCCTTTCTTTCTCCAATTTTTTTCTTAATATATTTATTTTACTGAAGTATAGTTGACTTACAATATTTCTGGTGCACAGCAAGCTGGTTCAGTTATACATATACACAGGTCCCTGGGCTATACAGTAAATCCTTGCTGCTGGTTGCATATCTATTTTTTTTTAACTAGAAATCTAGCATTCTATTTATACTAAGTCAAACAAATGGAATCAAAATGTCATAAATTTTTTGCCAAAAATTCATATTTTCTAAAATATGCATATTATACATACTATTCATATACATGTATACAAAGGCTTTTCTATTATGCTTGATAAAGGCTTGAGAAAGAACATTAAAAAAAGAGAGATGAAACTGGAAAACATAAACTAAATGAAATGGGAGCATTGAGTATGAAATAGGAAAAGTGAAACAAACTAGATAAAAGTAAAAGATTATCTTGGAGGAAGACTAGACTGGTCAATCTGTGATGGGTTTACGTCTTCTGAGTGTCAGTCGGGATGGGTATGTTAATTTATTTGAGCAAACAGACATCATCACAGGGAATTATTCTCTGATGATAGGCTCTTTCACTGCAGTGGGACATGGGCCCCAAAAAAGACATTATTGCAAAACAGCACTGATGACCATATCTGTCTTATCTATTACTTGGACTTTCTCCATCTCTTGGAAAATGTTCTTCCTCCCAAAACAGGCAGATTTCCTTCTAGTTTGCTAGTTGTTCTTAGTGGGAGGAAGGGGAGGGTGACTTTACTCATATAGACTATGCTTAATAAAGTCAGTCAGGACTTCCCTCGCGGTGCAGTGGTTAAGAATATGCCTGCCAATACAGAGAACCTGGGTTTTATCCCTGGCCTGGGAAGATGACACATATCTCAGAGCGGCTAAGTCCATGGGCCACACTACTGAGCCCTCACTCTAGACCCTGAGAAGCTGTAACTACTGAAGCCCTTGTGACTAGATCCCGTGCTCCATAACAAGAGAAGTGGGGAGAAGCCTGACACCACAAGGAAAAGTAGCCTCTGCTCACAAAAGCCTGCACAAAGCGATGAAGAAACACAGTACGCATGTGTTTGTGCCTCACTTGTGTCTGACTCTTTGCAACCCCATGAACTGTAGCCCACCGCTCCTCTGTCCATGGGATTCTCCAGGCAAGAATACTGGAGTGGGTTGTCATTTCCTTTTCCAGTGGATCTTTCTGACCTACAAACCTACATCTCCTGCATCTCCTGCATTGCAGGCAGATTCTTCACCATCTGAGCCACTAAGAATCAAAGTTAGACTTCAGGGAGCCTTTCCAACTTCTTGTTTCTGCTTACGCCCCCCTCCACCCTTGGCTGTACTGGCCTTCTGGCTGAACCTGCTTCATTCTCCCCACTAAAATTAAGTACAGAAGGGCAAGACAGCCAAGCGGTTAAGAGCATGGACTCAAGATCTAGATTTCCTTGGACTTAACCTCTCTCTGTGGTAGTTTCTTTGTCTGTAAAATGGTGATAATATCAGGATCAAAGTGAGGATTAAATGAATTGCTATATGTAAAGGTTACAGACTGCTGCTTAGCACAATGGAGGCAGTCCAATGTTAACTATATACTTGCCAAAAATGTATTGGACCCCTTGAGCAGCTTTTTTCAGTTTCTCTAGCTCTTATCCATCTTTATTAATTATTTATTGCTGGGAAGTAAAGCATCCTGAGATTTAGAAGCCCAGATCAATAAACATGTATTACCTCACAGTTTCTGCGGGTTAAGAATTTGGGACTAAGTCGCTTGGTGTTTCTACTTCCAAAATCATGCCTGTAATTCTTGGCAGGTGTCAGTCCCTCTCAGCACGACTGCCTCACAGCTTGTGGTTGGCTTCCTCCAGGGTAAGCAATCCAAGACAAAGAGGGAAAGAAAATGAAGAAAGAAAATGAAGAATTTACACACACAGAGAGAGACTAAGAAATAGCAAAGTCTTTTAAAACCTAATTATGGTAGTGATATCCCATAATTTCTGCTATATTCTATTCATTATAATCGAGTCAGTAAATCTGGCCCACACTTAAGTTCAGAGATTACACAGAGGCAGGGGTCACTGGGGAGAACCCACCATACTTTCAATTGTAAGCTGAGTTAGAGAGTTCCCCCAAATTATTTTGCCTATGGGACTTCCCAGGGGCCACTGGGTTGGGAAGATCCCCTGGAGGAGGGCATGACAACCCACTCCAGTATTCTTGCCTGGAGAATCCCATGGCTAAAGGAGCCTGGCAGGCCACAGTCCATAAGATCTCAAAGAGTTGGACATGACTGAAGTGANGGGTTGGGAAGATCCCCTGGAGGAGGGCATGACAACCCACTCCAGTATTCTTGCCTGGAGAATCCCATGGCTAAAGGAGCCTGGCAGGCCACAGTCCATAAGATCTCAAAGAGTTGGACATGACTGAAGTGACTTAGCACATACGTATATCAAGAGAGATGTATTTTCCCCAGTTTCTAACACCTATCCTTTTTCTAAACAGGCATGAGTTTTGGCAATAAAAGCCTGTATTTAACATCCAATATGCTAAATTGTCAAGGCTGAGGGAGGAGCTGGGATAGCAGAGAGCTGCCTTTCTCTGTGCTGAGCTAGATATCAATCTGAAGCATCCTGGAGAGCAGGGCAAGTGGTCACCCCGGAAACACAGCTTCAACTAATTGGCGTGTACATAATATTATGCCAAGTACACTGAAGTTTTTTAAAGTAAAATCCACACTTTAAAACACCTTCCTCTCAGATTTTCTGTAAGTTGATCCAAAGTCCTACATCTATGGAAACCTCTTATTTTATAAAAATGGCTACAAATAAAAGAAATAATAGAAAGGAACTTACATGTTTTTCTAACATACATGAGGCTCAAAATGGAAAATCCAGACAAGTGGAATGTCTGTGTTGAATCTCACTGCACAGCGGCTCAAAGCTGAGAAAGTGTTTTGTTGACTTAGTAAAGCTCTTTGGCAGCTCAAAAAGCTGTGGAAGCATTTCTGCTGCACAGAGTTCTGAGGAGTTGATCTTCTGTTAACTCTCAAACACAACCAAAAAGGCAAGGGACACCCAAAGCTGGTAAAATGGAAATAGTACAAAAATAATCTTAAAATTTTCAAGTAAATAAAAGCAAATTGTATATACTATGATCTCAACTGTATAAAGGGAAAAGGGGAAAAAAGCCTAAAAAGTAAACCCAAATTATTCACAATGGAAATTCTGAGTAGTAAAGTTTGACTTTTCTTCAACTTCCAATATTTCCAAAATAAAGTGAATTTGTGTGTATGGTGTGTTTTTCAAACAGAGTTTTTCCATACTGGACTTTCAATACCAATGGGCATTCAAAATGCATTATAGTAAACTAAGCTGAAATTCAGCTATCCTTGAATAATCTATTACATCCAAATCTAGAAATTTCTTTCACAGCATGAGTTGCAGACAGATGATTTATGAACTGAGCTATGAGGGAAGCTCATTTTATATGCAGTCTATTCTATTTCAGAACACCATAACAATTTAATCTCTCTCAGAATCCATAGTCCAACTGAGATCACTGAGAATATATATCTGAAGGACTGATGCTGAAGCTGAAACTCCAATACTTTGGCCACCTGATCTGAAGAACTAACTGGTTTGAAAAGACCCTGATGCTGGGAAAGATTGAAGGCAGGAGGAGAAGGGGACAACAGAGGATGAGATGGTGGGATGGCATCACCGACTCAATGAACATGAGTCTGAGTAAACTCTGGGAGTTGGTGATGGACTGGGAGGCTGGTGTGCTGCAGTCCATGGGGTCACAAACAGTCGGACCCAACTGAGCCACTAAAACTGGACTGAACTGATGGCTTGACCCTCACCTGGCAGAGTCCCGAGCATGCCAGAAAATGCTTTTCAGATTCACCTGGGATGCATGGTCCAAGGCCAGCCCTGGGGCCCACTGCTGACTTGAGAACTCCGGGGAGAGATGGGGTCTTGTGTTCTGGCATCTGCATTTTTAACACACTTCCCACATGATTGGAATGGACACCACAATTTGAGAGCCTTACTCAGGAAAATGGGTAAAAGGATCTTGTAAAGGAAACAGAAATGGCAACAACTAATCCATGTAGCAGCCAGTTACATTCCTCTAAGATGTTCTCATTCCAGTGTAGATTCTCGGGGCTCCATCTCCATGGGCCAGAATCTCTGGAGTTGGAGCCCCAGAGCCTGCACATTTGATAAACACCTTACTGAATGTGTAGACATTTGATAAACACTTAATCAAATGTGTAGACCTTATCTACAAGTGTGGAAGGAATGACTTTAGAGCTCAAAAGCTGGAATAGATTTTCAATTCTCTAAACATCATAAATTCTTTTTTTTTTTTTTAAGTTTGAGCTTCATTATTTGGATGAGGTGAGTTTTCTAGCCAATAACATCCAGAAGTAATGTGAGTGACCAAGGGCCTCTCAGGTGAGCCCGGGGACAGGACAGCTGCTAGAGCAGAGGAGCCCAATTTGGGAAGGACACTGAGGATTCTAGAGCAGTGGCTCACCAGGTGGGATTCAGAGAACAGCAGCATCATCAGCATCTCTTGGGTTTTGCTAAAGTCTCAATTTCTGGGCCCCACCCCACTCTGAATCCTAAACTCCAGAGTTTAGCAGTCTGTGTTCCTGAACCCTCCAAACTTGAGAACCAGCATTCTGGACATTAGTGGACAGTTTTTGACTGTCTGGTGAGGGTCCGCTCTGTCCTCAAGTGTGTCCCGTTTCTCTCTGCTGCCTGATGGGGTGGAAAATGGAATACCCAGACCTCCTTTTCCAGTCCACACACTCAGAGACATAGAGCAAACGTCTCAGACCCCACACCCACACTTTCTGGACCTCTGTCTTTTACAGTTGGGGGGATTCAAGCAAAGTTTTTGTCTTTCATGGCAGAAAGATGCTGTCTAAAGTCTTAATAACACTGTTGATTGATATTACCTATAAAAGATGCTTACTCCTTGGAAGAAAAGCTATGACCAACCTAGATAGCATTTTCGAAAGCAGAGACATTACTTTGCCAACTAAGGTCCGTCTAGTCAAGGCTATGGTTTTTCCAGTAGTCATGTATGGATGTGAGAGTTGGACTGTGAAGAAGGCTGAGCGCCGAAGAATTGATGCTTTTGAACTGTGGTGTTGGAGAAGACTCTTGAGAGTCCCTTGGACTGCAAGGAGATCCAACCAGTCCATTCTGAAGGATATTAGCCCTGGGATTTCTTTGGAAGGAATGATGCTAAAGCTGAAACTCCAGTACTTTGACCAACTCATGAGAAGAGTTGACTCATTGGAAAAGACTCTGGTGCTGGGAGGGATTGGGGGCAGGAGGAGAAGAGGACGACAGAGGATGAGATGGCTGGATGGCATCATGGACTCGATGGACGTGAGTCTGAATGAACTCAGGGAGTTGGTGATGGACAGGGAGGCCTGGCGTGCTGCGATTCATGGGGTCACAAAGAGTCGGACACGACTGAGCGACTGAATTGAATTGAGGTTTGGGATTGATTCTGTCTTTGAAGGGGACCCATAATGTCTGAAATGCTGCCTATTTTTAAGTGTGTCTTCCCCAGTGGTAAATGTTAATTAAAAGTGAATTAAATATGACTGCCAATATATCATTCCAGCTTTATATTTTCCACATTTGAGGAAATTGCTATGGCAAGCCACTTCCTGTTTGAAAGCAGATCCTCTCTCTTATATGAATACATTGGCCCCAAAATCTGCAATTATTAAGACCGTGAGTGACCAGTCTACATACCACCCATTATTTGGAACCACATGGGAGATTTTGGAAAAATTTGAACTTCTGTGACTATCTATGCTGCCCATATGTGGTTATGTAAATTTAAATTAATTAAAATAAAAATGTTTAAGATTTCATTCCTCAGGCATACAAGCCACATTTCAAGTGATCCCTGGACACATGTAGCTGGTGGTGGCTGTACTGAACAGAGCAGAAGAGAGAACATTTTCACCATCATAGAATGTTCTATCTGACAGTGCTGCATCTGATTACTTTTCCAGTTGCTTGTGGATGGACCTGCAGATGAATATACTCAGTGAATTAATACAAGCAGAGAAAGACAAATATCATATAATGTCATTTATATGAGGAATCTTTTTTTTAATTGATACAAATGACTTTATACACAAAACAGAAATAGACCCACAGACATAGAAGACAAGCTTAAGGTTACCAAAGGGGAATTGGGGGACGGACAAATGAGGAGCTTGGGATTAACATACACACACCACTATATGTCAAACAGATAACCAACAAGGGTCAACTGTTGGCACAGAGGGTTATGCGCAATATTCTATAATAACCTTTAAAGAAAAAGAGTCTGAATAAGTTTGTGTGTGTGTATATATATATAACTGAATCACTTTGCTATACATCTGAAACTAGTATAACATTGTAAATTAACTATACTTCAGTTTTTAAAATTAGCCAAAAAAGAAAGAAAGATTACCCAACATCAGAATATTCTAGTTACCCACTTTGTGACACAGATGTGTACCTAATATGGAAGTTTTTCTTCTCTCCTGGAACTGAGAGAGAAAAAGTGAATAGAACCTCAGGCTTGCCTTCCAGGAGATTACCAGCTTTACAACTGTGACAATACATTGCTATTATCTTTTTCCTTGCTCTTCACTTACTTTCCAAATTTCCCATAAACCCTCTCATGTGAAAAACATTAATGATATGGGACACGATGATGAGGACATAATTTTATCTTTTCTGAAAAAAAGAAAAGAAAAATAACCTCTCACCCAGGATTTCATTCTTGTAGAAAGACTTAGTTGAAAGGCCACCTCTTTCATGCAGAGTTCCTTGATTCCACTTCCTTCTGTAACACCCTTCTTTCCTTGGCAGCAGAACTCGGTGGTTAAAAGTCCTGACTGGAGGAGATCGCTTGGTTTCAAATCCCACCTATGCTACTTACTAGATGTGTGACCCTGGGCAAGTTGCCTAACCTCTCTGTGCCTTCGCAGCAGCATCAGGAAGACAGTAGTGATAATACTACCAATATGAAGAGGTTTCATCAACGTTCCATGACTTAAAACATATACAGTGCTTAAGGTGGTACCACTCACAGAGACAGTACTCAGTGACTGTTACCCAGAATTAAGTTATTCAAATATTTTTTCAAGGACTTGTGGTCCAGTGGTTAGGAATCTGCCTTCCAATGAAGGGGACCCAGGTCCAATCCCTGAATGGCAGCTGAGATCCCACATGCCCTGGCAGCCACCCCGCAACTACTAAGCCTGTGTGCTCTCGAGCCCACTTGCCACCACTAGAGAGAAATGCACGAACTGCAACTAGGGAAGCCTGTACACCTCAATTAAGAGCCCACATCCTGCAAGAAAGATCCTGTGTGCTCTAACTAAGACCTGATGCAGCCAAATAAATAGATCAATACTAAAAAAACTTTTACTTTCAACAAATAAAACATTGTCTACTGTGAAATGTCCCACACTGAAAGAACAACTAGCTCTCTTTTCTAACCTTCCAGAACACTTTGCTTCTTTATTCAGAAGAGTTGGACCTGACAGACTCACTCACTCTCTCTGTATATGTGTGTGTGTGTGTGTATGTGTTGTTGTTCAGTTACTAAGTTGTGTCTGACTCTTTGTGACCCCCTGGACTGGAGCCTGCCAGGCTCCTCTGTCCATGGGATTCTCTAGGCAAGAATACTGGAATGATCGATACAGCCACTATGGAAGATGGTATGGAAATTCCTTAAAAGACTAGGAATAAAACCACCGTATGACCCAGCAATCCCACTCCTAGGCGTAAACCCTGAGGAAACCAAAATTGAAAGAGACACATGTATCCCATTGTTCACTGCAGCACTGTTTACAAAAGCTAGAATGTGGAAGCAACCTAGATATCCATTAACAGATGAGTGGGTAAAGAAGGTGTGGTATATACACAATGGAATATTACTCAGCCATAAAAAGGAATGCATTTCAGTCAGTTCTAATGAGGTGGATGAACCTAGCACCTCTTTTACGAGTGAAGTGAGTCAGAAAGAGAAAGATAAATACCATATTCTAACACATATATTTGGAGTCTAGGGAAATGGTACTGAAGGATTTGTTTTCAGGGCACCAGGGCTGCCATCTATGGGGTCGCACAGAGTCAGACACAACTGAAATGACTTAGCAGCAGCAGCAGCAGCAGCAGTGAAGAAACAGACATAGAGAATAGATTTATGGACATGGGGAGAGGGGAGGAGAGGGTGAAATGTATGGAAAGAGTAACACGGAAACTTACATTACCATACGTAAAATAGATAGCCAATGGGAATTTGCTGTATGGCTCAGGAAATTCAAACAGGAGCTCTATATCAACCTAGAGGGGTGGGATGGGAAGGGATATGGGAGAGAGTTTCAAAGGGTGGGGATATATGTATACCTATGGTTGATTCATGTTGAGGTTTGATAGAAAACAGCAAAATTCTGTAAAGAGTTCAGTTGAGTTGCTCAGTCACGTCCAACTCTGCAACCCCATGGACTGCAGCAAGCCAGGCCTCCCTGTCCATCATCAACTCCCGGAATTTACCCACTCATGTCCTTTGAGTTGGTGATGCCATCCAACCGTCTTATCCTCTCTCGTCCCCTTCTCCTCCCACCCAGCATCAGGGTCTTTTCAAATAAGTCAGCTCTTCACACCAGGTGGCCAAAGTATTGGAGCTTCAGCTTCAACATCAGTCTTTCCAATGAATATTCAGGACTGATTTCATCCAGTATTCTTGCCTGGAGAATCCCATGGACAGAGGAGCCTGGTGGGCTGCTGCCATAGGGTCGCACAGAGTCGAACACGGCTGAAGTGACTTTGCATGCATGCATGCATTGGAGAAGGAAATGGCAACCCACTCCAGTATTCTTGCCTGGAATTCTATGGGGTTGCACAGAGTTGGACACTGAAGTGACTTAGCAACAGCATATTCCTCATTACCCTCTAAATTTCCTAAAGGCCATCTTGTGGCCAGAAACTGTCATGAGTTTCAGTGTATTTGATTATGTGTTTATAATCAAATTACTCAAGTATTTGGGACATTCCTGATGGTGGCTGACTCCTCACTCCCAGTGCAGGGGGTCTGGGTTCAATCCCTAGTTAGAGAACTAAATCTCACATGCCACAACTAAGACCCAGCAGAGCCAAATAAACTATGTTTTTTAAAAAAAAGAAAATTAGTCAAGGATTCATCTGAAGTGACAATGTTTCACGTTTTAATGAATTTTCCTAAAACTCATGCACTGTTTCTCTGAGGACAAAGTTTGATAAACACTAGCTTATTCCATATCTTTATATAATCTTGGTCACTTTTAATAAGAGAGGTCTATATGACAGAGACCAGATAAATCTATGAGGAAAAAATAACTATGACTTGATCTATGCTCATAGTACTCCAATTAATATTAACATTATTTTAAATTATTTTCTTTTTCTTTCTTTTTCTTTTTTTGCTGGGGCTTCCCTTGTGGCTCAGTGGTAAAGAATCTGCATGCCAAGGCAGGAGATGTAGGATATTCAGGTTCAATCCCTTCCCTTCTTTAGGGATCAGGAAGATCCCCTGGAAAAGGCAGTGGCAACCCGCTCCAGCATTCTTATCCGGGAAATCCCATGGACAGAGAGGATCTTGATGGGCTACAGTCCAAAGAGTGGGCCATGACTTCATGACTAAACAACAACAGTAATTATTTTCCTCCTTTCCTTTCCCTCAGTCCATTTTTTATCTAAGTTTGTCATCTTATCCTGCATTCCATCTTTCGTTGACTACAAATACTCTGTCTCTCCTATAGTTTTCAGAATCAGTTTTATTCTCATGTTGACACCTGGTTAGTGAATGAAGTAAATTTTTGACACATATTCATTGCATATTTATACGGAGTCATGTTGCCGGCTTTTGCAGTTTATGCTTTGGAAGTCTGAGATGTCCAAGTGGACTCACCTGCCAGGACCAATTTACCTACCTTAGAGGTGCACCTCATGGGCTTCTTAAGCCCAGTCATGTGTCAAAAGAATTTTCCCTTTGCTGACTCTCTTCCTCAGATTCTTTTTTGTTTCACTTCTCTGAATTTGTTTTTATTTCTTTTCCTGGCCAAATCGATTCATCTGTCCACACTCTAACTTGTGATTTGGTCCATTTCTCTTTCCATTCCTGTGTCCAGGAACTGGTGGATCAAGGACAGTGGTGTGCTGGTAAAAATGTTTAGCAACTGGCTCATCAAGTGGCACAGAGGCGGATGTTCAGCATCTACTGACTTCTGTGGTATAAATATTTGAATATGGCCAATGGTGAGCTATCAGAGTAGAGCCCCTGCTGCCAAGGGCTCTGGTGAGCCAGTGGAGTGGGCACAACACACAGCTGGTCCTGGGCCGAGAGGCAGGTCTCGGCTTCGCAAGTGAGGGAACACCCTGTATGTTCCTGGGTCCTTAGGAAGCAGTGGTTTGGCCACATTTTTCTACAGTGTGGTCCAGGAAGTCATGTGTAATGGGCTTTCAGGTGTCACTTCTTTGGAATGCACATAGTGGATGATTTACTCCTCATTGGTGGCAGCAACAATTGCAATAACTGAGAATCCCACTCCATCTTCCGCTCCCTTGGTTATCTCTGAGAATGATGAGGACCAGCCTTCCATTGGATGAAACATGACAGACAAAGAATATGGCTTATTAGGCTTTGTTGCTTCTGTATTTGTCTATTTGTGAGCACAAGTCAATTAAGGCAATATTTTGTGCTCACTGGGAAGGAGAACAGCTCTTTAAGACATGACCAGAGAGCTTTTGTGTTTCTGTGTTGACTTTTGATTTGTGAATGAGAACTGAAGTTATAAATTCTCTGATACCTGTGTGTCTGTCATTAAGAACAGCTTTTACCTCCTTTGACAGAATGCAAAATACCAGTAAACTAGATTTTAAATAACTAATACATTAAATTATAGTGTCTTTAAAAAGGAGTATGGAGCAATTCCTTGAAAGACTAAATCTGCCAAAACTCACACTAGGGGAAAAAAAAAAGAAACCAATATGAAAATGTCTATATCTATTAAAGAAGCTGAATAAATAATAACCTTTCAAAACAGAAAACAATGTACCCAGATGGGTTCATTGGTTAATTCTTCCATACATTTAAGGAAAAAAGTATACCAGTTCTCTACAAGATCCTTCAGTGTAAAAACAGAGGGAATACTTCCTAACTCATTCTATGAGGCCAGTATTATCTTAATACCAAAACCAAAGATATTACAAGAAAAAGAGATTTTCAGGCCAGTATCTCTCATGAAGTAGATGCAAAAGCCCTCAACAAAATCAAATCCAAAGAATATATATAAAGAATTATATACTGCAACCAAGTAGTATTCATTCTGATAAAAACAGACTGGTACAACATTTGAANCATTCTGTAGTATGAAACTCTACTTTTCTACTTAAAATCAGAAGAGAATGAATGACATGATAAAGATGATTCTTTCTTTTCATACATATTTCAGTTGTTTTCTTTCCTTTCTGCTGGTAAAAAGAATCCATATCTACTTCTCCAAAGGATCTGAGATGGCTCAGAGCCAGGGACACACACAAATCCCAACCCAATAACACTCAAATCATATCCACAATTGGGTGGGGAGGAGAATTTAAATCGTGAAAGCCTTTTGCTCCCTTTTTCTTGGAAGCCCGAGTTTCTCTAGCCTGCTGGTGGTGTCTACTCCACATGCCTAATTAGCTTGTTTCCTGTAGGGTTTCACTCCTAAAGGATGAGCTTTCTTCTGCTCTGTATGCGCCTCTGTCCGGCTGTGGGTGAGGTCACTGGCTCTTTGAGGAGGCACCAGATTACTATCCTTTCGCTTTTTCCTGCCCTGCTAAGCGTCTCAGCAGTATTACGGAGATCATTATCTTTTCCAATCATTTTCGCATTGTTACCATGAAGATTTAGACAATACTTGGCAGACTCCAAACACGCAAGATAATGGCTGTTATTTTAAGATCTTCCTCCTCTTCAAACACGGTTACTAAGATAACACATACAAATCACAGACCTCCTGTCTACAATGAGCTTGGATATTGAACATGTAAACAGTATGATACAGGAGCCTCTGAATTCGCTTGAAGTCTGTGGGTTGAAATCAGATCTGCCAGGCGTGGTGGATGTTCTCAGATTTTCCTTCCAGACAATGGGTGGTGAGCCGGAAGGAAATCCCTCCAGCAAAGCCTTGAACTTGAACGCCCTGGCCAGTCTTAAAGGGCGACAGTGAGACCTTCCCGGCTTTTATGGATACCTATTTGTGTTTTGGCTTAGGTTTATTGCTACTTGGTCAGTTAGAAATAACACAGTTTCTTAGAAACACTCACTTATGGTAACTTTCCAGAGTTCTGTGGCCATATTCAAAAGAAGGCTTTATATAGTGATCGATGTAAAACACACCCTACCTAGGTTGATNCTATTTGTGTTTTGGCTTAGGTTTATTGCTACTTGGTCAGTTAGAAATAACACAGTTTCTTAGAAACACTCACTTATGGTAACTTTCCAGAGTTCTGTGGCCATATTCAAAAGAAGGCTTTATATAGTGATCGATGTAAAACACACCCTACCTAGGTTGATCATAAAACAAGATCATTTTATCATTAAAAGGATGGTTGTAGATAAGCTTCACCCCCTGCATTCATGTTTAAGAAACACCTGCTGAAGGCGTAAAGGAATAATTGAGTGTCTAACCCACTATGAGGAGCTCATGTTCTTTAGCAGAGCTGGGGTTCGTGGATGACATGTGCTCACAGCTTTCGGTGGCAGAGATACTTGGTTCTCCTCTGAGCAGCAGCCCTGTCCTTGGCTGGGAGCTTAGCAGAGATACAGACCCTCAGGTTCCACCTGGAGCTTCTGAGTCATAGCATCCCCATGGGGTTGAACTTGGCTCATGAGAGGGTGCTGCCTGCGTGCATCTGGGCTGGCAGATGTCATCCTCCCGGAGTAGGCAGGAAGGCTGGGGCCCCGGAAAGGCTGACAAGAGCAGACTGCTCACGGGAAAGGCAAAAGTTGCCCCCCAAAACATAGAAAACGATGTTCATTTTCATAGATCTGAGACAGGTGTTATTTGAAGGCGGCCTGCGGTGAATGTTTTTTGCTGGAGGAAGGAGGAGGGTGGGACGCTTGTTTCAGCTTGTTGTTTTTCAGTCTTTGTGATCCCATGGACTGCAGCACATCAGGCTTCCCTGTCCTTCACTATCTCCCAGAGTTTGCTCAAACTCATGTCCACTGAGTCGGTGATGCCATCTGACCATCTTATTCTTTGTCACCCCCTTCTCCTCCTGCCTTCAATGTTTCCCAACATCAGGGGCTTTTCTAATGAGTCAGCTCTTTGCATCAGGAGGCCAGTGTATTGGAGCTTCAGCATCAGTCCTTCCAATGCATATTCTGGGTTGATTTCCTTTAGGATTGACTGGTTTGATCTCCATTCAGCCTGAATGTGTGCTGAATACTATGCTAGGCTTAATACACCTGTGTGTGTGTGTGTGTGTATGTAACACATAGCTGTGCGTTTACTTATGTGGGTACACATGTGTGTGTATATCTTTCCTCTTCTTACCACCCAGGCCCTTGGCTGCTAGAACCACCTTATAGATTAAGAAGGTGACACTGGGCCAGGGAGGGTCAACGACTTGTACGTACAGAATGAGGTACCGAACCTGCAGGGCAGTCTAGCTGCCATCCAACCCGTGTCCTGCTGGCTCCGCCTCCCTCCCTCCTTTCTGTAGAAAATGAATGACTGTCCTCTGATCCCAAGCACTTCCTGTCTGTTCTGGTCATCAATGCTATGGGGGGAGGAATGAGTGGGAGGTGGGGAGTTCCAGTTACCGTGGCTGAGAAGGAAGTCACCTGGCTTAGCAAATCTCATGTTTACGGGAAAAATCTAGCCACGCCCATTGCACTGTGGGTTCCTGGGAGGGGATCCTGGCAGGGCCATGCAGAGGAGTAGCAGGGCCTGATCACTGGCCCTTTCTCCCCTGTCTTCCCAGTCTCTGCAAGGTGACCGTGCACCCTCTCTGCCTCAGTTTCCTCTTTTGTAAAGTGAGCAGGAGTGGCGTGGCTCCTTTGACTACCGTCCGAGAGCATCAAGGCTGGATGTGGTGAATAGCAGAGCATGTGCACAGACACTGCTTCCGATGCTGTGCCCAGGACAGCAAGTGCCCCGTGAGTGGGTGCTATCACCATGGGTGGCAGTGATGATGCTGATGTGAGGATGCTAAAATCAGGGAGGAGGCACTGAGGATATGTGGGGAGTGCTGCGTGGTTGCCAGGCTGGGAATGAGGGCAGAGCAGCGGCCCCCAGCAGCGTCCAGGGGCTTCCTCTGGACCACTTCGGGGTACGAGACACATGTGGGCTGTTTTCCCCAGGACGGCGGAGCATAGCAGCTGGTCATTCCTGACTGTTGGTCCATGGAGCCAACCTCTGGGCACCATATCATCTTATTCCTGGTGTGCACGGTATAGAGAGAAGTGTCAAATCTAGTGTCTTCTTTGTGTGTGTGTGTGTGTGTGTGTGTGTGTGTGTGTGTGTGTNAAAAAAAAAAATACTCCCTCCCCCACAAAATTCCTGAAACAAATAAATATTCTAGCAAAGTTTCAGGACATGAGGTTAATATTTTTTTAAAAAGTCAATAGCTTTCCTTTATACAACAATAAATTAAATTTGGAATTTAAACCATGATACTATTTATAATAACACCCTACTAAAATGAAGTACTTAGGTATAAATCTAACAGGAGATATACAAGATCTGTATAAGAAGGACTATACAACTCTGATGAATAAAATCAAAGAACTAAGGGATTTCCTCGGTGGTCCAGAGGTTAAGGTCCAATGTAGGGGATGAGGTTTCAATCTTCAGTCTGGGGACTAAGATCCTGCATGCTGCTTGGTACAACCACACATACACACAAAATCAAAGAACTAAATAAATAGGGACATATTCCATGTTCATGGATCTGAAGTTTCAATAATTCAGATCAGTTCTTTCCAACCTAACCTACGGATTGGATGCAATCCTAACCAAAATACCAGTAAGTTATTTTATTTATATTAACAACATGATTCTAAAGATCATATGGAGAAGCATAAGACTTGGAATAGCCGAGGCAACACTGAAGGAGAAGAATGAAGATGGAGGATTAACACTACCTGACTTTAAGACTTACTGTAAATCCCTAAATTGTTCAAGAGGTAAAGAATCTGCCCGCAATGCAGAAAACGCAGGAGATGAGGGTTCAGTCCCGGGTTGAGAAGTTCTCCTGGAGGAGGAAATGGCAACCCACTTCTGTATTCTTATTTGGAGAATCCTATAGACAGAGGAGCCTGGCAGACTACAGTCCATGGAGTCACAAAGAGTCAGACACAACAGAAATGATTGAGCACACACAAAAACATATGAGCCATCAAATCATGAAAAGAATAGAGAAATCTTAAATACATATTGCTAAGTGAAAGAAGTCAGTCTGAAAAGGCTTCAAAATATATGATTGCAACTCTGTGGCATTTGGGAAAAGGCAAGAAGATAGAGACAATAAAGAGATCAAAAGTTTGGTGAGGAGAGAAGAAAAGGAAAGTGGAGGAGGCAGGGAGAGATGAAGAAGCAGAGGACAGATAATTTTTAGGGCAGTGACAATGTTCTGTGTGATATGATGATGATAGAATGAATAAAACCATAACTGAACCCTTGGATAAACTATGGACTTATGAACGCTGAGTGATTATTATGTGTCAATGTAGGTTTGAATTTTGAGCATTACTTTACTAGCGTGTGAGATGGGTGCAATTGTGCGGTAGTTTGAGCATTCTTTGGCATTGCCTTTCTTTGGAATTGGAATGAAAACTGACCTTTTCCAGTCCTGTGGCCACTGCTGAGTTTTCCAAATTTGCTGGCATATTGAGTGCAGCACTTTCACAGCATCATCTTCCAGGATTTGAAATAGCTCAACGGGAATTCCATCACCTCCACTAGCTTTGTTCTTAGTGATGCTTTCTAAGGCCCACTTGACTTCACATTCCAAGATGTCTGGCTCTAGATTAGTGATCACATCCTCATGATTATCTGGGTCGTGAAGATCTTTTCTGTACAGTTCTTCTGTGTATTCTTGCCACCTCTTCTTAATATCTTCTGCTTCTGTTAGGTCCATACCATTTCTATCCTTTATCGAGCCCATCTTTGCATGAAATGTTCCCTTGGTATCTCCAATTCTCTTGAAGAGATCTCTAGTCTTTCCCATTCTGTTGTTTTCCTCTATCTCTTTGCATTGATTGCTGAAGAAGGCTTTCTTATCTCTTCTTGCTATTCTTTGGAACTCTGCATTCAGATGCTTATATCTTTTCTTTTCTCCTTTGCTTTTCGCCTCTCTTCTTTTCAGTGCTATTTGTAAGGCTTCTCCAGACAGCCATTTTGCTTTTTTGCATTTCTTTTCCATGGGGATGGTCTTGATCCCTGTCTCCTGTACAATGTCACGAACCTCATTCCATAGTTCATCAGGAACTCTGTCTATCAGATCTAGGCCCTTAAATCTATTTCTCACTTCCACTGTATAATCATAAGGGATTTGATTTAGGTCATACCTGAATGGTCTAG